>OU343221.1:253919800-253955918 GCA_910596185.1 Chrysanthemum makinoi
GGGTCAACCTTCAAGTCCTAAAAACGCTTTCGATAGAAGTTATTGAGGTGTTTAAGTTTTTAGAGCATACTTTCACTACAACAACCGAGCTTAATCTTCATCAACCAACTCCTTTATCGTTGAATCGATCCTACATCAACTTTATCATATCATACCTTCATCAATGGCAACTCAACAAGACATTCATGCAGCCGGTGCCGAAAACCGTCCTCCTATGTTGGAAAAGGTGGTTATCTTCAATGGACAAGTCGTATGCTTCGTTACATCAAGACAAAACCTAATGGAAAATTGATGATCAAATCCATTCAGGATGGACCCTTCATACCTCGACAAGTCCAAGACCCGGAAATCGCGATGCAACACCTCCCGTCCCACCATTTTTTCGTCTTCAAAAAGAAAGGAATACTCGAAGAGGATCGAAACAAGTCGGCGAGATGACATGGCAATTCATATTGTCCAACTGGGTTTACCAAGAGACATCTTTGCTGCTGTGAAGCGGTTGTGAAACGCTTTCGATATGTGGGAACTTGTTAGACGACTTTGTCATGGAACTGAAATTGGTCAACAAGACACGGAGAACAAGTTGCTAACTGCATGGGAGAAGTTTACATCTACTCCGGGAGAATCCATTGAATCCTACTATGGAAGGTTTTGCACTTTAATGAATGAGCTGATCAGAAACAAGTTGACACCCAGAACTATCGTGAGCAACATCAAGTTCCTGAACAATCTTCTAGAAGAATGGGGACGATATGTCACTATTGTCAACCAAACAAAGGACTTACATCAAGTGAACTTTGATCAACTCAACGATTTTCTGAAACAAAACCAAAATGAAGTGAACGAAGTCAGGCAAGAAAGATTAGCAAAGAATCATGATCCATTGGCACTCATTGCAAAGACTCAAACCTCAGTGAATACACAACAACAAGCTTCATCATCTTCCACTAACAACAACTTGCAGAATACATCCTCAACAACAAAACTATCCACCGAACAACAACATTACCAGGAACAAGGAATCACTGATCTTGAAATGGAACGAGAAGAAGCTTTGTCACAAGCATTTGTATTCTTGGGTAAAGCATTCAGAGGTCGCTATTCCACACCAACAAACAACAACCAAAGGATTTCATCAAACACTCGCAACAGGAAAATTGCAGTAGGGTGTGAACATGGGTAATCAAGGTCAAATGGTTGGAGTTATTGGGAATCAGCAAGGATATGCTACTGGATTTCGCATGGGTAATCGGCGGTTCGATCGGGTAATCGGAGATGGGTCGAATGTTGGGAATAGAGCAGTGGGTAATCGGAATGGGAATGTTGCGACCCAGGAGTTGGGAATTATGGAAATGTGAATCGGGGTAATCAGGTTAAGTGTTATAACTGTCAAGGATTGGGTCACATGGCAAGGAATTGTCCAACTAAGCCGAAAAAAGAAGGATCTTCGTATCTTGAGAAAGCTATTATGTTGGTACAAAAGGAACAATTTGGACTTCAATTGAGTGCTGAGGAACATGACTTCATGGCTATTATGGATGATTTGGAAGACCTCGAGGAACTCAATGCAAACTGCATCTTCATGGCAAATCTTCAGGAGACTAAGTACGACCGACTCTAGCACCTCCTGTCTATAATGCCAACGCAGTATCTGAGGTACCAATCATTGATCCATGCTATAACAATGTCATATTTGATGTGTTTACTCATGACGAACAGCATTCGTGACATCGCACCTACTTATGATACATACCTGGACAATCCGAGTTGTAGCAATACTAACTCTGAAACTCCAAATGTGGATCCTAGTGGAGGCTGTGTGGCACAAAATACTGAGACTGATGAGGAACTTGTGCTTTTTTGAATCATTAATCAACAAGTGGCATTGAAATTGAGAAAGTTAAAAGGTCAATCGCGATGTTAAGGCCGCGAATGCCAAATTGACCGCTGAGCTTGAGAGTTACAAGGAGAACGCAAAAGCCTTTGAATTTCAGAAAAACAAAGAATCGAAATTAGAAATTGGTTATCGAAATTTGGTTTCTAAAGAACAACTTTTGCAAATCAAATATAACACACTTGATGTGAATTTGAACTTGAAAATTAAATCTTTAAACAAGGAAATTTCTGATTTAAATAACCAACTTTCAAACAAAAGAAATATTTTCTAATCTTGAAAAGAAGCAGTTGATTACTGATTTTTCAAAACGAGAAGATTCTCTTCTTGATGAAATTCTTGATAAGAATGAAAAGATAACAACTTTGGAAAATTTGCTTCTTACAACGGGTCATTCTGCTCAAACAATCAAGATGCTTTCTAATCAAGTAAATCGGCGTTTTCATACTAATAATAGAATGGCACTTGGTAACGACCCTTCCTCGTTCCTCAAAGCTCGAGAAATCTCGAATGTGTTAAACAATGGAAATGTTTTGCATGAACCCATAATTGTGCATGATTCTCTTGAAACGTTGGAACTATCGGAGGAGAGTAGATCAAAAATGAAACAAAAACATCCGGAAATCAAACCAATTGATTATAACAAATGGAACAAAATTAACGAAATTACTTTTGTCAATCAAAAAGAAAAGTCAAAGTTCTCCATCACACAAAATGTTTCAAACAAAGAGTCAACTCCTGCTTCAAAATGTTTCAAAACGTTGTTGTCTCAAAATCTCTATCGAACATTGAACAAATGTCTTCAAACAATCCTTTTAACTCAAGTGATGCGAGAAGTATTTTAGACAATGTGAAAACGAGAATTGCGGATCTTCAAGAAACTGTTAAAACTAAAACCACTATTACACCTAATAACTGGTTCTCTAGTTTTGATATTGAACAGAGAAAGTTTTTGAAACTCAAATTGCCCCTCAGCTGAATGCCATCAGTGCAAGGGTAATTCATTTTGAACAAGCATTTTTAAAGAAACAGTTGACTTTGTCAAGGACCATAAATCCCTGGTAAAGCAAGCTAATGAAAGTGTTGAACAAATCAAAGTTTTGGAAACTTTAAATGACTCTCTCTTGAAGATGTTGACTCTTGATATTATGTCCATTATTTTACAAACATATTCTTTGAAGATCATGAAAGACTCCATCTGAGACCTCCAAATTGTTTCAAAATATGAAAAAGCTCTTGAAAAAGAAAATGTGTCATATTTTAAACAACTTGATCGAAAAACCGAGGAATGCAAATATGACAAATTGTCGTATGAGCGTGCCTACAATGACATGAAAGCGAAAAATGATCTTTTGAGGGCTCAGCTAGAAAGTCAAAAAGGAAAGGTAGTGGATACTGTGATTACAAAACCATTGACTGCGGAGAAAGCAAATGTTCCCAAACCGGTTCCAAACCAAAAATGTGCGTTTCTATGCCTCCTCTAAAAGTCAATGAGAAAAATGTTTCATCAAAACCAGTCACTCCACCTGCCCTACCTAAACAAAATGTTGATAAAGGCGGTTATCGAGAAACCAGAAGTTTTAGCACCTGGCCTTTTTAAGATGAGTACCACTAATGCGTCACCTCCACATCTAAAATATATGGAACAAACGACATAAGTTTAGAAAAGCACTCTAAAGAGACTAGGAAAGCTGAAACCACCTCCCTTGATAAAAATGTGAATCCTAATGCGTGTGCCTTACCTTCTACAAGACTAGAAAGCACCTCTAGGAGCAGCAGACTAAAGCCTAAGAGCAATACAAGGAACAATAGAGTCTCGGCTGCCTCTAGGAGTAGTAGCTTGAATAAAGAGAAGAAAGTAGAAGAACACCCTAGGAATTTACCACTTTTGAATAAGAAAGACATTTCATCTGAATGTACTGAACCTATGAAACTTGCTAAGTCTAATGAATGTGTTGAATATCTTTGTTTAACTTGCAAGAAATCTTTAATTAATGTTCATGATGATTGTGTTTCTAAGAATGAGATTGTTAAGCCTGTTAAGAAGAATGTTCCCAAAGAACTTATGCTAAACGAATAGGAAGACTAGTTGAGAGACTTAGGCTTTACACTACTGATAGGGAGCATAATGTTTACTTTAGGGATGATATTTGGAAACCCACGGGTAGAACTTTCACACTCGAGGTAATGGTAATGAGTGACCAACCGAATCCCAGTTGAAAACTTTTTTGAGTGTGATCAGGATTTTACCTCTAACCCAAAGGAACCAAAATCAAAACGGTTTCAAAATCTTCTTCTTCTTTATTGGCGGTTATCGAAATATGTCTTTGGATCGTCGACTCGGGTTGCTCCAAGCACATGACCGGAATCTGAAGCTGCGATCAATTTCGTCGGAAATTCATGGGAACCGTTCGTTTTGGAAATGATCATGTGGCAGCTATCATGGGTTATGGAGATCTACCTTTTGGAAATTATTTGATCACTCGGGTTTACTATGTTGAAGGGTTGGGACACAATTTGTTTTCAGTCGGGCAGTTCTGTGATGCAGATTTAGAGGTTGCTTTGGGGAGAAATGCTTCTCTGCTAGAAACTTGGATGGTAATCGGACTTTAATCGGAATCGGATACAAACTTGTATCCTATCGACATCAATCAAATGGCCTCTTCATCACCAATATGTCTTATGACACGCGCATTCTAACACACCGGCTCGCGGGTATCGTGACGGTCATCCCATCTCACTTCGACACCATCAACAAAATTACAAAGACAACATCGCCAATGGACTTCCAAAGTTCAAATACACCAAGGATCACTTATGTCCACTTCACGCAACAAGAAAGAGCAAAAGAGCATCATATAAACCCAAATCCGTACCTAGTTCAGAAGCAAGGTTGCATATGCTGCACATGGACTTATGTGGCCCAATGAGAGTTGAAAGAATTAACGGGAAAAAGTATATTCTTGTTATCGTCGATGATTATTCGAGATATACATGGGTTAAGTTTCTGAGGTTAAAAGACGGGCACCGTGCATCATCATCACCTTCAAACATATTTAAGTACTTCTCAAACTCCGTAGGGTTGTAAGAACAGAATAACGGCATCAATTCACTAATCAGAGTTACGATCTTATTTTGAAGATGTTGGAATCACACATCGACATCGCTGTTAGAACTCCACAGCAGAATGGGGTAGTTGAAAGAAGAAATAGAACTCTGGAAGCCGCCGCACAATGCTAATCTATTCTAGTGCACCGTTATTTCTATGGTCGATGTTGCCACTCGCTTGTTTCACTCGAACCGATCCCTAATCCATCCTAGATTCAATAAAACCACGTATGAGCTTGTGAATAAAAACTGATATCTCTTACTTTCACGTGTTTGGCGCTTTGTGCTATCCGACGAATCCAGAGAAGATCTAGGAAAAATGAAAGCTAAAGGTGATATTGGAATCTTCATTGGATATTCAGATAACTCGAGGGCATTCAGTGTGTATAACAGAAGAACTAGGAGGATCATGGAGACGATGAATGTGAAATTTAATGAACTTTCACATATGGCTTCCGAGACTCTCGCCTAGAACCCGCACTAAACCCAGACTTCGACACATCGGCCAGACTCGACCTCAAAGAGCTCAACCAACTTCGATTGACAATCCTAAAGAACAAGAATGGGAGAATTTCTTTGAGTTAATGTTCGATGAATACTATGGTGGAACCTCGACAAATGCATCAAACCATCATTCCGCTGCAGACCCGCCAAAATCATCCTCCACCACCCAACAAGATGCATCTACAATGGTCGAAACCAATGCACCAACTCCATCTACATCATCTACATCTACTCCAATTATTGCACACGCTCTACCGCAGTTGATGAGCAAAATCAAAACCAAAACAATGCAACGTTAGATGAAGACTTATTTGAAAACCCGCTTTGCTACGAAATCCGAATCTTCTTCAAGCTTACGAGAACCATCTAACTCGCATAATGATAACCAACGGTATCCATCTACTCTGAAGTGGACAAAAGACCACCCAATTGAACAAGTTATTGGTGAACCTTCAAGGCCAATTTAGACGAGACGCCAACTTACCACCGATTGCGACTTATGCGTTTACCTTTACTCAATTAGCAATATCGAGCCAAAGAACATTCGCGAGGCAATGGCAGAACCCGCATGGATAGAAGCTTATGGGAGGAACTTCTCCAATACCGTCTTCATGACTCTTGGGATCTGGTTCCCAGACCAATTGACATTCGCTGGCCATTGATCTCAAATGGTTATGGAAGAACAAACGGATGAAGAAATGACTGTCATTCGAACAAAGCTCGCCTTTGTGGCCAAAGGATACAGACAAGAGGAAGGGATAGACTTTGAAGAGTCATTCGCTCCGGTAGCTAGACTAGAAGCAATGATATTCTTAGCCTACCGCTACAAAACATCACGGTTTATTAGATGGACATTAAGACCGCATTCTTGAATGGAACTCGAAAGAAGAAGTACGTGAGTCGCCTTAAGGCTTCATAGACATGAATCATCCAGACTACGTCTACAAACTCAAAAAGGCAATCTATTGTTTGAAACAAGCTCCGAGCGTGGTATGACGAATGCCCTCTTCCTTATCCTAAACAATTTCACCAAAGGAACAGTTGATCCTACCTTGTTTACACAAATATGCAAAAACGACATTTTGATTGTTCAGATTTACGTTGACGACATCATCTTTGGGTCCACTAATCGGAATCTTTCAAAACATTTTGAAAATCTCATGAAAAGTAAATTTGAAATGTCCATGATGGGGAAACTAAAATTCTTTCTTGGTTTACAAATACATCAATCCCCTCGTGGAATTTTTATAAATCAAGCTAAATACACAACCGAGATTTTGAAAAATCATGGTATGGATAATTGTGATTCACTGAACACCAATGGTAACTTCACCAAAAATTGGAGCCGATTTGTTTGGGAAACCTATTGATCCAAGAAATATCGAGCATGATTGGTTCTCTCATGTACCTCACCGCTAGTCAACCAGATATTCATTTTGATGTTTGCTTATTAGCACGGTTTCGTGCAAAGCCTACCAACCTCAAAGAGGTTAAACGGATCTTCGGCATCTCAAGACATCCATTCACATGGGACTTTGGTATCCGAAGGAATCCGGATTTGATCTAATTGCTTTTTCATATGCACACGCAGTGATCAAGTTACAGCAAAAAGTACATCCGAGGAGCATAATTTTGGGTGAAAAGTTAGTAAGTCGGTCTTCAAAGAAACAAGATCACTGATCAGACTTCAACCGTCGAGTATGTGTCTCTATATGCGTGTTGTGCTCAAGTTCTATGGATGAGAACACAACTCACAGATTATGGCTTTACTTTCGATAAAATACCTATGTATTGTGACTAAAAAAGTGCCATAGCCATATCATGCAATCCCGTTCATCACTCAAAGACTAAGCATATCCGTGTCCGCTACCACTTCATCAAAGAGTACGCCAAAATGGTATCGTTGAATTATTCTTCTTGAAGACTGATTACCAACTCGCCGATCTATTTACTAAAGCCCTTCCAAAAGAAAGGTTTAACGATTTAGTTCGACGAATTGAAATGCGAAGCCTAACCCCAGGAGTTAGAGCGCCTTTCTCGAATCTTATTGAAAATGATTTTCCAAAAGCTTCCAGTAAATATTTTTAAAAAACAAAATACAAAATTTGAAAACCAACAAAAGCAAAATATAAAAATATAAAACTTTCAAAAAATACAAAAACAATATAAAATCAAAAATCCAAAAATATTCTTCTCACGACATGTCTCTCGTGATAATCGATATTCTCAGACGCTTCTAGAAATGTCATTCAAACAATGATACAGGTATGTACAGATGCTTGAGCGAGAGTTCTTTAAATGTTTTTCAAAACATGTCGCTTCAAAAACTTAATCTATGGCTTTCGATACAAGATTTAAACCCGGACCGAAATGATGACTTTTGATTATTTTTCAAATCAAAACTCGTGCTTTTAAAGACAAAATCAAGTGTACGCTTTAGTGCACTACATTTAAAACTGGTGAGAAATCATCTTCATCTTGAGCACCTTTTTCAAGATTGTTCAAAAAGATTTTCAAAATCTTTCAAAATATTTTGTGCTCAAGATAACTCCCTCTAAAACCCTTTAATCGATTATGCTTTATTAAAGGGGGAGTATAAAACTAAAATGTTCCAAATTCATGCTTAAATCATATCCGTTTGTCTCCCTAAAAGATTATAAAAATGATTTTTAATCCGTGGATATAAAAAATATCACGATTATGCTATTTTTGAGGGGGAGGAGACGTGATTAAAATGTGATCAAAAATGTTTAATGACCGGTGTTTGAATCTCAAAATGAGCTCGACTTAAACGGAACCAACGAATTCGGAATCAAAGTCAAGAATGTACCATCTCGAGAAACTTGAGATAGATATGCACCTTCATGGGTCTAACCTCCTTTTCAAGGAGTGTTTACAACTTCAAGTTAGTTATTAGAGCTAGTTGTCACCTAAAGACTGACAATGGAACTCTTTAACTAGGCAACATAACCGTGTCTCGTGGGGAATTGTCTATCATAAGCCGATCAATTCAAAAAGTGCAAACTCTACCCTCGATGTGCATATTTTTGTTAAAACTTATAAGCACATATGAAGGGGGAGTGTTTCTGAAAATATAAAACTCTCGGAGTGTTTCAAACATGTTTTCTATCATAAACACTTTCAGAGATTTTCAAGAAAAGGTTTTATGGCAACAATAGGATAGTCATGGAGTTATAAGGTGACTAAGGATAGGAAATCCGTCCTATGATCCGCCAGAGCCGGAGGGATCTACCCAAGGACAATACCCATAGTTAGTATTAGAAGTCCTTAGGTATGATTGAAAAAAGGAGTAATGTGAGAAAGGAGAACGAAGGGGTTGAAGAATTAAAAAGAAATATAATGAAAGGGTGAAAAGAAATAGCCCTCCATATTCAACCTTAGGGCAGAAACCGGGTTCAATACATATGCTACTGGTTGTCACTAGATGACACCGGTATTGAAGACAAAGACGCCATGGACCCAGGACGACTACACTAAACTTTCTAGCCACTCAATTCCTCTTAAAAGGATTTGTTTCATTCTCACCTGAACCTTACATAATCTATCGACTTTCTCATAGAGATTGTTGATATTGAAAAAGGAGACCCTCTCCCTAGTCTCCGCTTAGAAAACCAAAATGCACTAATTGAGTCTAGAGCCACGAGATTCATCAAAAGATCTCATAGGAACACATGACATGACATCGCTTGTTGTTCATCAATAAGGACACAAGTGATATATTCTAGAGTCCTACCGATCTTAGAATCTGCCGTAACATTTATGAGAAGTTTCACATCCTGGATCTTCAATGATTGAATGGAAACCCCTCGTGGTCAACATCAAGCACCGACAAGAAGTCACTTCGGTAATCCCCGTGGATTACGCTTAGTGTCTCAAACGGCTCAGTCGTGGGGTGATGCTTCGGGTACCTCAACACTCATCTGAATCTGTAGGTGTATTTCGGACATCGCTATCTCACTTGTGGGACTCCGCTCAGAACGCCCTTGTGAGAATTAGAGATGTGTTTTCACACTATGCCTAACACCCTCAAATTCAAACTTGTAAGTGCCGAATCCGCTTATTACTAACCTGCTTTTATGTTTTCTATGGAAGCTCCGAGCGATTGATCGTAAGTGACGCCACATGCTCATACCAACAACACATGAAAGTTCTCATCAAAATCAAAGGCTACACAATGTTAAAGATGATTCTTCGTCAATGTCAAAGAATCTACAAAGTTTAAAGACTCGAGAACTACATCATTGGTAACCAAAAGACAAATAGAAGTGTGAGCATGGTGGAGAAAGACGTGGAGACACCAAACCAACGAAGTTGACAATGGCAGACAACCATATTATCTGATCACAAAGCATGAAGGAACAAAGATTCGAGACTATTCTATATCTACACACAAAGTTCAAGCTCGGGAAAAGTAAAGATCTTATCAAGTGGTCATTCACTGTTACTAACCAAGTGGAACACATTCTTGCATGGGGATCCCAATTATCCAGTTATCCATTCTTGTTCAGGTTCAACCGCAGATCGCTCAAATCGCTCGCGGGTACCTGGACTCAGCCGCTCCAAGCATATGACCGAGACCGGTCAGGCTCATGAACTTCGTGAGTAAATTCATCGGGATCAAGTTAGATTCGGAACGATCATTTCAAAGGTCAATTATGGGCTATGGAGATTATGTTGTCGGTGATAGTGTTATCTCCAAGGTATATTACGTAGAAGGTCTTGGTCATAACTTATTCTCCATTCGGTCAATTCTGGATTCTAATCTAGAAGTAGCCTTCTAAAATATACTTGCTTCGTAGAGAACTTGATGGTAGAGAACTCTTAAGAGGAACATGTGGTTCAAATCTATACACCATCTCTATCGAAGATATGATGAAGTCTTCTCCAATCCGCTTGTTGTCAAAGGCTTCAAAAACAAAGTCATGGTTATGGCATTGTCATCTCAATCACTTGAACTTCGGCACCATCAATGATCTCTCCAGAAAGGACTTAGTTGTAGGTTTACCTAGACTAAAGTATGAAAAGGATCATCTTTGTCCAAAGATGCCAATTGGGAAAAAGCAAGAAGTATGCCCATAAACCCAAACCTACAAACTCAATTTCAGAAGTTCTTCATACAATTCACATAGATTTATGTGGACCCATGAGAGTGTAGAATATCTTTGGGAAGAAATATTTGTTAGTTGTGGTTGATGATTACTCGATTCACTTGTTAAGTTCTTAAGGACAAAGGATGAAACTCCAAATATCATCATCAAACTTATCAAACAAATCAGTGTTCGACTTAACAAAACTCAGAATCATCCGAACGACAATGGAACGAAGTTTGTTAATAAAGAACTTAGTGAGTTTTATGAAAGTGTTGGAATCAGCCATCAAAGAAGTGTTCCACAAACTCCTCAACAGAACGGTGTAGTTGAAAGACAAAATCGAACTCTTGTAGAAGCCGCAAGAACAATGCTGATTTACTCAAAGGTTCCAATGTTTCTCTGGCTGAAGTCATTGCCATCGCATGCTACACTCAAAATCCATCCCTAATTCATAAAACTCCATATGAACTTGTCCACAGTCCACCCTCTGCCTTTGGTGCATTGTGTGTATCCAACTAATGAGGGCCAAGATTTAGGCAAACTTAAAGCTAAAGCGGATATTGGAGTTTTTGTAGGATATGCACCAAACAGAAAAGGATACCGAATCTATAACAAAAGAACCCGAAGTATAATGGAAACAATTCACGTACGCTTGATGAGTCGACCGGTCCAATGGCTCCGTGACAAACCAGCCTCGACCAAGATCTCAACTTTCATCAAGTAGTCCTATCGCCTCGCCTCATTTCAAATCCCTCACCAAAGAACTCCTTATGTACCTCAATCAGAAGATGATTTAAAGAAATTGTTTGATCCAATGTTTGATGAACACTATGAGCTAAATGCTAATGAAATGTCAATTCCATCATCGAAAGCCCTATCCTGTCAACGAAGTCAACCTTCCGCTTCAATATCATTAAGCCAAGAAGCGCCCGCAGCCGACAACTGCCTCATCAAAAATCATCAATCATCAATGTACATCATGGAATTGTTTCGAACCCATGATGAAGTTAATCCCTTTGCTACTCCCGAAGTTGCTCCATTTGAAAACATATTTGCTCTCAATCATCATCGAACCATCTTCATCGAGACATCGACTCGCTACGCCGCCTCAACAACAACCACATGAACACCTTAGAAAGTGGACACATGATCATCCATTGAACAACATCATTGGAAACCCTTCTCATCCAAAGATCCACACAAAACAACTTGCAACCGATGCCTTATGGTGCTTCTTCAACTCCGTACTCTCTAAGGTCGAACCAAAAGATGTTAAAACTGCCATGAATGAAGATAGATGGTTCAATGTCATGCAAGAAGAAATTCATGAGTTTGATCGAATTGATGTATGGGAATTAGTACCTGCTCCAGATTGTGCTAAGATCATTGCTCTAAAATGGATCTTCAAAGTGAAACTTGATGAGCATGGTGATGTTTTAAAGAACAAGGCTCGATTGGTTGCAAAAGGATACCGTCAAGAGGAGGGTATTGACTTTGAAGAATCATTTGCTCCCTGCTCGTGACGAGGCAATCGAATCTTCTTTGGCTAATGTTGCAAGTAAGAACATGTTAGTCTATCGATGATGGAAAGACGGCGTTTAACGAAGATCTTAAAAGTCGATACGCCGCCCAACCTCAAGGCTTTGTGAATCCAGAGCATCCCAACCGCTAAAAGTTTCTTCTATCTACCTGATTCAAAGAAAGGAGCGTTGATCCGACATTGTTCACCGTGAAGTCGTGCAAACATTTAATTCACGCTCAAATATATGTTGATGATATTATCTTTGCTCCCCGACAACCCTAATGAGTGCACCGCTTCAAATGAAACGTTCTAAATTTCAAAATGTCTATGATGGGACAAATGTCATTTTTCTTGGGATTACAAATTTCACAAAGTCCCGAGGCATTTTTATAAATCAATCTAAATATGCAAATGAGATTTTAAAGAAATTTGGATTTGATTCTTGCACCCGCTGACACCCCCATGATAGAGCGCACTAAACTAGATGAGGACCACCTGTGGATCATGGTAGACCAAACAAAATATCATAGTATGATTGGATCCCTGATGTACCTCATAGCTAGTAGACCGCATATCTTGTTCGCCGCTTGCATTTGTGTAGATAATGCTAAGCCTACCAAAAGCACCTTGAAGAAGTTAAACGGGTCTTTCGGTATCTCCAAGGAACCATCAATATGGGACTTGGTACCAAGACACCGGTATGTCACTAACAGCCCATGCAGATGCTGATCATGCAGGATGTCAAGATACTCGCCGGCACCGAGGTGCTCAGCTTGGGTGATAAGCTTGTGAGCTCGTCTTCAAAGAAGCAAATGAGTACTTCTATTTCCTCTACAGAGGCTTAATACATAGCCATGTCATCTTGTTGTACTCAAATCCTATGGATGAGATCCCAATTATCTGACTATGGCTTTGAATTCAACAAAATCCTCTCAGATCGCGGATAATAAAGTGCTATTGCTCTCTCATGCAACAACGCTCAACACTCAAGAGCAAAACACATCGACATTCGACATCATTTCATCAGGAGCAAGTGGAAAGCGGTGTGGTGGAACTTTATTTTGTGAGGACTCGAATACCGCTAGCGTATTATCTTACCAAAGCTCTTCCTAGAGAACGTTTTGATTTTATCCTCCCACGACTTGGTCTAAAGAGTCTTCAACCGGAAACACTTAAACGCCTTCAAAAGGAAGAAGAGAGTAAAGGTCTTCTTCATCCATCTCTTGTAAATATTTATTCGAAAAGCAAAATACAAAATTTCAAATCCTTCAAAAAGCAAATAGAAAATTATAAAACCTTCAAAAAATCCATAAAAATCTGAAAAATCTTGAAAATTTTCAAAAAATATTGTCATTTTGTCATGTTTTTCTCAATTGAAAATATCTACTTGCTTGTGTTGTCATTCAAAGAATGACACGGACTTTAGATATTGTTCTAATGTTCTAAAAAAATAAAATAAATAAAATAAAAATAAAAAATTGGGAGAAAGTGAAACTATGGTTTATTGTCATTTCGTGCAAGAACCCGCTTTTCAAAGAAAGAACAGAGCCATGCTTTATCTTGCTTTTCAAATCTCATGCTCTGATTCTTTAAAACAATAACTTACCATCTAATGAAAACTAATTGCTTTGTTAAATAACTCAAACTCTATTTTTGAAAATCATCCGACTTAACGCTTTTGTAATATCTATCTCTCAATCAACAACTTATGTCATTGATTGAGGGGAGAATGATTTCAATTAAATCAAAAGGTTGTTCGACATACAATTGTTTTCAAAAAGATATTCATGCATGTTTAACCAATGGAGTGTAAAGTTTCAAAATCCGATCCTTATCAGTTAAAATGTTTTCATAATCAAGTCACATTTCTCCTCAAAAGCTTTCAAAATCAATTTAAATCTACAGAGATCACAAATCTCAAATGATTTAAAAATTGTGATCGGGGGAGAATTTGTGATTTAAATTGGATTTAAACTGATAATTTAATAAATGGTTTAATAAGTGTTTAGCAAGCTTTCCTCCCCACATGTGCCAAACGATTCAAATTTTCCATGCACATGTTGAGGGGGAGCATCTATTTTAAACCACAAAGAATTGAAACGTGATTAATTTGTATATAAGTGCACGTTCCTTCTAATATGTGCAAAACTCTTTCAAACCTCGAGGCACATATTGAGGGGGAGCAAATTTATGAAAACCTCATCCTTCCTCAATATGCTTTATCTACTTGATTTAATCAGGGAAGTGATGATGATATCTTTTAGAAAATGGTAATCAAAGAAGATTAATTCTTTCTCTTGCCTCCGTGTGCTAAAACAATTTCTATACATGAAGCACATGTTGAGGGGGAGTTTTTTTTTTTTTTTTTTTTTTTTAAAATATCAAAAACAATTCAGGTACAAAATGCTTTGATAATATATCACAAGTATCCGGATTGATTTTCAAATGGTTTTCAATTGGTTCCAATGGCAGATGAACAATACCAAATAGACCGACCAAATTTACTTTATGTATGGTGATATAAGGATGATAAGGTTAGGTATTTGTTCCCATGATCCGCCAGAACTGAGGGATCTACCAGGATAATCCACTAGTTAGTGTAGAAGTCCTTAGGTTTGATGAAAAAAAGGAGAAAAGTGAGATATGGGAAGAGTGCGGATCGAGATCGAGCTAGTAATCGAATAAACCCAACAAGGTTCTAGTTATGAAGTCCTGTAAGCAATCAAGGGGTTGAAGAATAAAAAAGAAATGAAATGAGAAAAGGGTGAAAAGAAATAGCCCTCCATTAATTCAACCTTAGGGCAAAACCGGTTCAATCATATGCTATGTGGTTACCAAGGTAACATCGGTATTGAAGACAAGACGCCATGGACCCAAAGGACGACGCACTACAACTTCCTAAGCTACTCAAGTTCCTCTTAAAAGGACTTGTTTCATTCTCACGGGAACCGACATTATCTATCGACTTTCTCTTAGAGTTTGTTGATATTGAAGAAGGAGACCCTCTCCTAGTCTCCGTATAGGAAACAAATGTGCACGATTGAGTCTAGAGCCACGAGATCATCAAATAAATCTCCATAGGACACATTAATGAAGACTCTCTGTATCACACAATGTGGAAAGAGAGATTATATCTTATGAGTCCTACGCATTATCCTTGTGGTATTGCCGTAACATCCGAAAGTGATATACTAACATATTCACAATGAAGATGGAAAGCCTTCTGGAGCCAACATCAAACAAGCTCCTGGTGGGTGGCATGTGAGATCTATCCAATAGATCAACCATGTGACAACCGAACAAACAATGGAGCGATTCATATTATGAATCAACTCCGTTCAAAGTTATGGATTGACGGATACCTTTGAAAACCAAGTGTTGTACTTAAAAACTCTTTTCTAGCACATCGACCGTACTCATATTTCAAATAAAAGGTGTTTATGATTGATAATTGATTTTCATTAAAACCTTCGTTGTATTGCAAAAAACAATTTCTATTGAGCTACACCCATTGTTTTTCAAATCTCTTTTCATCAATCTGAATCTCAATTACGTTCACTCAATCCGTTGTCTTCTTTAAGACGCTCGGTTTGAGAACAAATAGAGCAAATGCTAAACCCTGCCAAGGAAATTCTTCGAATTATACCTCGATCACGTGCGATTTGTATCGATCAACGGGGAACCGTGGGTCGTGTACCTCAATTCAACGAAAGTGATCAAAGACACTTTCGTGCGCTTTATTGCTAACCGTTGTATGCAGGTACGTACTCGACGCCGTACCGGGATCGTAATGAAGCGTCAATCCATAGC
Organism: Chrysanthemum makinoi; assembly: GCA_910596185.1. Lineage (NCBI taxonomy): Eukaryota > Viridiplantae > Streptophyta > Magnoliopsida > Asterales > Asteraceae > Chrysanthemum > Chrysanthemum makinoi. The sequence goes on from OU343221.1 coordinate 253,935,750, forward strand.
CGCATGCTCACACAATACATTCATTTCTAAAGAAATCATGATTGTGCATCAATGACTGATATTTCACTCCATGCTTTGCTACCGCCACAATGTCATGAATCAACAAAAGCTTCCGCTACTTTATAGAAGAAATCATGATCCGAATGTGAGCATGTTGGTCCAAATTTCACAACATCACATAATACCAACACCACAATGGAAGAGTCGAGATTTATGATAGCCGATGATCTCAAAGTCTGGCTCAAAACTCATTATCACGTGATCGATAAAGACCTCCACTTGAATTAACCAAACATGCAATAATGAAGAATCGATGACTACGAGCTTCAGAGCAAAGAACTATAACAAGAATCCAAGAACAATTTTAATGTATGTTTGTATTCAATGTATTTGAGGTGACCTCCTTGGGAGATTGTTAGGATTTAGAAAATTCAGCCATTAAAGAGTCTGCCACCTCAAGTATATGTAATCGTTAGAAAGCTCAGAGTCGATTGTTTAATGTTATGTAGTATTTAGTTTAAGTAACACCGTGGAGGACGGACGGGTCTTTACCCAATCGTGATCCGATCCATGCCTCAGAGGTGGCGATTTATGTATGACTATAAATACTCTCTACCTCCCAAGGTAGAGAGTTGGAGCTCATAATAATATCTTCATTTTCTCTCACTAAGTTCCCAAACCTCTAACTCTTTCTCTCTCTAAAACCTTTGTATACGCCTCTTTGATCATGGTTTTAGTGTGTTTGTGAAATCCAATATCCTACAATCTCATTTATTGTCATATCATTTAAGTCTTTAACATAGTTTAGCTTTGATATGAGAAAGAACTTTTTTATGCAAAGAAAAAGGAAAGTGAATGAAAGTATAGAAAGTGTTAAGGAAAGAAAAAGAAAAATTGTTAAAATTTTGATAGTATTTTTAAGTTGTAAGGCTAGATGGTAAGGTGATGTTTCACTCACTTTATACTTTAGTGTAAAGTTAACGTTTTCACTCCTCTTACTTCCACTAACTTTTTTGTAGACAAGGTAACTCACCTTGATCACCTTAACTTTTTTTAATACTTACGAATTCAAGAATAAACGAAAATACAGTATGAATTCAAAATTCAAAATTCAAAATCAAACAAGATGCTTAGAGCACAAATTCAAAATTCAAAATTAAATAAACCCTATCTTTTTTCCCTATATATACCCACTACATTTTGAACCAAAAAACACATCTCATACACACAACTTAATCAAACTCTCTCAAGAATGTCTCAAGAAAACACGATTAACACCCCACCAGTAGATATCTTCCCGTTATTCCTAACGGAAGAGGAACCGTTCGAATCAAGAACAAAGTCCATTTCAAATTTTACTGAGGAACAACAACGAATTTTTATCCAAGATGAAGAAGCACTAAGAGAAATGGAGGAAGAAGAAGCACTAAGAGAAATGGAGGTAGAACAAGCACAGGAGGAAGCCGCTCTTAGAAAGCAAGAAGCAAGGGAGGAACAAGAACGTCGGGTTGAAGAATTCGCCGTTTTGGAACAAGAGTGGGAGGAGAGGATGTTTGAGAACTAGTCTCCTACTTAATTTTATGGTTATGACTGCATAACTCTAAACCCGAATCACTTGGATTAATCTATTTGTTTTATTTTCTCAGATCGCATTTTATTTTCTTTGCAAGTAGTAGACTTTGCTTTGTTTATGTAATAAATAAAAGTTTTTCTACTACTTAGTTTTTCATACTCAAAATAAGTTTTCGCTCATTAAAATACAAATTAAGATTTACACAATTTAACATACAATACACAAATGCACATATTGTATACACAATTTTTTGAAAAAAAAAAAAAAAACAAGGTGAACGACCTCACCTTAAGTCTCAGCGGAACCACCATCATACAAGTGACTCCGCTAGTTAGGCAAGGGAGTGGGGCACCACTAATAATAGGCAAAGGTGAGCCACTTACCTCCCTTGCCGACTACTAAGAAGAAATGAGAAAAGTGATGACAAAAAATATAATTTGACAATTATGTCCTCGATCATGTATTTAATTGAGGCTCAAGTTAAATTAAATAAGGGTCAATTTAGTCATAACAAATGTATAATTTTGTCTCACTCACTTTCATCTCAAAAATATAATGAAAGTTTTGGCATAAAAATCCACCATTTTCCTTCCCCTTTTTACACTTTACTTTCACTTTCCCTTTAAAAAAACTTAAAACCACACAATTCTTTTTGTTTTCTTTACTTAATTTCTTTTTCCACCCATTTTCTTCACTTGAGAACACAGTTTACCGATTTGAGAAAGAATATGCAACACATGATAACAAACTCCCAAAAAGCAATATATAAGTCATATGAAAATGATCTACAAAAGAGAGGGCTTTACCTGGTGGGTTCAAACCATGTATTACCTCCCAAAAGGTAAAATTATGGTTACCAGAAAAAATAAAAAGAAAAGAAAATGATCTACAAAAAAGACTTATACAAATACTTAAAAAAAATAACGTAAATATACTAATAGACAAAATAAATAAATACATGAAATTTCGTTACACAAAAATTAAAATAAAAAAAGCCCTGCAACATGCATGTGCTATCCTTATTGTTTACTTAAATTAAGACGAACAGATGATAATAACTATTACTCCATCTGTCTCAAAAATTATCAGTAAAAAAATCACAAGTTTAATAAAAGTGAGGCCACTTTAATTTTCAACCACTCAAATGAAATATTGCTCCACTAAATACTCTAGTTTTTACTTAAAAAAGAAAGTAAATAATTATTTTAAGACATACTGAAAAAAAATATGGATTATAATTTGACGAGCGAAAGACAAAAATAATCTAATGATCGGACACTTTTATGTTCTCATAACATGTCAAAAGTTTAAATCTTACTAGATATATATTGGCGTAACCAATTTAGAAGTAAAAAACAGTTAACAAAATACTCCTGCTATATACTTACTTTTATATGAAATTTTCGCCATCTTCGCTTAAGAACAAGAGACATGATATTAGTAGAACCTTTTTGAAAAAACAAAAATGGAAAAGAGCTCTAAAAATGTTTTAAAGGGTGTTTGGCTAAACTTATACTCTAAAAATGTTTTAAAGGGAGTATGTGTTAAATAAGGATAAACTTATATAAGTGAGTTTATGAGATTTTATAAGTGTTTTTCTAACTTGTGTTCTCAAGGCATAAGTTAATCACATCATCAAAAGTATAAAAGAACTCGTATAAAAATACATTTGTCTCTATTTTTATGTGGATTTCTAAATACTTTTTCGTAACCTCATATATACTTATGATGTGGTTAATAAGCCCAAAATTTTGAGTTTGGGAGCTTTTCAAAAAGTTTTAAACAAAAACACCCAATAAGCAACAACAAACAAGCATGAGAAACATCATTCATTTGTCCATATTAAAAGTGAAGAATCTTCAATCTTGTTGAACAGAAAGTCAAAGTCCCAACCTTCTTTAACCATTTTGTCATCATCTACTATGTTTTTTGCCTTTTTTGTCAAAATATCTTCTCTGCAACAGTTGACCTAATTACCAATCACACACACCTTCTTTTATACTAAATAAATAACCCCATTTCAAATCACCAAAAGAAATTTTTTATAAAAAAAGAAATGGGGAACTCATTTGGGTGCTCAGCTTCAGGTGAAAGATTAGTATCAGCAGCAAGAGATGGTGATTTAGTTGAAGCAAAGATGTTACTTGATTGTAATCCTTGTCTTGCTAAATATTCTACTTTTGGTGGCCTTAATTCTCCTCTTCATTTTGCTTCTGCTAAAGGCCACAATGATGTATGCTTGTTAATATTTTTTTATATAATTTTGGCTTTATTATTTGATGTTTTAAAAGGGTTTTTCTTTTTGTGTAGATTGTTGCATTGTTGCTTGATAATGGAGCTGATGTTAATTCAAGAAATTATTGTGGTCAGGTATAAAAGATTTGATCTTTTTATATTTTAGTTTTGAAATTAGTTTAATTTTGTATTGGAATTAAAGTTGGTTTAGCTTAAATGGAGCTAAGTTTGGTTGTCTTAAACTTTTGGTACTAAGTTGATGTAAGTTATAAGCATCTTTTTTTGGTAATGGTTTCCGACCTTTTAGTCGACACAGACAGAAACCCGTTTAAGCCCTCCCCTTTTTGGGGACATGAGTTGGTTTTCGATATTGGTTTTTTGTTAATTTTTGGAAAGATATTTGAATTTGGGATTTGGGAATGGAAACTTTTTAATTTATATGTAGACGCCTAGACGGCATTGATGCAAGCAAATCTAACAAAAAGGGGATTTGTGTGAATTGTGTCTTGATTATTGAATTGTGGTGTATTTGTGTGATTATATGTAGACGCCGTTGATGCAAGCTTGTCGATATGGGCATTGGGAAGTTGTTCAAAGCCTTTTGCTGTTTAGATGCAATGTAAGTTGGCGTTGTTATTTGTTAACTATAGGGGAAAGTTGAATGTAAGCGAAACCTACTTTTGATAATTTCTGTGTAGGGAATGTAGTATCAAAGTTCATGGTTAAGGGCCTCTGTTATAAGTTCATAATCAAGTTTGGATTATACTGATAACCAGGTTTGTTATTTGTTTTAAGTTTATAACAGAGGGCCTTAAACTTTGCTTTTGATAGTGCATTCGCTAAAATAAAAATTAGCGGTAAGCATGTTTCTTATACATGTCATTTTCCCTAAACTCTACTGATCTAGAAATACCAGTAGCAAATAAATCTGACATATCTGGCTGTTTACAAATTTTGTATGTTTAGGTTACAAGGGCCGACTATCTTAGTGGGAGAACAGCTCTCCATTTCGCAACTGTGAATGGGCATGTACGCTGCATACGACTTGTTGTGGCTGATTTTGTACCTAGTGCTCCCTTTGAAGCTTTGACTGCACAATCGAATGGTGATGGAGGCACTGGCCCCAAAAACAAATATGATCAAAGGTTGGATTTGGTTACATAGTCCCTTCCCTATAGTATGTGTAGACTATATTGCTCTAGCGGGTGCGTTAATTTTAATTTTGGATACATAAATGCGGCTGCTGATTATGTGCTGTCAAATAATCTGTTTTGGATACCAGTTCATACTCCCTGCAACAAAACATGATTATTTCAAGCTAAAGAAAGATAACATCTTTAACCATTCCTGTATCTTATTCTGTGACACCTTCAGTTCCATTACACTAAAAAGCGCCCCGTTTTATAAACAAATTGTCATTTATGGACATGGTCATCTTATTTTTCAGTTATATAAATAATCAAAATTTGCTAAAATCTTAGACATCTTATCATGTGAGTATCTGATCATTAGTAACTCAAACAGCAGAAACACAATCAAACTCTATTGTCTACGTTTTGTTTTATTATGCCATTTATCTGATTAGAGAAAGTATTGTAGTGATAGAGGGCTTTGGTTATTTATATTCCTTAACTCTATTCGGTTCATGAGAATTTTAACACCAATCTGTGATGAATAAAATCACTTTTTTGGTCATTGTAGTGCGCTGGTGAAATTTGTAAATAAAGCTGCTGATGGTGGCATAACGGCTCTTCACATGGCAGCGTTAAATGGGTATGCTGATTGTGTACAGCTGCTTCTAGATCTGCATGCAATACGTGCCAGCTGTGACTTTCCATTATGGAACGTCAATGGATTTGATTGGTATATTAGCTGTTTCAGAATTAGTTTTTAGGGGTGCCAAGGGGTCGATTTGTGGGCTGCGTTTGATCTTAAAACGGCTCAAATAAAACACTTCAGCTAAAAGGGGAACAGGTCCAAATGTCCAATGGATCAAAAGAGCTTACAACCTCCTAAAACACTTATATGCCAAAACATAGATTATTATTCTAATATATTGGTTCTGTAGCCATAGCTAACACATTATTTACTTATCAGGTTTTTGCGGATAAATGTTTTTAATAAGACAGGCACAAAAGTGTTTGCTGTGTTTCAAGCTGTATCAAAAACTGACCCATTTGACCCAAACCCTCCGGTCTTGACACCGCTATTCGTCATAGCTTGTTCCACTTGCCATTTTTATATCGCTTCTTACACCGTTTTGTAGGAGCTGGAAGCACTCCTTTGCATTATGCCGCATGTGGTGGAAATTTAAAATGTTGTCAGGTAAACTTTACTTTATCTTTGAATCCTCAATAACATTATTACTTAAATAGTGTATGCTAATATCTTCGCCTCAAATAATTCAGATTTTACTTGCAAGAGGTGCTAGTCGTCTAAAATTAAACTGCAACGGGTACTGTTGTCTTTTCTGTTTTCAGGACTCATATTAGGTCCTATTTGCTATACCATGTCTCTTGTTATTCAAAAATTTTATGCTGTTTCAGGTGGCTTCCTCTTGATGTTGCAAGAATGTGGGGCCGTCATTGGCTTGAACCATTATTGACACCCAATTCTGACCTGCCAATACCCATGTTTCTGCCATCTAATTATTTATCACTGCCGCTCCTGAGTGTACTTAATATTGCTAGGTATTCAAACTAACCATATCTACTTATCATAACGGCTATCAGCTCTGGTTTGCACTCTTGCAAATCTGACATTTTCTGTCCTGCAAGTGGTTGAACTTCAGTTAACTTTTCAAACTGTATTTTTCAAAGCGTATGTTTATGTATGTCTTTGGACCCATTGATTAAGGAAATGGGGTTCAACGTAAAAACTCAAAAACTTTGGAGGTCTGGTTAATTAGAATGATTCGAATCGTAAAAGAAACATAAATCACATATTTTACTTCCTTTAGATTTGTAATGTACCAGAGTGATTTTATCTGCATGAAAATTATAGTGGCTTACGGGGCATGTTTCTTTAAACAAATAATGATTTAATTGTGGAAATTGTTTGCAGAGAGTGTGGTTTACAGTCCTCAGTGACCCTCTCTGACGACACTGATATTTGTGCTGTCTGCTTGGAGAACACTTGCACAGTAGCTGCTGAAGGTTTGATATCTTAACACATCTAAGTATTTAACTTCTACTTGAATTATGGTTTTCATATCCTAAGTATTTATGTTACAAAGTCAAAGTTTCCACTCAGTCCCTAAAATACTCCATATACTACGTATAGTTTGCTCTAGTCCTTGGATTACAGATAATAAACATATAAGCTACGTGGATGCACATGATTGGTACTCGTAATAGTTAAGCCAGATCTTAGATTTTTGAACATAGATGTGGTTTTTATAATTCAGGAAGATTATTAGAAAATGAAAAATGCTTTACACTAAGAATCGTTGTGTCTATAAGAGACATTTAAGTAGCTATTAGAGGGTGTGTATATTTTTGTTTTAAAACTTATCATCTGATTATGCAACTTGTTGTCGCAATAATTATAGTTTGTACTGTCGATAAATAGATTTGGCTTTTGATTCTCTGATTAGTTGGGCGTCAAATTCTTTTGTTATATACCAGCGACAACAAAATTGCTTTCAGAGGCAAAGACGTAAATACATAATATAAACTAATTACAGTTATTCTTTACCTGATTTGAGACTACTTGTCTTCCAAGATGCATATCACAAGAATTTTCTTTCTGGTCAATTTACGTATTAATATCTAGCCAATCACACTTGCCAAGCAAACAAACACTATCTCTTATAGCTCCTTTTAACTGCTCAGCTTATTTACATGAATTCAAATAATCACTTACAAACACACATTTAAACACCTCCTTAACACCTCGGCATAATTTCAGGTTGCAGGCACGAACTATGTGTGAGATGTGCCTTATATTTATGTTCCACAACCAATAGCCCTTCAGAATCATTAGGCCCACCAGGGTCCATCCCGTGCCCCCTCTGCCGACATGGCATTATTTCATTTACCAGATTGCCGGGTTCCCCAGCGAAAGAAATGAAACTACATCTTTCCCTCGGGTTCTGTAACCCTTGCATGCTTCACCCTCACGAACCAGCAGAGTCTACACCAGAGATTAGCAAAAACCGTGTTGCTTCTGTATCTCCAGAACTATTTTGCCCCGTTACTTGTAGCCCGTTTCCTTCAGTTGCCATTCCATTATGCACCTGTAGCGATGGTACATGGCCATCTTCTGAAACAAGAGACAATGAGCCTCGAGATGGTTCACCTTCTAGTCGGACCACCTCAGGGGAAGATGGCAAATTCGGCTCACTGAGGCTCGAGAAAACTAGCTGTTCAAACATGTTTTGGGGCAGACGAAGTTGCAGCAGGGAGCAGCAGTGCAATTCAGAGATCAATACTTGATAGTGGTAATGAGATTATTTTTAAAGGTAAAAGTGGTTCACGGGTTTTGACATGGGAAATGAAATGCTATTGTGAAAGCAATAATGGCAGTTTTGCTGGAATAGTGTGTGATATATGATGAAGGTTATTGTTGGTGGGTGGCGGTGCCGCCTTTGGTTGTTTGGGAGCTCTAGTTATGTTATCGGATTGATGTAAAATGCTTTAGAGAAAAAAGGGTGTGTAAAAAAAGAAAGAAAGTCACCTGTGTTTGTTGGGGTATATGTTATTTGTAATAGGTTAGAACATTTGGTCATTGTTCTCCATGATTAGATCACTACTAACTTGACATTGCTGTTAAAAATGCGTGCATCCATTTTCTGGAATTCAACTCTCTGTGTTTTTGATGTACAAATTACAAACCTGTATCTAGGAGTCCCATGGAGTCGAGTTCTATCAAGCTAGAGCCCCACTACTAAAACTTAGGCTCCAAACACGACCCGAGCTTTTGATTTCATGCTTGAATTTGACTCGCCTTCAAAAACTCGAGCCCGGTTGAGTCTAAATTACAAGCTCGAGATTAATAAATAAGTGTCATATAAAGGTCAAGCTCAACTTGTTTGAATCAAGTAGATTTTGAGTATATGGGACGATCTCATCTTATTTATCCTTTGGTTTCAAACTTGACCACGGCTCGTCTTCTAAAACTCGAGCTTGAATGAGTTCACATTACAAGCTCGAGATTGATAAAAAAGTTTCATATAAAGCTCAGGCTCAACTTGTTTGAATCAAGTAGATTTAGAGTAGTTAATGAGAAAATCTTGAATAACTCGTGCGATCTGAATCTCGTCTAGTTTATGCCTGAATTCCTTCTTTTTTTTTTAAAGGTAAACTCAACCACAATATATACTTTTCTCACACGACCAAAACAATCTCACTTCCATCCATAGCAAGACTTGAACCCACAAACTTTTGGTTTGAGACGTAACCATGTCACGGCTAGCCCATATTTCTACATCCATGAAAAGCAAAACATGTGATCCGTTTTAAGCTCTGAACCTTTCGTCACACCAGTAATAACTTCCAATATGATAACTTAACTAGGAGCTCACTGATTCCAATTTATCATCGTGACCTTGACGCGTTACGTATTGGTTCTTGTGATTGATTGAACCATTGTAGTAGTAGCTGGAATATGATGTTAAGATACGGAGTAAAAGCAAAAGGAGAAAAGGAAGTGGCAATAGGAGATGCATGAATTTATTCCTCAAAACTGGGCAGACACTTTTGTTAGTGCTTCACTTAGTCAATTTGAATGTTGTTTTTGGACCATGATGCGTGAACCGGTCAGCATCATGTTTAATGTAGTAACTTAAGACTACATAATTCTCCAATGGAGATACGTTTTATTTACGCACTATTTATAAAGACAATACATAAAAATCTTAATGGACTCTTTACCCACAAACCGAGTTTGGGCCTATTATTTATATCTAATACTCGACCGTAATTCGAGCGGCGAAATCGCGAAAGCTCGGATTAAAGTAGTAAACTAGACAAGAAAAAAACATTAACATAGTAAAAACATAACTTTAGTCGACTCGTCACAAAACCGTACCAACGGTCGACTTGACAAATAAAGTGGAATAGATGATGAAAGTGATATTATTTTGTCGGTAGGGTATTAATTAGTTATGAAACAAAAATTTATTTATTGCTTGTTAGTCGATTGTTCGTACGGCTTTGTTACCAATCGACTAAAGTTGACCGTTGGTACCAGTCTTTAACGTCGATCGTTGGTACGGTTTTGTTACCAGTCAACTTAGCCGACCGTTAGTACCATTCAATTAAAGTCGACCGTTGGTATGATTTTGTTACGAGTCGACTAAAGTTATGCTTTTATTACGTTAATGTTTTGTTTTTCTTTTCTTTTTACTACTCCATTCCGAGCTTTCGCGATTTCGTCGTTCGGACTACGAGAAAGTGTTAGGTGATATTGTGTATTGGGCTCAGGCTCGGTTTCTAGAATAATCTTGGTATCACTATATATGTACACAATCTCTATTATGAATGATATGAAACATTACCTCACTTACAGTAACTCGTTAAACCATTATACTTAAGAGGGAATTATATGTGACTATTGTCGTTAAATTGAGTTAACGTCTCTCACTTTGTTTCATGCTTAATGGTATCACTATCTCATCGTAAATGTCTAATTGATTAGTCAAGGAAGAATTTGAAGAAATAAGTTATTAATTCAATTCCAACTGCTGGCTAAAAGTCATTAAAATAGGTGTTTATTTTCTAAAGCTAAGTCCTTAAGAAAGGTTCAATTGGCACTTAAAAAGAGTGCACAATTTCAGAGTTATTTATTTATTATTATTATTTTTTTATTTTTTATTTATTTATTTATTTATTTGTTTTTGAGAATATAATGTTATCTTTATGGAAACAAAACATTAACGTGGTTCTTGACATGGAAAAATCTATAACAAAAGCATTGTTCGCATCCCTAATCTATATTTTTTATATTGAGGAGAGTTATTTTACATATCAAACTTTTCTTACTCATCTCTACCATCCATCTAAAAAAAAATCAATGACTGAGATTAAAAGCATTTTATTATTTCACATATTTTTTATAATTTAAATATCTTTTAAACCGTTAATCGTTAAGTGAAAATATTTACACCGTCGCGAAGAGCATTTAATTATCTTTCTATAGATGGGCACTTTGATATAATTTCGAAAAAAAAAAAAAAAAATCATTTTTTTCACGTTTTTTCGTCTTTTTTTACGTTACTTGAAATTTGCATGAAAAAAATCATATATGATTAAACACTAATTTGAATATCACATGTGATATTAGTGTAATATCACCTATGATATACATACCATATCATATATGATTTAACACTAATATCACATGTGATATTCAAATTAGTGTTTTATCATATATGATTTTTAATGCAAATTTCAGTAACGTAAAAAAACGAAAAAACTTAAAAAAAAAACGTGAAAAATACGAAATTTTTTTTTAGTCGAAAGTATACCAAAGTGCCTATCTATAGAAAGATAATTAAATGCTCGTCGCAATGATATTTTTTTTCGCTTAACGATTAACGGTTTGAAAGTTATTAATATTTGAAAAAAGATGATGAAAGTAGGTTTTTTAAATTGTTGGGATTAATCTCATCTATTAGATCAAATAAAAATGGATGATGAAGATTGATCCCTTGATATGAAAATAATCTTTTGTCCTCAAATGATATTAGATTTTTTATATTTGAGTTTATGAGTGTATTAATAAAGTAAAGGTTGACATTTTCTTCATATAGGTACTCACCTCCGTAAAATTTATTGGTACACTGGAGAGACTTTGTGGAATAAGAGCTCAGGGGTCCGAGTTTTGGCTCGCGCTCACTCCAATTAGTGGCCCACTAGGCCAGGAGTCAAAAGGCACTCGGGGTCAGGGTATTCCCGTCAATCTACACATTTTTATGAAATAAAGTAAAGGTGTAGCCATTGGGGGTAAAGACTCTCGCTTAATTTCTAAGTTCAAAACTGACGTGCAACAACTTTAAGGCGAACTTGTAGGTGCGTAGCTTGATTCGGAAAAGATGACTTGCAAAAAAAAAATTGGTCTTGTTTTCCAAAACGGCTAGACATGCACTCTCTTGGGCAGGCTCTTGAGTCCGTTCAAACATTGTTTTCTACATATTGTCTTTAAGGCAAAACCTAAAAGCTGATATTAATTTTTGATTATCAACGTGTATTGTAATAATTGACTAGTTAAACCGTTTTAAGAGGCATTATATGTGACGCAAAGAGAAGCACGAGTGGAGAAGTCTAAATTGAGTTTACGTCTCTCACTTTGTTTTATATGACCTTTAGCAATTACAAAACATGGTTAATTGACATGGAAAATTCAATAAGGGCCCGTTTGATTGGGGGTTTTTCTCGGGTTTGGGTTGATAGAAATACAAAAAACATTGTTTAGTATTTTTGCTTTGGCCTGACGCGCCCCTTTCATCCCAAAAGTAAATTCCACCAAGTGCCTTGGGATTTGACAATCCTAACCAATAAAATATTTTTTCAATATTTTAAAATTTTCTCATCCACATGTTGAAACTGATTGTTTGTGTCATATCTATTTTTTATTCAAAAAAAACCATTTCACCTTTTTTTTAATTTATATAATATGCATATTTATAAAATAATAATTATTTTTCTTTTTTTTAATTTACTTTCAAACATTTCTCAAATCCAAATTCAATCTCACTTACAAACCAAACGGGCCCTAAAAATACTAGAATAGTATTGTTTGCATTTGTAAAGCACATTTTATTTTTCTGACTTTTAAACAATGCAACGTTCTGAAGTGTTCTCCGACAACTAACTCAAAAAGATTATACATAACGTCCTTGCGCAACAAAGTAAAAGCCTATCAAAAAGTGATTTTTTTTTTATGTGATGATTGATAGGCTATATGAAAGTCATTATGTGTACTCTATGGGGAAACCCGAAACTCGAACTTTTTGGGGTGGGGCGAACATGCTTATCGGGTTACGAGGCGGGTTTTGGGGCATTAACGGGAATTTTTATTGGGTTTGGGGCGGGATGGGGCTCAACATCCCCACCCCGCCCCGCCCCGAAACATATATATACATACAAATATATCTATATACTATTGGGGGATTTACATACATCCTCATATCCCAACCAATATTTACATATTTTTCCAAAATACAAGTTTTTAATGCATGATGTACAATGCTCTTAAAGCAAAGTTTGGGAAAATATGTAAATATTGGTTGGAATATTGGGATGTATGTAAATGCCCCTATACTATTAAACATATACTAGTATTACGTTGGTATTTACCCAATGTTCAATATTTGCAAGATTGAAATGTGGTCATGAAAGCTTGTTTCGTGTCATAATATTATAAAAAAGTTGATTTGACACGTTGGTAGCTTATCAAGTTTTATGTTTAATATTGTTGAAAGCTTAAAAAGGCTAATGCTTACTTTATTAATAATGACATCTTGATTTTTCAAGTTATTGTATAAAATTATATTGTTTACAGTGTTAAAATAATAATAAACGAGAAAAGACACGAGTTTGGTGGAGCATCGCGCCCAAAGAAGACAACCCGATAAGATCCCCAATGGAGTATGGGGCGGGTTTGGAGAGCATCTCGCCCCAACGGGGCGCCCCGATAAGATCCCCAATAGATATTGGGGCGAGTTTGGGGATGATTTTTGTAATTGGGTTTGGGGATGGGGATGGCCGCCCCGCCCTAAACCCGCCCCATTGCTATTCCTAGCTCTTATAGCTCTTATGGGCTTATGGCTGAGAGTAGCAAATTTCTTTCTGTTTCATTATTTAGGCACATAATCCATTTTCTATCACAAATACGAAAAGACACATATGTAATTAAGCTTCGTGGTCCAGTTTACCTTTGAACGAGTGTGGAAACCCGCGCGATGCAGCGGGATTGCTTTTGTAGCCGTGAATTTGGATAGGGACTATTTTTGCCAAATTGCTATAAAGGACTTACTTTGCAGCGACACTTAAACCTTAAGGATTATTTTTGCCAACTTGGACTTACTTTGCAACGACACTTAAACCTCAGGGACTATTTTTGCCAACTTGTGAAAGTTGGCAATTAATGTTTGCATTGCAAACACTGTTGCTCACTCTATAGTTATATATAGTAATAACCCAATCTTAAACAGCCTTAAAACAAAAGTATAAGAATCTATTTGGCAAAAGTAGTAGTAACAGTGAACAATAACAATAAGCAGTAGGGGTGTGCATAGGCTGAAAACCGGACCGGACCGGCCAGGACCGGACCGGGACCAAACCGAGTTCGCCAGTTAAGACGAGACCGGACCGAATTTGGTCGGTCCGGTCTCGGTCTTCGGTCGGTCCGGTCCAAAACGGCCCAATTCGTCGGTTTTTCGTCGGTTTTGGTCCGGACCGGACCGGACCGGACCGGACCGAGGACCGATTTGCCAAAAGCGAGACCGCGGACCGGACCGAATGTGGGCGGTCCGGTCTCGGTCCGTGTCGGTCGTCGGTCGGTCCGGTCGGTCTTCTATTTGGTCCCGGCCCTACGGCCCGTTTGCTCACCCTTAATAAGCAGTGGACAATAGTTATAAGCAGTAACTGTTGTTCTTATAAAAATATTTTATAACGTAATTGTAGTTGTAATCACAATATGCAAAACAACTCTTAAATGCTCAACGTTCCTAAATGCTATTTCATTGGACGTTAGGAAAATGAACATTTCGCAAAAAAGAAAGCTACTTATTGCTTGTCAAACAAGCATTAAAAATGATAACGTTCAACGCTCATCACTCGCCGCTCCTAAATGCTTCTAAAATCTCTGCGTTAAAGACCCTAAATGTTTACACTTTAGACCAAACGAGCGAACAAAAACATGATTTCCCGCTCGAAAAAAAATACATATAATAAAAAAAATGATTTGTAATTTTGTGATAATAACGTAACCATTCAGAAGGGCTAAAAGAACCTTTCTATAATGTTTGATATGGCCCTTTGTACGAGCCCAGTTTATTTAGAGACACGTAAGGCCTGGTCCAAAAGTGGGGTTCACAAGTTTGCCCCAAAAAAGTATGGAAGACAATTTATACCGACTGTCATCAGCTCTGCAAACCTTGTACTTCGTCTGTATCTCCAAATTTCACCCTCCACTTTGTCACTACGGATCCAACTTCACAAAATTCTAAAACATTTTTATTTAACAATTTTGATATATCAAAATATAGCATATGTAAATTGATGTTTTCTTGCATATATAAATGTGAATATAATGGATCTAATTGCATAAAAATACAAGATACGTGCTCTTATATTTTTGAAAATGCAATGATGTTACATAAAAATATACGAAATACAAGTATGTTATTATTAATAGCAAAAAGCATAGAAAATGTAAAACGTATACTTTGACGGACTATTTGATGCGGGTATAAAATTTTTCGAGTTGCATAGAAATGAGAAAGTGCGTTAAAGTCAACATATATGAAAACTTAGAAGATCTTACAAAATTATAATCTCTATCTTATAGTATCTTTGTTTATAAAATCATGAAAATATAAAACATATAGTAATATTGAGCTCAATTTGTTGGTATTTTAGAGAAAAGTTTAAATGCATATCATTATTTTGGTGTATATTAATAGACAGATATTTATCATTCATTTAATTAAAATACTAGAGGCGAGTTATTTTGGAGACTCAAAAACCCCTAAATACTAATAGACAAATCTCAAGCGTTGATCTAAAAGACAAAGTTTAAGGAAAAAAATCATGGAGGGACTGAATATGTAAATTACGTAATTCATTCATCCACCCACTTCTTTTCTCTCACATTTCATTATCACAATCTGACAAACACAAAAACACACACCTAACTCACTTTCTCTCTCTAACAAACTTCAAAATCAACCAAAAACATCAAAATAAAACTGTTTTTAACCGTAAAAATCAAATAAACACATAGAAATAGAAGAATCGTGGCAAGTTGAACCATATATGGGAAAAAACGATTCAAAATGAACCTGTTCAAAATCAAGATAATGGTACAGTGCTTCCAATTTCTTATTTAGTTGTTATTTAACTATTTGTTGTGATTTTGTTCTTATTCATGAATTTTATTTGTGTTTTTGTTGTTATTTATGAAGATTTTTGTGTTTTTTTGTTCATTTTAGTTGTTTATTCATAGATTATTGTGATGATGTGATGATTGTGATGATTGTGATGATTTTTGTCACACCCCCAAATTACCTGTTTTGCAGCGGAATGGAATTCCTGAGGATTGACTGTCATAGCATCACAATCATAGTTATATTGAATGACCAAAAGTGTCGTTTTAGAAACACATCGTTTGATATTTATATAAAACATACAGAGTTACAAGATAGGTCCCAAAAGTTGATAAAGTTTGCGGAAATATAAGTTTATTATAAGCCCAAACGATGTTTTGAAAAGAAAACCATAATATACAATGAAACAAGTCGACGCCGCGACTCTATGAGGTTCCTTAATCGTGCCATGATGCGACTGTCTTAATTACCTGAAAATACATTGCTAAAACGGTCAACAATAATGTTGGTGAAAAATCATAGGTTTATGAAAAATAATTTATACGACCACACAAGTATAGACCATATATGACAAACATGCCACATAAAAATGTTACAATTGCTATAAGTCCATGACACCGAAACTAGACTGATCATGATGTTCGCCCCAACAGAGTGTTTGCCAAACAACTCAAATAATGATATTAAATGAAATGCATCCGTTTAACCAGTTGGAATCCACCAACCCGGATGGAGGAGTCACCCTCGATAGATCTATCCACTCACCCTCGCTTCTATGAAATTAACTGTTCATGTTATATAATGGGGACATTCAATTGGCATGAGGTAACTTAAGCAATGTAATGAATTTGATATACTTGGTATCGTAATAAAAATGATGTGCAATGTATTCTCCCCCGTAGGTTTGAAAATAAGTATAAACGTATACAACGGGGCTATGAAAACTCACTTGATGAATTGATGCGATGACAAAAGTGCGTACACCGAAATATAGCGTGAATCTCAAAACTGACCTATTATGAATGATATGATACGTAATAAGTTATGATGTAATGTTATGCATTCAATTCGGATGATATCTATACCACTTATGAATTTTTGAAAATAATACTTTTCGTCGAAAAATAATCTTTTTGCGTCTTGACCATTTTTAAATTACTCCACATGTATTTACGTTGAAATGATATCCGACGATAATCATTTAGTGATTTATTAAGAAATTATAACTTTTCGTCGTAAAAATAATGTCGTTGAAATATTCATGAAAGTGACAAAACGGCCTCTAAAAGCTAGTCGTAAAATGGTGCACATCGAGTATTAGGAAACGTACTCAATGGTTTTGGGAAGCTTGTATCATTATCTCAAAGTTTTAGTACATGAGTTTCCATCCTAGAGGTCTTAAACATAAAGAAAAATATAGGTTAAGTATGGTACTTGTGTCCCAAAGTATAGTTTAAGGATGGTTTTCGGCAAAGTTTGAGTAACCGTAAGTAATTCATTACAACTCCGCTAGTCAAACGGTCGGACATTTTGGAAAATATACTTGGCGAACTTACTTTTACTAGAGGACATCACTTTATAAAAAGTTCTACATCAATGTTAAAAATGCTCTTCAACATGGTCACTTATTTGCCGTAAAACTTGTCTATTAGAAATTTAATAGTTTTTCTTATATATTAAAGTTACGACAATTTTTTTTGTAAACGTGTATAATTTAATCGTTACAAATCCGTTTTCTACGTTTTATAGGTCCTTAGCTTTGTATCAAAGTATACTAATATATTTTTGATAAGTCGACATAATTTATAACGCCTAAGTTTCATTTTTGACTCGTACAATATAAATATAACATGCTGAAATTTCCAGAAAATTATAGTTTTCGTCGCCAACTTGAAAAATTCATTACTTCTTCGTTATAGCTCCGTTTTAATCCGTTCAAGCGGCCACGTTTTCGTTTTAAAGTGTATTTTCTAAATATCTAGGCCAAAAATTTTTACTTACTGTCGGATTTTCCAGATTTCAAAAATAAGGACAGACCCTTTTGCAAACTTGTCGAAATGAGTTTTTCTCGCGCCAAACCTATTCTAACCCATTCAAAACAACTCCGAATCTATTCTAATCCTACCATAAACCTTCTTAGGGTGTCATGGGTTCCTAGACATCACCAAGAGTGATTTATAACAAGGAGTAATTATAGGATGACAAATATATATATAACTCTTAAAATCAATGAAAAAGTGGTATAAATCTCATGAGACTTGCATGTTTTCTCAAATAAAATGAAATGACCATAAAAATAAATATGAGCTATGATGATGAATATGGATGCTTACTAGTAACTTGATGAGGTTTAATGACAATGGATTTTTCCTAATCACCCAAGGTTTTTATTGCAAAACCTTAATAAAGAGTGAGACTAGTGTGTTAAAACCTTGTCTTGAAATTTTTTATGACGATTCTTCTTGGTCCTTGTGGTTGCCGGTTTTGGAGAGAAGAGAAAGAGAGGAAATGATTTTTTTTCACCTTGAATATCTTGAATGAATGTGTTAGTGAAGTAAAATACATTATACATAGTAGATATTTTGGCAAGTCTCAAATGACTCACCCCTTGTGTCGACAAGGGGTGTTAGTCACCTCTTAATATCCTTTTTTTTTTTTTTTTTTTTAAACATGTATAAGTATAATTAGATGTAAGTTACTTGAAGACTTGTGGTAAGTTGTGTACACATTTGAGTATTTAGGGTAGCGTTAGATAAAAATAACTTTTAACGGGTCAAGATAAAATATATTAAAGTCATAAAAATTATAAAAATACATTTCTTGCAAAATTTGAGTGAAATAATAATTATCGTGTAGTTTTTAAGAAAACCGTCATAATTATATAAATATAACAATTTAGATACAAAATAAATTTAAAACACTGGGTAAACTCATAATATTATTTTTATAAACTTAATATGAGTATAAAAATATGTTGGGATAATTTTTGAAATTAATGGATCAATTGTTCAAAATAATTAATTACGCGATAGCGTTTATTTAATATGAAATTATACGGTTAATGTAAAATGCGAAACCATGCATGAACTAATATGATGATAATGATGCTAATGATATGTAGACTAAACCTAGTCCATATGGAATGTCCTTAATGATTGTTCATGAATTCACAGCTAAATCATTACGGTTACGTGAATTTGATGCTCGTAAACCTAGTTTACGATAAATGATAAATGATGAAGCATGAGTAATGTTTTGAAATATGACCTGAAAATACGAGTTGTCACATTCGCCCATCCAAAAGGAATTCAGTCCACTGATTCAATCCTTGTTGGGTCCTACAGTGTTGTCGGTGAAAAGATGAGGATATTTGAGGCGATCCGGTCTTCCGTTCCCAAGTAAACCCAGGACCTCTTCGAGAATTCCAGCGAACCTTCACGATAGGAATACGACTTTGTTTCAACTGCTTGACCTCGAGGTCCATGATTTCTATAGGTTCCTCCACGAAATTTAGTTTATCGTCGAGTTGAATTTCTTCCAATGGAATAACGAGTGATTCGTCTGAAAGACATTTCTTCAGGTTTGAAACGTGAAACGTGTTGTGTACGTGACCAAGTTCTGTCGGAAGATCAAGTCGATAAGCTACGTGGCCGACGCTTCAAAATTTTGAATGGCCCAATATACCTCGGGTTCAACTTCCCGCGTTTTCCAAATCGTACCACGCCAAGGCGATACTTTCAACATCACTTTGTCGCCGACTTGAAATTCTAATGGTTTGCGTCTAACATCTGCGTAACTTTTCTGTCGACTCTGGCGCTTCGAGTCTATCTCGGATTTGGACTATCTTTTCTCGTTGTTTCCCGTACCATTTCGGACCAGTGAGTTGTGCGCCTCCAACCTCGGCCCAACAAACGGTGATCGGCATTTTGACCATAGAGTGCTTCAAATGGTGCCGCTTTTATACCGGTGTGATAACTATTGTTGTACGAGAATTCGATTAATGGCAAATGATTAACCTAACCATTTCCAAAATCAATCACACATGCCCTCAGCATATCTTCTAATGTTTGAATTTTCCTTTCACTTTGACCATCGGTTTGTGGATGATATGCTGTGCTCATCTCTAATTTGGTTCCAAATTAATCTTGTAATGATTTCCAGAAATTTGAAGTGAATCGACTATCTCTGTCGGAAATGATGGAAATTGGTGCTCCATGCCTTGAGACTATTTCCTTGACATAAAGTCTAGTAAGTTGTTCCATGGAATAAGTCTCTCTAATTGGTATGAAATGGGCTGATTTGGTAAGAC
>OU343221.1:253956018-254109934 GCA_910596185.1 Chrysanthemum makinoi
AAATATTAATAAACGTTTTTACTTGGTTTATTTGTATTAATCTCCCCTTTTTGTTGATGACAAAACATAATGTTATGATGAGTAAAACTTAAGAATAGATGTATGTTTTGAAAGCCCTAAGTTTTACTTCTTCTCCCCTTTTTTGTCGAAACAAAAAGTTAACCCTTAGAAGAAATAAACAAACTTCTAACTCCCCTGACGGTAGCTCCCCTTGTTTGGGCCAGTGAAGAAAATAAAAATCCTACAAAAAGAAAGGTTAGTAACATGCTTATAATCTTGTGGTTGCCGAGAATCAAGATTGGGAGCCAAGGTATGTAAACAAGGCCTTGTAATAAAACAACAAAATGTAGTGGTATGTATGCCACTTACAAGCATGTAAAAAAAATAAGAACAAGACTTGTTCTTGAAAATGACTTCAAAAGAAAAAATAATACTAAAAGTAGAAAATAGTAGTAGTGATTCCTTCCATGCTTGCATAAGGTTATGGATGGAGGTTTGATGAGTAATGGTATTGATGCGATCAAGGATGAGGTTGAGTATGAAACGCATTTCTTCCCTAACTTCTATTGCAATTTCCCTAGTGGATTGGCAATGTTCACAATGTAAATGATGTGGGTAATGAGTGCGGAAGTTTTCGGGTTGTTTTGATTTGAGTTATGCGAAAGTTGTGGTGGAAATAGGAAAATATGGATCAATATCCGGAATGTAAATGGTGGTGGGAAAAGAACCTAGATGTTCTTGTAATGTGATGGGAGCTAATGGTGGTGATGTTTCAAGATCTTGAAATATAGTATTTGGAGATGTGGGTGGTGTTGAAAAGACTATTTCTTTTGTTTAGGTTGTTTAGATCTTGTTGGAGTCTTAAGGAGTTCCAAAAGAGTGACTTTAGGTGGTGATGAAGTTGGTGTACTTGTTGGTGATGAGGGTGGTGCTATAATGGAAGCATCTTTTGGTGAGTTATTTGTTGAGGATGAACCATTTGAGGTTGGTTTGCTAAACAACAAGATCGGATACTAACTGCGCGGATATCCTAGATTTGATTGTGGTATTTTGGATGGTGGAAGTACAAAGGTTTGGATATCATGATTGTTTGTACTAGATGATTCTCCTAAAGGGTTTTGGATGACATGATGAAGTGTTTGTGAGAAGGAGATGGAGTATGCAAGCATTTTGGGAGTTCTATATATAGAAAACAAAGCATTGTAATGAATGCTTGACCCAAAATGTGGATTAAAATCTAATGATTAGATATGAATTCAAGGCATGTGATCATGAGAACACAAGCATTAAAGAGCATACTCCCAAAAATGAAACAAATGTGGATTTTTCATCCAAAGTGAAAAAATAGAAGTTGAAAACATCTTCTGTTTCACGGATCCCACGGATCCTTCCTTGAGGGATCCGCCCAGATGAAGGCTGGGATCCGTGGTTCTGGTGAGGCAGCACAAAATTTTCCTTTTGGAAACATTTTTGCCTAGTGTGTGCCTATATGCAAACTATTTGGAGTTTCGGTTATCTCGACTCCTAAAAGAAATAGAAAATAAACTAGAAGTATAAAACCATCCTATTGAGATAAACCGAAAACACATATTTAGTACATGAGTACGTAATTTTGTGTTATCAATGCTCCTAATTCATTGTTGCTTAAATGAATGTACCCGAAAACACATATTAGTTATGTGTCCCCTTTAGCATTCAAAAGACATGAGATGCAATGAAAACGGTTTTTACTTTGTATTAATAATGAAAAGCGATTTGTCCTAGACGTGAGAAATTGCTTTTGTGAAATTGATACGGGAAGGTATCATCCCTTTAGAAAACATTGTGAAAGTAGGTTTTCTTTGAAAATGTGTATATGAAAAAAATTAAGAAAGCTATAAGTGGAAAACTCATCTGGGTTTTGAAAATTCCCGTATTGTTTGTGAGTTGTGCGTGAAATAGAAATCCTAGACTCAGGAAGAAGAAGGCTAGTGTTTACATACCTTGTAGAGTCAAATAAGTTACGACGTTTGTTCCATGAGACCAAGACCAAGACAAAGTAGGTTGAATTGTTCCCGCTTCAATGGTTTGGTGAGGACGCTATGCTATGTTCGGATGCTACCTTCTCAATAGAGATGTTCCCTTTTGAACATTGTCTCTTAGGAAGTGATGACGAATCTCTATATGCTTTGTGCGAGAATGCAATAACGGATTCTTGCTTAAGTCGATGGCACCTTTGTTGTCACATAGGATGGCTATGTCGCTTAGATGGATGTCGTAGTCTACTAACGCTTGTTTCATCCATAGTGCTTGTTGGCATGCTTTGCCGGCGGAGACGCATTCGGCTCGGTTGTTGATATTGCAAGTGCCGTTTGTTTCTTAGAAAACCATGATGTTAAACAACATCCCATAAAAGTACATACCCCACTTGTACTTTTTTATCAACGTAATCACCGCATGGAGAATCTGCATATACAATTGTTTCTACTCCCGTGCCCTTAGGATACCATAATCCTAATTGTGTTGTACCCTTAATATATCTAAATATCCTTTTACGGATTCTAGGTGTGATGTTTTAGGGTCTTCTTGAAACCTAGCACATAAGCAAACACTAAACATGATATCCGGCCTACTTGCCGTGAGGTAGAGAAGGCTACCTATCATGCCACGATATTTAGTATTATCCACGGATTCTCCATCTTCATCTTTTGTGAGTTTGGTGTCGGATGACATTGGAGTCCTAATTGGTTTTGACTCTTCTAGACCGAATTTCTTTAACATCTCCTTGATGTATTTAGATTGATTGAAGAAGATACCATCTTCTACTTGTTTTATTTGTAGACCAAGAAAGAAACTAAGTTCTCCCATAATACTCATCTCGAACTCGTCATGCATGATTTTAGAGAAATCATCACACATGTCTTGACAAGTGGATCCGAATATAATATCATCTACATATATTTGTACTATGATTATATGTGACTCTCTTTTCTTAGTAAAAGTGTGTTGTCAACTAACCCCATGGTGTAGTTGTGTTTAACTAGAAATGACTTGAGTCTATCATACCAAGCTTTTGGAGCTTGTTTAAGACCGTAAAGGGCTTTCTTTAATTTATACACATGTTTGGTTTTTCAAAATCGATGAAGCCCGGAGGTTGAGCTACATATACTTCTTCATTTATGAAACCATTTAGAAAAGCGCTTTTGACATCCATTTGATAAAGCTTTAGATCATTAGCACAAGCATAGACAAGAAGTATTCTTATAGACTCTAATCTAGCCACGTAGGTCTCATCAAAGTCTATTCCCTCTTGTTGGTTATACCCTTGAGCAACGAGTCTAGCCTTGTTTCTAGACACTACTCCGTTTGCATCTAATTTGTTTTATAAACCCATTTGGTTCCTATTATGGTTTGATTACTAGGTGGAGGGACAAGTGTCCAAACATCATTAGAAACAAATTGATTTAGTTCTTCTTGCATAGCCATTACCCAACTTTCATCTTTTATGGCTTCTTGTGTATTCTTAGGTTCTAAGGTTGAAACGAAACAAAACAAGCTACTTTGGTTTTGAACTTGAGACCTTAATGTTCGTTCGTTTAGTTTTCCTATGACTTTATCTACTGGGTGATCTTTGGACTCTTTAATGTTTATTATTTCATCCCTTAAAGGTTCTTCTTCTTCACTTATCTTTTTCTTTATTACTATAGCTTCACTTTCTATAATCTCGTTATCGACAAGAGGTGGAGAGGGTTTGGGTGGACTTTCATCAAATTTTATATTTAATGACTCTTCTACCTTCATTGTTTCTTTGTTTAATATGACGTAAGCTTTGCTATTTGGCGAGTAACCTAAAAAGATACCTTCGGTTGATTTAGGATCAAATTTTGTAAGGTAATCTTTAGTGTTAAGAATAAAACATTTACTACCAAAGACTCTAAAGTGATTTAACGTAGGCTTTTTGCCTCAGAGTAACTCATATGGAGTTTTACCTAAGATTGGTCTAATCAAGACTCGACAGTATATATGTTGAAGTATCAACGACATTACACCAAAACTTTTGAGGTATGGATTGTTCATTAAGCATGGTTCGACTCATTTCTTGTAGAGTTCTATTCTTTCTTTCTACTACCTTATTCGATTGTGGAGTGCTGAGCCGGTAGAAGTTGTGAGTAATACCATTAGCGCCACAAAAGTCTCAATTGCACTTCATTATCGAATTCCTACCATGATCCGTCCTAATAGACACTATGGGACTTCCTAGTTGTCTTTGGATCTTTTTGCTTAATATTTCAAAATATTTAAAGGTTTCCGTTTTGTTCTTTAAAAATTTTGTCCATGTATACCTAGAAATTATTACCAAAGTGTAGTAGTTGCCTCCATAACTTTGGATAGCGGATGGACCAAATAAATCCATATGTAGTAATTCTAGACACCTAGTTGTAGACACCATGTTTTTAGCTTTATGACTTGAATGAGCTTGTTTTCCTACATTACAAGCATCACAAAAATGATGTTCATATTTTAACTTAGGTAGATCTCTTACTAGATCTATGGATGATAGCGATTGAAGAAGTCGCATGTTGGCGTAACCAATCTTCATGCCATAAGGTCGAAGTATCATCCATAGAGGTAAGACATAGTTTGTCTTTAGGTTCATTAACGATTTTAATGACATAGACTCCATGTTTCCTAATTCCTCTTCCTATGGTTATGCCATATTTTAGTATCTTACTATCAGGTAGTACATTGCACTTTTTATCACATATTTGTCCTATACTTAAGAGATTAAAGTTTAGGTTTCTACGTGACACACATCGTTAATGGTTAGAGATTTGTTAGAAATCGTATCTTTACCGATGATTCTACTTTTGCTATTTCCAAACACCACATTACCTCCATTTATGGATTCATATATGGAGAATAGATCCTATTGCTCTGGGTCATGTGCCTGTGGCACCGCTATCCTTGACCCATTCATCGGGTCTAGGTCGACCTTTTTAAGCACACCTCGCCATTTGCCATGAGACAAATTTTCGTCCTCCTCGCCGCTTCATTCCCTATGTGCGCTCACTTAATCCGATCATCCCGTTTGGGACATTTACTAATAAAGTGTTTCAGTCCCACATTTAAAGCAAAGTAACGATCATCCTTTTAGCTTCTCATCCCTTTGCTTTCTTTTCCTAAAGCCTTTCTTATCGCCACATGTTTAACGACTACTTTTCTAAAAGAACTTTTTAAAGTCCCTACCGCCATAGCGTTCTTCATTATCACTACCAAGATGAGTTCTCCTCATCGCCTCAAGCCTTTTGGCTTTAAGGGCAAGAGAGATTGTGTTTCTATTTCACCTTTGAGGCTTCGAATCTTTAGCAAGGACAAGCTCGTAGACTTTTAGGTTGCCTATGAGTTCATCGAGGGTGAGGATTGTCAAATCTTTTGACTCTTCGATCGCCGTCACCTTGATCTCCACTTCGATGGAAGTGCCCTTAGATATCTCCTAACATGGTTACGGCTAGAAAAAGATTCATCAAGTGCTTGTAAAGATGTAATAATAGTATTAAAGTTAGCAAATGAATGATCTATAGTTTCTTCATCCGATATTGAAAATTGTTCATATTGTTGAACAAATAAATCAATTTTATTATTTTTAACTTGTTGGTTGCCTTGATGAGTTACAACTAAAGAATTCCAAATTTCTTTAGAGGTTTTAAGCATAGAAATTCTTTCCAATTCCTTTTTCGGTAAAGCATTATATAAAACCATTTTTGCTTCACTATTTTTAGAAAGCTTTTCTTCATTTCATCGTTTAGTTTATCATGAGGTATGTGAACTAAATTTCCTTTATCATCATTTGAGGTAGCCTCAAAATCACCTTCAACAATAATGTACCAAAGATCAATATCTTTAGACTTCACATATGTTTCGAATCTATTTTTCCAATATATAAAACCATTAGTTTCAAGTAGTGGTGGTCGTTGTATAGATTGCCCTTCCTTAATTTTCGAACCCAGTGATCGAAAAGTTTTAAAATAAAATTTTATTTTAAAACTTTTATAAACTTAGCTCTTGATGCCAATTGTGGAAAACTAGAAGGGGGCGTTGAATAGTTTTGTCAATTTTAGGTTGATTTCAAAAACTTTAGATTCGATATTATGTGAAATCGTATGGATGTTGAGAACGTATTGATCTAATGATAATGCAAGCAAATAAAGTTAAGGGATAGAAAAGACACAACCGATTTATAGTGGTTCGGCTACAAGGTCACCTTCCTTGCCCTACTCCACTCCCCGAGTCACCTACTCGAGTTCAAGCACAATGTCAACAAACTCCTTCACTTGGGAGAAGCCTCTCACAACGTTGCTACACTTTTTCCGGTACAAAGCTAGATACCGAGTCCAGTAAGCACGGTGGACCAAACCAACACAACTATTACACAACAAATATGTGAAATATCAAATACAAGATCTTCGCTACAGAAATCTTGTGGAGGACAAATCAATCAAGGACCCCTTGCTTGGATGACTTGTAGAATGCTCGTGATCTCGCCTCAGAGAAGGACCTATATGAGGATCACAAATAGAAAGAAAGAAGAACAACTCTCTAGATCAAGTGATCTATATGTTAGAAGAGAATGAGAGTATATGAGAGATTTAGTAAGAAGAGGGGTGAGTTAGAATGAAGAAATGGCTCTCTATTTATAGGCAATTTCTCCTCTGTTCCACGGATCCACGGACTCCACTTGGGATCCGCCTAGTGTAATCCTAGGATCCGCAGTACGCCCTCTTTGCCCATGGGTTTTTTGGTTATGGGTCATGGGTTATGGGTTGGTCCATGGTTTTCTTTAGATTCAATGTATCTAAGTATACATCAGATTAAATGGGTTATGATCCATGGGTTATGGTCCATGGGTTATGGTTTTACCCATCCTAATAAACTATTACAACAAATGCTTAATTATTACATTTTTGTATTTAAATGGCTATATGTAAATGCTTTACAAAAATAACATGTATCCTTATAATTATACTTAAGATAACATTACATTTGTTATCAACAAAACACAAAGAGATCGCAAAATATTAATAAACGTTTTTATTACGGTTTATTTGTATTAACACATTAAGTACAATGTATAGAACAATTTATGGTCACAACAATGGTGCTATCAAATAATAACGCCATATATAATAAAGTTATAAAGGCAGCCCCAAAATAAATAATATATTCCGTGAGACGTGGGGAAAGAGAGGTTGGCCGAACTCTAATAGCGCTTATCCATATTACCTAATGCCTTACACAAGGAGGCCGCACTAATGGTACGATAAATGAGTAATCCAAAACCAATCGGGGACTTACTTACGAATGCAATCATGAAATTTTGTATGGATCCATCATAACAACTATTATATATTATCACATAGTGACTGCTCCGAACATGGGAGACTCCTAAATGTTCAATGGGGAGACTTTAGGATTCTCCACGGGAGACTTTAGGTCGTTCTGCTCCTGACAAGGGAGACTTTAGGTCGCTCGAACATGGGAGACTTTACCGTCCGAACATGGGAGACTTTATGCCAAGGACGTCACGGTTCATTAGGTTCAAACAAGTCATAAGTTCATAATTAAGTCCAAGAGTCTAAGTAAAGTTCAAAGGTTCAAGTCAAGTTATAAGGTCAAGGCAAGTTAAACGAGTTCAAAATATGTCAAAAGGGTTCAAATAGTTAATAATATAGTGCAAACAATATAGCTTAAATTTAGGTTCATGCATCCCACCCCAAAATGATTAAAATAATTAAAAAGGGGTTGAATACCACCGTGAGTGATTAAAGGCAAAATGACAAATATATAGATCAAGAAGTCGCTAGCTTATAAGGACGACCTAAAAATAAAATAATCGCGTATTAGATATATAACGAGAAAGTACAAAATAACTTTTATAAAAGTATTTATATACTTTTTACATTGTACACATTTTTGTAAGTTTACAAAAATGTATAAGTTTAGTTCTTGCTGAGTTTTAAAATGATGACAAGCCTCATTGGTAAGCTACTCTATATTCGGGTTTATATAACTTTTATTAATCCAACTATCCCGTAAATATCAAGTTAGCCTCTTGTATGGACAAATATGTCATTTTCCAATAGTAGTTCTTACTACTTTGGTGTTTACACAAAAGTGTAACAATACTCCTATCAATTTTCGGTTATTACTTATATGTTTATCCCGACTTGGTTAACACTTTATTCCTAAACCTTAAATTATTATCAATTAGTTTTTCATGTCCTAAAAATAGTATCTACATATATTTATCATACTTAGGTGTTCTAAAGTCTTTATTAACTTATATCATAAGTTAATTTACAAATTTACACTTGTATTTCATTACAGAAACTTTCCAATCAACTGCAGTCCCATGAAAACAACCACAAGTTGAGTTCTACAACTCTGTTTGATGTGTGGCTTTCGGCTACGTTCAAGTTTATATCTATTTCACAATTTTTATTCTTCGAGTAACAGAGGGTTATATGCAAAATTTTAGAGTAATTGGCCAATACTTTTCAGTGTGCAGATTTCGATACTTTTCACCATTTTGGCTCTCATTTACTCATCGGGATGAATTATGAGATGTGCCACCTGAAGAAACGACCACAAGACATAGATCCATCATCCTATCTAAGTACCTAAGGCTCATAACTCACTGAGTTGTGCAGACTATTCAATCTTTGGGGCTGTTCAGAATTTCAGGTTCACAAAGACTACTTAAGGCTTGTCCTAGCTTATTTTCATGTTTAAAACTCATGTGTACAATTTCAAACACTTAAAAAATCATACTTATATCAATAAAATATATATAAGTCCAGTATCTATTACAACGATATTGAATAAAAATAAGAATAAACAATATCTTACAAAGATGATGATGATAAAATTACAAGAACAACAACACTACTCAACACTTAACCCTTCTAATCTTCAACCCTTGTTTTCTAATCTTTAACCCACCTTTAATATCCCTTTCTTAACCTTACAAGAACCCTTTTATCTCAGCCCTTAGCACCTTGTATAACACCTATTTCATCCAAAAGATCACCAAAATAACACTTGGACTAGGTAGTACTCCCTATGGCCTTCATCTTTTGTGTTTAACTTGTAGATAGAAAAAAAAAATGATGGTGGTTTTTGGTTGTGTTGATGGTACGGCAAGGAGGAAGAACCAAGAGAAAAGGAAATTTTGATCTACTTTTGAATGTAAGAAAGAGATAAGTATCTTGATTAGGTAACTTATGAGTTAAGGGATGACACCACAATGACACATGTCCTTGTGGTTTAGACGTGTAAATAGAGTAGCAAGGAATGCATTGGTGAAATATTTGTACAATATTTAAGCTACGGGGTGTAGTTTGTCCCTCATAAGTAACGTTAAGCCCTTAAGTCATGAAACTTAAAACCGGGTAACGTAAAATGTAATACTTACAAAAATATTAAAACTTATCAACATACTCCAACTAGGTATATTAAAGATGTGATAAGTCTAATAGGTGCTATATTGTTAAAACTAATAAATAGTTGGTTCAAATACAGAATAATAAAAATACAAAGTTTAGTGGCAAAATAACAATAGTTCTTATAAAATATGATTATTAGAGAAAATAAAGTGTATAGAACACCTAGACTAACCATAGTCTAGTGTTGGTTACGAAGTTATGTACGCTGATTGAATTTGCGTAATTACTTATAAAAGTAATATTACTTAAAATTAAAATAATAATAAGTCAAAATAAATAGTTAAATTATAGTCCTAAAATGAAGTTGCTACAAAACCGTAAAACCTATTGAAATATGCATAATGTATCCATTAAACAGACAAATTCATCACAAATCTAATAGAAACATCATAATATCTCTTGTTTTCAATTAAACGTAACATCTAATATCTCCGATTATCACAAAAACAAAATTAATCATAAATATCTTAAAAAACACAAAAAAAATCCGGAAATAAGAACAAAATCATCACAATCATCACATCATCACAATAATCTATGAATAAACAACTAAAATGAACAAAAAAACACAAAAATCTTCATAAATAACAACAAAAACACAAATAAAATTCATGAATAAGAACAAAATCACTACAAATAGTTAAATAACAACTAAATAAGAAATTGGAAGCACTGTACCATTGTCTTGATTTTGAACAGGTTCATTTTGAATCGTTTTTTCCCATATATGGTTCAACTTGCCACGATTCTTCTATTTCTATGTGTTTATTTGATTTTTACGTTAAAAAAGCGGTTTTATTTTGATGTTTTGGTTGATTTTGAAGTTTGTTAGAGAGAGAAGAAGCAGGTGGTGTTGTTTTTGGTTGACATTGTGATAATGAAATGTGAAGAAAAAAGGATGGATGAATGAATTACGTAATTTACGATTCAAATTCCTCCATGTTTTTCCTTAAACTTTGTCTTTTATATCAATGCCCGAGATTTGTCTATAGTATTTAGGGGTTTGAGTCTCTAAAATAACCGCCTAGTATTTTAATTAAATGAATGATAAAGACTGCCTATTAATATACACCAAAATAATGATATGCATTTAAACTTTTCTCTAAAATACCAACAAATTGAGCTCAATATTACTATATGTTTTATATTTTCATGATTTTATAAACAAAGATACTATAAGATAGAGATTATAATTTTGTAAGATCTTCTAAGTTTTCATATATGTTGACTTTAACGCACTTTCTCATTTCTATGCAACTCGAAAAATTTTATACCCGCATCAAATAGTCCGTCAAAGTATACGTTTTACATTTTCTATGCTTTTTGCTATTAATAATAACATACTTGTATTTCGTATATTTTTATGTAACATCATTGCATTTTCAAAAATATAAGAGCACGTATCTTGTATTTTTATGCAATTAGATCCATTATATTCACATTTATATATGCAAGAAAATCATTTACATATGCTATATTTTGATATATCAAAATTGTTAAATAAAAATGTTTTAGAATTTTGTTGGATCCGTAGTGACAAAGTGGAGGGTGAAATTTGGAGATACAGACGAAGTACAAGGTTTGCAGAGCTGATGACAGTCGGTATAAATTGTCTTCCATACTTTTTTGGGGCAAACTTGTGAACCCCACTTTTGGACCAGGCCTTACGTGTCTCTAAATAAACTGGGCTCGTACAAAGGGCCATATCAAACATTATAGAAAGGTTCTTTTAGCCCTTCTGAATGGTTACGTTATTATCACAAAATTACAAATCATTTTTTTTATTATATGTATTTTTTTTCGAGCGGGAAATCATGTTTTTGTTCGCTCGTTTGGTCTAAAGTGTAAACATTTAGGGTCTTTAACGCAGAGATTTTAGAAGCATTTAGGAGCGGCGAGTGATGAGCGTTGAACGTTATCATTTTTAATGCTTGTTTGACAAGCAATAAGTAGTTTTATCTTTTTTGCGAAATGTTTATTTTCCTAACGCTTCATGAAATAACATTTAGGAGTGTTGAGCATTTAAGAGTTGTTTTGCATATTGTGATTACAACTACAACTACGTTACAAAACATTTTTATAGGAAAAACAACTACTGCTTATAACTATTGTTCACTGCTTATTGTTATTGCTCACTGTTACTGTTACTGTTACTTTTGCCAAACAGACTCTTATACTTTTGTTTTAAGGCTGTTTAAGATTGGTTATTCAAAGGTAAACTGGACCACGAAGCTTAATTACATATGTGTCTTTTCGTATTTGTGATGGAAAATGGATCATGTGCCTAAATAATGAAACAAAAAGAAATTTGCTACTCTCAGCCATAAGCCCATAAGAGCTATAAGAGCTAGGAATGGCAATGGGGTGGGTTTGGGGCGGGGCGGTCATCCCTATCTCCAAACCCGATTACAAAAATCATCCCCAAACTCGCCCCAATCCTCATTGGGGATCTTATCGGGGCCCCCCGTTGGGGCGAGATGCTCCTCCAAACTCGCCCCATACTCCAGGGATCTTATCGGTTGTTTTCTTGGCGACATTTCCACCAAATTCGTGTTTTTTTCCGTTTATTATTATTTTTACACTATAAACACTATAATTTTATGCAATAACTTGAAAAATCGAGATGCCATTATTAATAAATTAAGCATTAGCCTTTTTAGCTTTCAACAACAATATTAAATATAAAAATTGATAAGCTACCAGCGTCTCAAATCAACTTTTTTAGAATATTATGACACGAAACAAGCTTTCATGACCACATTTCAATCTTACAAATATTGAACATTGGGTAAATACCAACGTAATACTATATGTTTAATAGTATATATAATATAGATATATAGTTTTACCGCTACATGACGCGACGCAAGGATGCTAGAATTAATATAAAGCTTACACAAAATCTACCGGACGCGTACGGGCTGACGGCTATGATCGACAACTCACAAATCAATCAATTCACTAACACGTCACCGGTGGGGATTTTTGTAGAATTTTATGTGGCTGTAGCAAATTTTCGGGGCTTATACATAAATTTTTGTGAGTATTAACTCATTATTGTGATTTTAAAGTAGATTATGCAATTTTTCTAAAGTACATCTAATATTATATTGTCTAACAAATACCACCAAATAAAAATGGACATTAAATTGTTTGTGGTTCAACCGAATCTGTTTTGACCCATACTATGATTCTCGGATGTTCAAACCTAGGTTACTACTCATGGTTGTTTATCCTGGAAATGTAACCACACTTCATATAACAAAGTCTTACTCCTTGATGGGTTCAAATACAACAGTGGATATAGTCATTTGTTTTGGTTGTAAAGGTGTTTGGGATTGCGTTTTGGAAATACATATGACCCGAGTGACGATGACATTGTACAAATGTTACATGCCAACCGCTTGAGCAAAAAGATTACCATAACTTTTGCACACCATAAACGCGTCTTTTTACTTGAACATCATATAGTATAACCCTCATATATTTCTACTCAAAGTAAGAACTTTAAAGGTATATAACTTTTAGTGCATTGTTGCACCATAAATATTTGCAAGAACAACATATGGAGATGCTGTTAGAAGCAGATTCAATGCAAATATTATACTTATTGCTGAAGCTATTGGTCTATAATAAATGTTGGCAAGTCTCCACCCCAAATAGTTTCATCCCAAGGGCCACTTAGCATATATACAAATATCTATGAGACAAAAACAAATAGTTTTTATACTATATGTTTCTTTTAACCATGGTATTACTAATCCTTGAGTGATCAAAGTTTGAATGGTTCATGCTAATAAAAGGGTAGATATCAAATGCTACAGATATTTTAAAAGGGAGAATTCATTTTTTGTTAACTTAAAATTTCATTGCTTGAATGATAATGATTACATCTTAACGAATACATTTGGATATTAGCAACTTAATTACCAAAAGTTTACGGTAAGAAAAGTTCTTGTCCGAACTAATTCCCAAAATTACTCAATAGATGAGAAATAACTATGGTAAGTTGCTTTCTTGCCAATCCTGTGTAACAGGACGATCTTTTGTTTTTTCCAGGATGTCATCATAGATAAGTGGCCATGGATCCTCCTATAAGGCTTTTTGATATATATATTTTTTTTAACATAGAAAAATCACTTTTTGATAGGCTTTTACTTTGTTGCGCAAAGACGTTATGTAGAATCTTTTTGAGTTAGTTGTCGGAGAACACTTTAAAACGTTGCATTGTTTAAAAGTCAGAAAAATAAAATGTGCTTTACAAATGCAAACAATACTATTCTAGTATTCTTATTGAATTTTCCATGTCAATTAACCATGTTTTGTAATTGCTAAAGGTCATATAAAACAAAGTGAGAGACGTAAACTAAATTTAGACTGCTCCACTCGTGCTTCTCTTTGCGTCACATATAATGCCTCCTAAAACGGTTTAACTAGTCAATTATTACAATAAACGTTGATAATCAAAAATTAATATTAGCTTACAGGTTTTGCCTTAAAGACAATATGTAAAAAACAATATATGAACGGACTCAAGAGCCTGCCCAAGAGAGTGCATGTCTAGCCGTTTTGGAAAACAAGACCAATTCTTTTTTTGCAAGTCATCTTTTCCGAATCAAGCTACGCACCTACAAGTTCGCCTTAAAGTTGTTGCACGTCAGTTTTGAACTTAGAAATTAAGCGAGAGTCTTTACCCCCAATGGCTACACCTTTACTTTATTCCACAAAAAGATGTAGATTGGCGGAAACACCCTGACCCCTGATGCCTTTTGGCATCAGCCATTGTCCACTCCACAAAGAATAGCTCCGACAACTCTCCTGCCTAGTGCAAGACCAACCTAAGCGGAAGACGACCAAGACTGCACTCTGAGCTCTTATTCCGGAAAGTATTTCCAATGTGCCCATAAATTTTGCTGAGATGGATACCTATATGAATCAAATGCCAACCTTTACTTTATTAATACACTCATAAACTCAAATATAAAAAATATAGATTAGGGGATGCAAACAATGCTTTTGTTATAGATTTTTCCATGTCAAGAACCACGATAATGTTTTGTTTCCATAAAGATAACATTATATTCTCAAAATCAAATAAAAAAAAATAAAAAAAAAAAAAAAACCTCTGAAATTATGCACTTTTTAAGTGCCAACTGAACCTTTCTTAAGGACTTAGCCTTAGAAAATAAGCACCTATTTTAATGACTTTTAGCCGGCAGTTGGAATTGAATTAATAACTTATTTCTTCAAATTCTTCCTTGACTAATCAACTGAACATTTACGATGAGATAGTGATACCATTAGGTATGAAACAAAGTAAGAGACGTTAACTCAATTTAACAACAATAGTCGCATATAGTTCCCTCTTAAGTTATAATGGTGTAACGAGTTACTATAAGTGGGGTAATGTTTCATATCATTCATAATAGAGATTGGGTACATATATAGTGATACCAAGATTATTCTAGAAATCGAGCCTGAGCCCAATACACATATCACCTAACACTCCCTCGCAGTCCGAGCGGCGAAATAGCGAAAACTCGGAATGGAGTAGTAAAAAGAAAAGAAAAACAAAACATTAACGTAATAAAAGCATGACTTTAGTCGACTCGTAACAAAACCGCACTAACCCGTCGACTTTTAATTGACGGTACCAACTCGGCTAAGTTGACGTAACAAAACCGTACCAACGATGGACATTAAGGACTCCGTACCAACGGTCAACTTTAGTCGATTGGTAACAAGTCGTATCGAACAATCGACTTACAAGCAATAAATAAATTTTTGTTTCATAACTAATTAATACTCTACCGACAAAATAATATCACTTTCATCATCTATTCCACTTTATTTGTCAAGTCGATCTTGGAGAAGGTTGTGACGCACGACCAGTTATGTTTTACGTTATGTTTTTCTTGTCTAATTTATTTTCTTTAACCGAATTTAAGCGATTTGATTACTGGTCGAGTATTAGATATAAATAATAGCCCAAACCCTTTGTTTTGAGAATAGTCCATTAAGATTTTTATGTATTGTCTTTATAAATAGTGCGTAAATAAAACGTATCTCCGTGGGAGAATTATGTAGTCTTAACAGTTACTATTACTACATTAAACATGATGCTGACCGGTTCACGCGTCATGGTCCAAAAACAACATTCAAATTGACTAAATGAAGCACTAACAAAAGTGTCTGCCCAGTTTTGAGGAATAAATTCATGCATCTCCTATTGCCACTTCCTTTTCTCCTTTTGCTTTTACTCCGTATCTTAACATCATATTCCAGCTACTACTACAATGGTTGAACCAATCACAAGAACCTATACGTAACGCGTCAAGGTCACGATGATAAATTGGAATCAGTGAGCTCCTAGTTAAGTTATCATATTGGAAGTTATTACTGGTGTGACGAAAGGTTCAGAGCTTAAAACGGATCACATGTTTTGCTTTTCATGGATGTAGAAATATGGGCTAGCCGTGACATGGTTACGTCTCAAACCAAAAGTTTGTGGGTTCAAGTCTTCAAGCTATGATGAAGTGAGATTGTTTTGGTCGTGTGAGAAAAGTATATATTGTGGTTGAGTTTTAAAAAAAGAAGGAATTCAGGCATAAACTAGACGAGATTGAGATCATGACGAGTTATTCAAGATTTTCTCATTAACTACTCTAAATCTACTTGATTCAAACAAGTTGAGCCTGAGCTTTATATGAAACTTTTTTATCAATCTCGAGCTTGTAATGTGAACTCATTCAAGCTCGAGTTTTAGAAGACGAGCCGTGGTCAAGTTTGAAACCAAAGGATAAATAAGATGAGACGACACGTGTAATTCAAGATCGTCCCATATACTCAAAATCTACTTGATTCAAACAAGTTGAGCTTGACCTTTATATGACACTTATTTATTAATCTCGAGCTTGTAATTTAGACTCAACCGGGCTCGAGTTTTTGAAGGCGAGTCGAATTCAAGCATGAAATCAAAAGCTCGGGCCGTGTTTGGAGCCTAAGTTTTAGTAGTGGGGCTCTAGCTTGATAGAACTCGACTCCATGGGACTCCTAGATACAGGTTTGTAATTTGTACATCAAGAACACATTCCAGAAAATGAATGCACGCATTTTTAACAGCAATGTCAAGTTAGTAGTGATCTAATCATGGAGAACAATGACCAAATGTTCTAACCTATTACAAATAACATATACCCCAACAAACACAGGTGACTTTCTTTTTTTACACACCCTTTTTTCTCTAAAGCATTTTACATCAATCCGATAACATAACTAGAGCTCCCGAACAACCAAAGGCGGCACCGCCACCCACCAACAATAACTTTCATCATATATCACACACTATTCCAGCAAAACTGCCATTATTGCTTTCACAATAGCATTTCATTTCCCATGTCAAAACCCGTGAACCACTTTTACCTTTAAAAATAATCTCATTACCACTATCAAGTATTGATCTCTGAATTGCACTGCTGCTCCCTGCTGCAACTTCGTCTGCCCCAAAACATGTTTGAACAGCTAGTTTTCTCGAGCCTCAGTGAGCCGAATTTGCCATCTTCCCCTGAGGTGGTCCGACTAGAAGGTGAACCATCTCGAGGCTCATTGTCTCTTGTTTCAGAAGATGGGCATGTACCATCGCTACAGGTGCATAATGGAATGGCAACTGAAGGAAACGGGCTACAAGTAACGGGGCAAAATAGTTCTGGAGATACAGAAGCAACACGGTTTTTGCTAATCTCTGGTGTAGACTCTGCTGGTTCGTGAGGGTGAAGCATGCAAGGGTTACAGAACCCGAGGGAAAGATGTAGTTTCATTTCTTTCGCTGGGGAACCCGGCAATCTGGTAAATGAAATAATGCCATGTCGGCAGAGGGGGCACGGGATGGACCCTGGTGGGCCTAATGATTCTGAAGGGTTATTGGTTGTGGAACATAAATATAAGGCACATCTCACACATAGTTCGTGCCTGCAACCTGAAATTATGCCGAGGTGTTAAGGAGGTGTTTAAATGTTTGTTTATAAGTGATTATTTGAATTCATGTAAATAAGCTGAGCAGTTAAAAGGAGCTATAAGAGATAGTGTTTGTTTGCTTGGCAAGTGTGATTGGCTAGATATTAATACGTAAATTGACCAGAAAGAAAATTCTTGTGATATGCATCTTGGAAGACAAGTAGTCTCAAATCAGGTAAAGAATAACCGTAATTAGGTTATATTATGTATTTACGTCTTTGCCTCTGAAAGCAATTTTGTTGTCGCTGGTATATAACAAAAGAATTTGACGCCCAACTAATCAGAGAATCAAAAGCCAAATCTATTTATCGACAGTACAAACTATAATTATTATGACAACAAGTTGCATAATCAGATGATAAGTTTTAAACAAAAAATATACACACCCTCTAATAGCTACTTAAATGTCTCTTATAGACACAACGATTCTTAGTGTAAAGCATTTTTCATTTTCTAATAATCTTCCTGAATTATAAAAACCACATCTATGTTCAAAAATCTAAGATCTGGCTTAACTATTACGAGTACCAATCATGTGCATCCACGTAGCTTATATGTTTATTATCTGTAATCCAAGGACTAGAGCAAACTATACGTAGTATATGGAGTATTTTAGGGACTGAGTGGAAACTTTGATTTTGTAACATAAATACTTAGGATATGAAAACCATAATTCAAGTAGAAGTTAAATACTTAGATGTGTTTAAGATATCAAACCTTCAGCAGCTACTGTGCAAGTTCTCTCCAAGCAGACAGCACAAATATCAGTGTCGTCAGAGAGGGTCGCTGAGGACTGTAAACCACACTCTCTGCAAACAATTTCCACAATTAAATCGTATTTGTTTAAAGAAACATGCCCCGTAAGCCACTATAATTTTCATGCAGATAAAATCACTCTGGTACATTACAAATCTAAAGGAAGTAAAATATGTGATTTATGTTTCTTTTACGATTCGAATCATTCTAATTAACCAGACCTCCAAAGTTTTTGAGTTTTTACGTTGAACCCCATTTCCTTAATCAATGGGTCCAAAGACATACATAAACATACGCTTTGAAAAATACAGTTTGAAAAGTTAACTGAAGTTCAACCACTTGCAGGACAGAAAATGTCAGATTTGCAAGAGTGCAAACCGGAGCTGATAGCACGTATGATAAGTAGATATGGTTAGTTTGAATACCTAGCAATATTAAGTACACTCAGGAGCGGCAGTGATAAATAATTAGATGGCAGAAACATGGGTATTGGCAGGTCAGAATTGGGTGCCAATAATGGTTCAAGCCAATGACGGCCCCACATTCTTGCAACATCAAGAGGAAGCCACCTGAAACAGCATAAAATTTTGAATAACAACAAGACATGGTATAGCAAATAGGACCTAATATGAGTCCTGAAAACAGAAAAGACAACAGTACCCGTTGCAGTTTAATTTTAGACGACTAGCACCTCTTGCAAGTAAAATCTGAATTATTTGAGGCGAAGATATTAGCATACACTATTTAAGTAATAATGTTATTGAGGATTCAAAGATAAAGTAAAGTTTACCTGACAACATTTTAAATTTCCACCACATGCGGCATAATGCAAAGGAGTGCTTCCAGCTCCTACAAAACGGTGTAAGAAGCGATATAAAAATGGCAAGTGGAACAAGCTATGACGAATAGCGGTGTCAAGACCGGAGGGTTTGGGTCAAATGGGTCAGTTTTTGATACAGCTTGAAACACAGCAAACACTTTTGTGCCTGTCTTATTAAAAACATTTATCCGCAAAAACCTGATAAGTAAATAATGTGTTAGCTATGGCTACAGAACCAATATATTAGAATAATAATCTATGTTTTGGCATATAAGTGTTTTAGGAGGTTGTAAGCTCTTTTGATCCATTGGACATTTGGACCTGTTCCCCTTTTAGCTGAAGTGTTTTATTTGAGCCGTTTTAAGATCAAACGCAGCCCACAAATCGACCCCTTGGCACCCCTAAAAACTAATTCTGAAACAGCTAATATACCAATCAAATCCATTGACGTTCCATAATGGAAAGTCACAGCTGACGTATTTGCATGCAGATCTAGAAGCAGCTGTACACAATCAGCATACCCATTTAACGCTGCCATGTGAAGAGCCGTTATGCCACCATCAGCAGCTTTATTTACAAATTTCACCAGCGCACTACAATGACCAAAAAAGTGATTTTATTCATCACAGATTGGTGTTAAAATTCTCATGAACCGAATAGAGTTAAGGAATATAAATAACCAAAGCCCTCTATCACTACAATACTTTCTTTAATCAGATAAATGGCATAATAAAACAAAACGTATACAATAGAGTTTGATTGTGTTTCTGCTGTTTGAGGTACTAATGATCAGATACTCACATGATAAGATGTCTAAGATTTTAGCAAATTTTGATTATTTATATAACTGAAAAATAAGATGACCATGTCCACAAATGACAATTTGTTTATAAAACGGGGCGCTTTTTAGTGTAATGGAACTGAAGGTGTCACAGAATAAGATACAGGAATGGTTAAAGATGTTATCTTTCTTTAGCTTGAAATAATCATGTTTTGTTGCAGGGAGTATGAACTGGTATCCAAAACAGATTATTTGACAGCACATAATCAGCAGCCGAATTTATGTATCGAAAATTAAAATTAACGCACCCGCTAGAGCAATATAGTCTACACATACTTTAGGGAAGGGACTATGTAACCAAATCCAACCTTTGATCATATTTGTTTTTGGGACCAGTGCCTCCATCACCATTCGATTGTGCAGTCAAAGCTTCAAAGGGAGCACTAGGTACAAAATCAGCCACAACAAGTCGTATGCAGCGTACATGCCCATTCACAGTTGCGAAATGGAGAGCTGTTCTCCCACTAAGATAGTCGGCCCTTGTAACCTAAACATACAAAATTTGTAAACAGCCAGATATGTCAGATTTATTTGCTACTGGTATTTCTAGATCAGTAGAGTTTAGGGAAAATGACATGTATAAGAAACATGCTTACCGCTAATTTTTATTTTAGCGAATGTACTATCAAAAGCAAAGTTTAAGGCCCTCTGTTATAAACTTAAAACAAATAACAAACCTGGTTATCAGTATAATCCAAACTTGATTATGAACTTATAACAGAGGCCCTTAACCATGAACTTTGATACTACATTCCCTACACAGAAATTATCAAAAGTAGGTTTCGCTTACATTCAACTTTCCCCTATAGTTAACAAATAACAACGCCAACTTACATTGCATCTAAACAGCAAAAGGCTTTGAACAACTTCCCAATGACCATATCGACAAGCTTGCATCAACGGCGTCTACATATAATCACACAAATACACCACAATTCAATAATCAAGACACAATTCACACAAATCCCCTTTTTGTTAGATTTGCTTGCATCAATGCCGTCTAGGCGTCTACATATAAATTAAAAAGTTTCCATTCCCAAATCCCAAATTCAAATATCTTTCCAAAAATTAACAAAAAACCAATATCGAAAACCAACTCATGTCCCCAAAAAGGGGAGGGGCTTAAACGGGTTTCTGTCTGTGTCGACTAAAAGGTCTGAAACCATTACCAAAAAAAGATGCTTATAACTTACATCTTAGTACCAAAAGTTTAAGACAACCAAACTTAGCTCCATTTAAGCTAAACCAACTTTAATTCCAACACAAAATTAAACTAATTTCAAAACTAAAATATAAAAAGATCAAATATTTTATACCTGACCACAATAATTTCTTGAATTAACATCAGCTCCATTATCAAGCAACAATGCAACAATCTACACAAAAAGAAAAACCCTTTTATAAGTTATAACATCAAATAATAAAGCCAAAATTATATAAAAAATATTAACAAGCATACATCATTGTGGCCTTTAGCAGAAGCAAAATGAAGAGGAGAATTAAGGCCACCAAAAGTAGAATATTTAGCAAGACAAGGATTACAATCAAGTAACATCTTTGCTTCAACTAAATCACCATCTCTTGCTGCTGATACTAATCTTTCACCAGAAGCTGAGCACCCAAATGAGTTCCCCATTTCTTTTTTTATAAAAAAATTTCTTTTGGTGATTTGAAATGGGGTTATTTAGTATAAAAGAAGGTGTGTGTGATTGTTAATTAGGTCAACTGTTGCAGAGAAGATATTTTGACAAAAAAGGCAAAAAACATAGTAGATGATGACAAAATGGTTAAAGAA
Source organism: Chrysanthemum makinoi (assembly GCA_910596185.1). Lineage (NCBI taxonomy): Eukaryota > Viridiplantae > Streptophyta > Magnoliopsida > Asterales > Asteraceae > Chrysanthemum > Chrysanthemum makinoi. Next base: position 253,977,726 of record OU343221.1, read on the forward strand.
GGTTGGGACTTTGACTTTCTGTTCAACAAGATTGAAGATTCTTCACTTTTAATATGGACAAAATGAATGATGTTTCTCATGCTTGTTTGTTGTTGCTTATTGGGTGTTTTTGTTTAAAACTTTTTGAAAAGCTCCCAAACTCAAAATTTTGGGCTTATTAAGCACATCATAAGTATATAGGAGGTTACGGAAAAGTATTTAGAAATCCACATAAAAATACAGACAAATGTATTTATATACGAGTTCTTTTATACTTTTGATGGTGTGCTTAACTTATGCCTTGAGAACACAAGTGAAAAAAACACTTATAAAAGCTCATAAACTCACTTATATAAGTTTATCCTTATTTAACACATACTCCCTTTAAAACATTTTTAGAGTATAAGTTTAGCCAAACACCCTTTAAAACATTTTTAGAGCTCTTTTCCATTTTTGTTTTTTCAAAAAGGTTCTACTAATATCATGTCTCTTGTTCTTAAGCGAAGATGGCGAAAATTTCATATAAAAGTAAGTATATAGCAGGAGTATTTTTTTAACTGTTTTTTACTTCTAAATTGGTTACGCCAATATATATCTAGTAAGATTTAAACTTTTGACATGTTATGAGAACATAAAAGTGTCCGATCATTAGATTATTTTTGTACTCCCTTCGTCTCAAAATTATAATCCATATTTTTTTTTTAGTGTGTCTTAAAATAATTATTTACTTTCTTTTTTAAGTAAAAACTAGAGTATTTAGTGGAGCAATACTTCATTTGAGTGGTTGAAAATTAAAGTGACCTCACTTTTATTAAACTTTGTGATTTTTTTCTCCTGACAATAATTTTGAGACAGATGGAGTAATAGTTATCATCATCTCTTCGTCTTAATTTAAGTAAACGATGAGGATAGCACATGCACGTTGCAGGGCTTTTTTTATTTTAATTTTTGTGTAACGAAATTTCATGTATTTTATTTATTTTGTCTATTAGTATATATACGTTATTTTTTTTAAGTATTTGTATAAGTCTTTTTTGTAGATCATTTTCTTTTCTTTTTATTTTTTCTAGTAACCATGATTTTCGACCTTTTGGCCAATTAATCCACGGGGTTTGAACCCACCAAGTAAAGCCCTCTCTTTTGTAGATCATTTTCATATGACTTATACATTGCTTTTTGGGAGTTTGTTATCATGTGTTGCATATTCTTTCTCAAATCGGTAAAATGTGTTCTCAAGTGAAGAAAATGGGTGGAAAAAGAAATTAAGTAAAGAAAACAAAAAGAATTGTGTGGTTTTAAGTTTTTTTAGAGGGAAAATGAAAGTAAAGTGTAAAAAGGGGAAGGAAAATGGTGGATTTTTATGCCAAAACTTTCATTATATTTTTGAGATGAAAGTGAGTGAGACAAAATTATACATTTGTTATGACTAAATTGACCCTTATTTAATTTAACTTGAGCCTCAATTAAATACATGATCGAGGACATAATTGTCAAATTATATTTTTTGTCATCACTTTCCTCATTTTCTTCTTAGACTAGTCGGCAAGGGAGGTAAGTGGCTCACCTTTGCCTATTAGTCACGCGCCACTCCCTTGCCTAACTAGACGAGTCACGCGCGAGTGGTGGTTCCCGCTGAGACTTACGGTGAGTCGTTCACCTTGTGTCCCTTTTTTTTTTTTTTTTTTTTTTCAAAAAATTGTGTATACAATATGTGCATTTGTGTATTGTATGTTAAATTGTGTAAATCTTAATTTGTATTTTAATGAACGAAAACTTATTTTCGAGTATGAAAAACTAAGTAGTAGACAAACTTTTATTTATTACATAAACAAAGCAAAGTACTACATTGCAAAGAAAATAAAATTGCGATACAGAAAATAAAACAAATAGATTAATCCAAGTGATTCCAGGTTTAGAGTTGTCTGAGTCATAACCATCGTCGTAAGGAGACCAGTTCTCAAACATCCTCTCCTCCCACTCTCGTTCCAAAACGACGAATTCTTCAACTCGGTGTTCTTGTTCCTCCCTTGCTTCTTGCTTTCTAAGAGCGGCTTCCTCCTGTGCTTGTTCTACCTCCATTTCTCTTAGTGCTTCTTCTTCCTCCATTTCTCTTAGTGCTTCTTCATCTTGGATAAAAATTCGTTGTTGTTCCTCAGTAAGCTAAAATGGACTTTGTTCTTGATTCTGAACCGGTTCCTCTTCCGTTAGGAATAACGGGAAGATATCTACTGGTGGAGTGTTAATCGTGTTTTCTTGAGACATTCTTGAGAGAGTTTGATTAAGTTGTGTGTATGAGATGTGTTTTTTGGTTCAAAATGTAGTGGGTATATATAGGGAAAAAAGATAGGGTTTATTTAATTTTGAATTTTGAATTTGTGCTCTAACTGTACTGTTTGATTTTGAATTTTGAATTTTGAATTCGTACTGTATTTTCGTTTATTTACTGAATTCGTAAGTATTAAAAAAAGTTAAGGTGATCAAGGTGAGTTACCTTGTCTACAAAAAAGTTAGTGGAAGTGAGAGGAGTGAAAACGTTAACTTTACACTAAAGTATAAAGTGAGTGAAACATCGCCTTACCATCTAGCCTTACAACTTAAAAATACTATCAAAATTTTAACAATTTTTCTTTTTCTTTCCTCAACACTTTCTATACTTTCATTCACTTTCCTTTTTCTTTGCATAAAAAAGTTCTTTCTCATATCAAAGCTAAACTATGTTAAAGACTTAAATGATATGACAATAAATGAGATCAAGAATCTCTAGGGGAATGATTTTTTATTTTTTCATGCAAAGTTGTTGTATTAACTCAAAAGAAGCAAAAATATTATGCTATCAAGATCAATTCAAGATGGAGACATCATAGACCATATCTATACTACATATAATGCACGAAGGCATCTCACTTTTAATTTTAAGACGTACAAGAAATTAAGTATAGTTTACAACACTTTAATGCACTCAATTTTCAAAATTACAAAGAAAGTAAGCATATTGTACAATAAAATAAATCGTGGTATCATTTTAAGACTAAAATTCTATTAAACAACATTAATGTTATTAAAAACACCCCTTCATCAAAAATTACAACCATTTAAGCACAATGTACAATAGCTGCAACCAATTTTCAGATTTACAACAAAATAAGCATAGTGTACAACAAAATAAGCATGATGTAATTTTCAGACTTATTTTCAGACTTACAACATTAATGCTATTAAAGTGGTCAATGTTATTAATGACTATAATGACTACTACTTACAAGAAAAGAAACATAGTGTACAACACTTTAATGCACATAATTTTCTGACTTACAAGACAAGAAGCATAGTGTACAACAAAATATCACATTAATATTATTTAATATAGTCAATTATTTAACAGGTCAATAAATACAATTAATACAGTTATTAAAACTCCCCTTACATAAAAATACAAATTATCAAGCATATTGTACAACCAAATTAAACACAATTTCTGCATTAAATTTCACTACTACAAATAATAAAGCACATTATACAACTATTCAAGCCCGAACGGAACAGCGGCCAAATGGGTTTGAGCCGAACGGCATGGACCAAATGAGCTCGAGCCCGAAGCAGACACGCCAACGGGTTCGAGCCTAACGCACGCTATACTGAAATTCTTGATATCCGTAAATTTATTGTTAAAAAGAACATAATAAACTAAAATACATTATTCATCGAAAATTTTTACTTCAAAGTACCCGCCGCTGTAACGCGCGAGTATCCTGCTAGTATATTACCATACTATATATATTAAGGTGAATTTAATTTTAAATACCATTTAAACGTGATTGGTTCATCAAATTTTGTACTAACAACAAAATAAAACCAAATTTTCTAAAGTATCATGGAGTTGTAGGTAAACAGCCCCTACTCTATTTGTACACAAATCGTATGATAGTTTTTAAAATTATTAAGTAGGTTAAAAGTGTGTTTTGATTATTTTTTTAATTATATATATCAGAATTCAAACATTTTTTTTAAAATATACGTATATCAAAATCATATCAATATTGGGCTTTTTTGTTCGTAATTCAGAGTTCTTCGCATCGGTATATTTATAATTAAAATTTGTTACGCATCCGTTAGATGTATGATGAATAATGTTTGATATGTAAAAAAGTCATAAATAGCAAGAAGTACAGGGTTATTTTTGTAAGTCGATGCACATTTTGAGGCTAAGTTTTGTAACAATTTCTTAAACGATGACGTATGCTAACACACTACACAAAAACTCGAAACAATATTTTTTTTCCCTGCACAATACGACAAAACTCGTAAAATGACGTCGTTTTTGGACCGCTCAAAACGACGTCGTTTGGAACTGTAAATGATATATATAGCACTAGTACATGTATATTTTAAGTTGTTTTAGAACAAGCGTTTGTTTTTAAAATTACTTAAAAAATATTTTATTAATAAATACAGTAAAAATTAAAAATGTAGTTATATGCATTTTTAAAGTAAACATGTGTCTTTGGGAATACCGGAATAAAATATAGAAGTGTTTAACGCATAGCATTTAAAAGCATTAAAAATTAGTGAGCGGTAACCATTGAGTGTTGTGATTTTAGATGCTCATTTGAGTATTTGACAAGGAGCAAAGCGTCACATTATCAAAAGAGAAAATTACTTAAACGAACACTTTCTGCGTTAGATTTCAATAATGAACCTCGCCTATATATTTTTCGAAAATGAACTTTTCAATGTTATACGTTAGATTTCTACCGAAATGTGTTTTAAACCGTACACGTGTATAACTAATTTCCTGGGCGTGAGTTTGGGCGTGATACAAACCGTTAAGAAGTGAGTAGAAGTGAGGGCGTGTTTCCTGCGTGCCTCGGGCAGGTTAGTGGCGGGCTGGTGGCTGGCGTGCGCTGGCGTGGCTCGGGCGTGGCTTGGCAGCCTGCGTGGCGGCGTGGCGTGCCCTTGCCTTGGGGCGCTGGCCTTGGCGTGGCTTGGGCGCGGCGGGCGTGCGTTACACGTTTTGTTATAGAATATCAGGTTTTGTGCTATATGGGGCTTAGATTTAGGGTTTAGATGGATTTAAGCTATTTGATAAGAAGCCTCTAATTTAATGCATGATGTTACTAAGAAATTTAATGCAGGATCAGGTTTGTGGCTAAACATATGGTGTAGGGGATAAGTAGTAACGAACACAATCGGATATGCTTGAAACGTAATCGCCAAAGCAGTTTTCAAGGTTTCCAACTTGTCAAATTTAGTCATTCAATTTTCGAAAAATTAATTTTCTGAGGAATTTTTGACATAGCAACTTTAAATAAAAAAAATTGGGCCCTTGGACTAAGCTGCTGAGGCGGCCCCGGACCCCCCTCTTAGGGAAGAGTAGCTAGACTGTGGCGAGAGGATTTGTTTCAGTAGTTCAATGGTTTCACTTAATTGAAATACGAAATGATATTGTGAGTTTTGATTTGGCTTGTGTTATGGGTAGAATATTAGATGTAGAATACATGTGTGTTTAAACCTTGGGTACACTAATCTTATTAGCTGGGAATGCATATATGAAGGTTAAGCTCCTAAGATATTACTGTGTTTAAACCTTGGGTACACTAATCTTATTAGCTGAGAATGCATATATGAAGGTTAAGCTCCTAAGATATTACTGATGTGACATTGCATGGTGAGTGATGATATTGGCATGAAACGTGTATACATTAGCAAAGAAATAACATGATACAAAAAAGTGGCAAAGAAAAGTGGTCCATGAAAAAGTATGAAAGAAGTGATCCGTGACAATATGATAGTGACATTTTTTTGTTCATTTTAGAAAATAGTATAATTAAAGTTCATTTTAGAAATATAGGTAGATAGAAGGATTATTTAGGTAATTTATAGTTATCAAAAACCAAAATAAAAAGATATATATGAGGTTTTTCCTTACATTGAAATTGATGTAATGATAATAAGTTAGAAATTTTACAGATTAATGCATCGAAGAGGAAGTGATTTGTACACCATTTTTTTTGCCATCTACAACTAAATTACACCAGTGATGCACACAGTACAACACTGCTATGCATTATTTAGTGGTGGATGAAAAAAATAAATGGTGTACAAATCACCTCCCCTCTTTTATATACTAGTAGCTATTATGAGAGAAAATATAGCATTGGTGCAACAACGAGGCACATGCAGTTGTTTAGTTTAGTGATTTTTTTACAAAGGAAAAAGTATAGTCTACTTGGTAGCTAGCGTCGAAAAAATATTGTGTGCTTAATAAATTGAGATAAAATATACTGTATGATTTTTTGTTTTTGATTGAAAACAATATGATCATCTCAATTTATAAATGATCATAAATTCATAATAATGGGGCTCCATGCAAATAGTCATAGATTTGGATAAAGGCACGATATTATATTATATATATAAAGAGCAGGACATGAGGTCTTTGCATGACATGTGTCCACACATTAATTGCCAACTTTTACAAGTTGGCAAAAATAGCCCTTGATGTTTAGGTGTAATCGCAAAGTAAGTCCAAGTTGGCAAAAATAGTCCTTAAGGTTTAAGTGTCGCTGCAAAGTAAGTCCTTTATAGCAATTTGGCAAAAATAATCCCTATCCAAATTCACGTCTACAAAAGCAATCCCGCTGCATCGCGCGGGTTTCATCACTCGTATATACTATTAGGCGGGGCATCACTCCCTCACACGCCATTTGTCAAAAGCACATGTGCGCAACATTAATTGCCAACTTTCGCGAGTTGGCAAAAATAGCCTCTGAGGTTTAAGTGTCGTTGCAAAGTAAGTCCAAGTTGGCAAAAATAGTCCCTAAGATTTAAGTGTCGCTGCAAAGTAAGTCCTTTATAGCAATTTCGCAAAAATAGTTCCTATCCAAATTCACGGCTACAAAAACAATCCCGCTGCATCGCGCGGGTTTCCACACTCGTTATAAGTCGATAAGGCAAGTTTCACTGTTGGATTTCGTTTGAGGCACTAGACACGCATGATTTTTTAAGTTACATTCTAATGCATGTTGGAATATATCAATACTACTTATAATGCACAAATTAATCTCTCTCTTATTAAATTTTCAGACTTTTAGACTTGCAACTAATTAAGCATGATGTACAACACTTGAAAGCATATAATTTTCAGACTTACAAGCAAATAAGCATAGTGTACAACACTATAATTCACATATTAAAAAAACACCACATTAATACTATTAAAGTGGTCAATTAATATATTATTTAATTCACCCCTACACCAAAATAAACAACAATTTAATCACAATGTACAATTTAATCATACATAAATAAAAATTTGTTGCAGAGGCTACACAAATTTTTCCGGCGACCATAATTTTTTCCAAGTAGCAAATGACACAAATTTTTCCGCGACCAAATTTTTTCCAAAGGATTTTAACTTTTTCCGGCTTTTGAGAGAGCGGAGGCTACAAGAGGCATGCGGCGTAATGGCTACAAGTGGCGGCAATAAGAACAAAAATGCCAAAACGTTAGATCTAAAAAAACATAAAGATCTACAAATAAAATTAATAGATCTTAAAAAATGAACTGATCTATAAAAAAAAACTATAGATCTATTTAAAAAACTTTACATCAAAGGAAATCCCAACCTTTTTAGTCACGTATCCCTTGATGATGAGGATGCTCCTCATGATATGTGAAAAAAAAAGATGGGTTTCTTTTTTTGAGATACTAGATCCACCGCCCCCATGGGTACTACGGTTTTTCTTCTCTCTCTCTCTCTCTCTCTCTTTTAAGAGCTTCGGTACCCTAGCGTTTTCGCTTGGCCGCGTCGAAATCGCGACCGGACAACGCCACAACCACACCACCACTCGCGTTTTCGGGTGTGGCGCTATCACCACCAGCCCAAATGGTCCCGGAAAACGCAACCGGAAGGCGCAACGTGGGAACCGTAGCTCGTGTTTTCCAAATTTTTTTTCGCGTTTTCCTCTTTTTTTTCTTTTTTTTTTCTTGGAGATACAAGGATGATTTCTGGCTGTTTTATATTAAGTTAAAATAATGGATGTAGAAGTGTAGTATGTTGCATAAGGACATAAGGTAGATGAGATTTGGAAGAAATAAGGTAGGTGAGTGACTCTGCATCATTTTTGAAAGAAAAAAGGTTGGTGGCTAAGATGATGAAAAGTGAGGCGTGTGTTTTGTGGTATAAGAAATAGGGCAATAGTTATTAGCTCTTAAGATTATTAGTGGGTTAAGTATAGTTTAAAAAAGTTTGGGTTGTTAGCTAATGTCAATTGATATAGTGAATAATTGGCTGATTGATACAAAGAAATAATTTTGGGGTGTACTATTTTTTTAATTAAATTTTAATATTAGTAAAATGTGTTAGTTTATTTAAATCAAATAAAATATATGGGGTCAACGGGTTCGAGCCCGAACGGGCACGGGCTATACGAAATTCTTGATATCCGTAAATTTATTGTCAAAAAGAACATAATAAACTAAAATACATGATTCACCATAAAATTTATTTCAGACCAAGAACGCGCGGGTACCCTGCTAGTATGTTTAAAATAGAAATAGGAGGAAATGAAATGGAGAATGAAGAATTCAGACCTACCCACCAGATTCCTCCTTGTTTCTACCAACAAATTTAAGTTTTGCACGTATCAACATTCTCAATGTGGAAATATATATAATTGGTCAAATTCTCTAAATACCCTGGTTGCCCAACTAATTTACCTCAAATGCCTCAAAATTTTTTTACTTCTCTAAATATCCCATGGACAACTCTCCCATGGGCAACTCTCACATTTCTTTGGGCCCACCTTGTACTTACATAGTACAAATGTAATAGGTGATATATTGGGCAACTTTGACCCACTTTCTTGGGCAACTGACATTTTTTGTCATTTAGTAAAAAAGTAAAGTTTTTTTTTTATTAAAAAATACATATATCTTGGGCACATTGGTCCTACACATATGTACTTTTGGGCAACTCGTTATAAATACAACTTTATAAAATACAAATGCACCTTTTATATTCCAAATTATACTTCCCCAAAAAAAATTTATTATCTTAATACACCTTTTTTCTTAGATACAAAATACAAAATACATTTCTGCTACTAACACACACATCAAACACATAAAACCTTCCCACTCAAACTCAAACCTTCCTTCTCAAACCGAAACTGAAAATCAAATCAATCGTTCTGCTTCTCTACATTTGTTAAACCCAAGCCCTAATCCAACCACTTCCCACGCATTCCACTTCTCAAGAATCCAACGACGAAAATGTTTGATGCAAAGCTAACGGTGAGATCTAGACTAGAACATATTGGTACAATTAAAGCTGCATTGAATGTCAATAGAACCAAATTGTTTAGAGACACTGTGTTTGGCCCTTGGTTAGATTTTCCTAAATATTCCCCGACCACCATTTGTACAATTATTTATATCAAAATGTTGTTGAGGTGTCTAAAGTCAGTGATTGTTGTCCACCTCTTACTTTTGTAATAGGTGAGAATGTTTTTGATTTTGGTCGTGAACAATTTAGTCTTCTAACTGGGTTTCGTTTAGGTCCCGTAGATAAAAAAGAAACTGACCACGGGAATTTTGTTAAGGGTTTAAGAGATAGTCTTTTTTTTGATCGTTTGTTTCCCGATAAAAAAAGAATTAAGAACAAAAAAGTTAAGGGTGATGACCTTTTGGCGTTGGTGAAGTCGGGGCAAAGGTGGGATTCTTTATCCGATGAAGATGTTGTGAGGGTTGGTTTGTTGGTGATTGCCACATTTGTATTTATTGGTCGGGGCAAAGGTCGGGAATGAAGGTTTAATGTTCTTGACCATTTGCTAAAGAATGTTTAGGATTTTTCTGTATGGAATGAGTATCCATGGGGTGAATACATGTGTGCTCATCTGTATAAAAGAACGGTGAATGTTGTTCCTAGGCATCTCGAGGCAGAAGCAAAGAAGGTCGTTCCAAAAGATCCCCAAAAAGAACAAACATACACTCTGTATGGATTTACATGGGTGTTGAAGGTTAGATTTTATTTGTAACATACATTATTTGTGCTTGTATATATTCTAATGGTTATTCTAAATTAGTTGTTATATGGTAAACTTGTTGATTGGTTTATGTTGTAGTTGTTCCTTAGGCATTGGTTTTAAATTTGAGGAACATAGATAAGCAGAATAGTCATCCAGGCATTGGCATTGTTCCTTAGGCATTGGCATTGTTCCGTAATCATTGTTCCTTAGGCATCGTAAGGCTTGGTATAGATTTAAGGATGTTATGGTTGATGGTTTCGCACTAGAAATCGATTTGTAAACGGTCACGAGTAAACATAGAAACGTTAGATACAACCACTGCCAATGTTGCTGCATCCACTGCTAGTTCAGAAGAAACCACTGCTGCAACTACTTCTGATGTAATTCTATCCTCGTTACTTAAGATACACCCACTGCTATCCTAACCACTGCCACCATAACCACAACCACTATAATCACAACCACTAAGTCTTAATACGTTGTATTTGTTTTTTAGATTTGGATTATGGAGACATTCCCTAATAGCTCCCAGTTTTGGACCAAAGACCCAGAGAAGATCCCACGTTGTTTAGCATGGTCCAAAATAAAAAAAACTTTAAAAAAAGCATTACACTATTTTATTTAATCCGGTAAGTAAAAACCCAAAATTAGTTATGTGTTGTATGTTTTTATTGCATTTAGCATATCAGGTTAGTTTGTTTCTTATGTAGGCTGTTAGACCATTACAAAATATTGTACCAACAAATGCCGAGTTGAGGTGTCTGTGTTACATTCGAAGTATGGACTACATCCGTGGACTTGATTCGCAACTTGTGGAAAGAAGAGAAGAGTTGGCTGAGCAATTAATGGTGGAAGAAGAGGAAGCTACGACCCATGTGGATGTATATGGTGGAATTGAAGCCGATTTAAACATTCCTTTATGTGATGCTGATGAAGTTGTTCCAGAAGGTGAAACGTCGAAGGTCAATGACACTGCTGAAGAAGAAGATATTTTTTTTGGTTTGGTGAAACGTTGAAGGTGAATGATCCTGTGAAGCTTGAAGATATTCTAGTCGGTAATCTTGAGGTTCCAGATGGGAACAAATGTGACAAAGCAGCAGCGTTACATAAGTTGGATAAGGATCACATTCAAGCTGAGCTTGTGTCCATTAAGTCCAGGGTTGGTAGTATTAAAGAATGTGTAGGAGACATTGTTGTATCACAGCTATTAAGTGAGATACACAGCATTAAAAAAAGAATTGGTGTACTTGAGGAAGTTTTAGGAATAAAGTCAGAAGATGTTGTTGGTGAGAATAAGGTAAGAAGCTGTAATTTGATTTTTTTTTAGTTCATTATGTAAAAAAAATCTTTGAAGAAAGTATGTTCACTTGTTTACAGGTGGAGAATGTTGATGCCAACAAACCTTTGGCTACTTTTGATGCACACACTCCCATCAGGACCAATGTAGGATACGATGAGAAGCAGAAGTTGTTTTATACGGACTCCGAAGAGTTTACCGGACCTATGACGCAAGTTATGAAAGCTACTTTCTCGGGGACTCTTGAAGATGCTCATCATTCCAACAATTTTATGCAGGTGGATAAGAAATTTAAGTGTGCCGCCTTACCGAATTTGAATGATTCATTCTCAGACATTGGTTATGATGGGTTTGATCCAACTCCTGTTGACGTACGTATATATTTACAGTTTTTTCCCTTGTTTTACTTTTTTTCAATATTAAAAACACATACCCTTTTTTTTAATCTTTATCTAGGAATCGAAGGATATGGATGTTGTGGAAAAAGAAATTGACCGGGAGAAGGGTAAGGAAATGGTTGCGTGGCAGCCACCTGTCTGGTTTACATCATTTGTGGAGTGGACTCTTAAAGAGTTAAAACCGGCTATGGAGGAGGGGGCTTCAGAAGTAGAAAAAGTTGATGAACCGGATGGGGAAGGGGCTGCACAAGTAGAGAAACTGGCTATGAAGGTTGATGAAACGGCTGGGGAAGGGCCTACAAATGTTGATGAACCGACTAGGGAAGGGGCTGATACACATGGGGAGGTTCCTTATGGAGATGAGGACCGTGTTGAAGTGATTTGCCTTGATTATGAGGATGGGCAGGAAGTTGTTAAGGTACACTTATTTATCTTATCATTTGTTACCAACAATGCATGCTTAATAATAGTACAATCCCTTAAGACACGAGAAACATAACTTGAGCAAAGACATTATTAGCAACTACATCACTTTCAGAAACTAGGAAATAACATTTAGTTTGTTTTTCCTTTTTTCTTTGGATCATCATGACACTCGTGCAATATGATTGACTTGCCTGTTAGGGTCTCATTCATTTTAAGTTGCTTCCCAACATTAGTGTTACGGCTACTAGGACCCTCATCTTGCGGATTTGATTGATAAAGTTTAACACCGACAATTGGTTCTATAACTTCTTCTTGTTCGTGACCGTATATCTGTCTTCTTAGGTCTTCTAGCACTTCAGCTGGTAATCGGTAACTAGCTTCATCATTTGGTCCATATAATTCATATATCTCAGGAAACATTACCTCTTTTGCTACCTTTATTGACCACTCCCTTTCATCATGATAATGCTCAAACTTAACTCTTTTACAACTCGACATAATTATATTAATGTGATGGAAATATGGTTATGAAACTAAAAATAAATAGGAGCAAATATGGTGAAGAAGCAGATCATGGTTTCACTATTAAATAGACACCACATGCTAAGTCACATGCAAACAGTTAAAACATACATAGTCAACTACAAAAAAGATCATGATTTGTTGTACATGTCCTTAAAATTTTGTATAAGTGAAATATTTTCCCTTGCAGTCTTAGTTTATTTTAGCCACATAGGCTGTTTAGTATTTTAGTCATTTACTTGTTGCATAGTAGAGCTGTGTGGTAAAAAATGAATCGTTTTTGTTATTTAGGCAGCAAATATCAGAGCTTTTTTCAACTCGCTTAAACGGAAGAGGAAGCCAGGGAGATTTTGCACCTCACCCTATACTACTCCACCAGACACTACTCCAAAGAGAATGCGTTCATCACGGATCAATCGTGCAAACCCATCCCCTCCTAACGCTCCTGATTTTGATGATACTTTGATTTTTTCGCAATTGGAACCATTTGTGGAGGTATGTAACTGTTGATACAAAAGTTGGGCGTTCCTTATTTGGGTCCGATTCCGTATCAATTACGTCTTAATGCTTGAGACCTGCGCACTAAGAAAACAGAAAACACCGTTAGGCTTACCGTGGGATTGTCTCCCACGATTATCCTCCAGCGTGAGAGTAAGTAATCGGTTTTAGAGTATATTTAAGAATTAGGGTTTTGTAGATCGTACCTTTAATGAGGTATAGGGTTCCCTTTATATACACATGAAATCCTTGTTGGTTTCGTGTTCCCCAACCTTCGGCGTATCCCGCCTAAGTCGGTTGGTTGATACATATCCCATCCATAAGAGATATCCGATATCAAGATCATAAATAACTTCGGGTTTGGGCCTTCGTGAGCCCAAACCGTTACCTTGTTAGCCCACTCGTACTGGGCTCAAGTATTAGTAGCGTCCATTGGTCGGGTTCAAGGACCAATATAGACTATCGTCATCATGTCCCCCCAGTCTAGTATGAGCAGTGACTAGCTGCGGATGCTAGACTAATAAATGCGACCAATAAAAAGCTGCGGGCGTAGCAAAGAAGCCAAAAAAGTTCCCGCCTCGAAAGATACACGATGTATCTAGACATACTATTTAAAAATGGATGCCTCGTAAATCGTGGAAAGCAAGCATAACGGCGTCACATCAAGTGATCTGATCCACACATTAGAGATAGTGGGATCCACGTGTCTTTCATCGCGTGGATGATAAATCTTATATAACCATCGACCTTCCTTTCAGCGTGATTATCAGCAAGTAAAAACTTAATCCGCCATTGTTAACAAACCTTCAACTTGCAACCCAGAAAACTACTATTCCAAAGGTAACCGCGAGTGCGCTTATAAAAACGATACCATGGTTAAAGTGTTATCTGATTTCACATCCGATATAACTGAGAGCGAACTCCTAGAATTCGCCTCGGATTATTATATTCCCCTGGCGGTGCATCCGGTAGTTCCGGTGCGCAGGGCGTCAATGCGGACTTCCCGAAGGGAAAATAGGGGTATGCACGCGTTTTTTCGAGTTCGCGAATCAACGTGTGCCAATATCTCTATTTCTGAGCGACGTGTTAAACTACTATCGCTCGCATATATCCCAGTACGCGCATAGGTGCAGCTTAAAATTACCAACCGAGGTAAATTGCCGTTCGCGCAATTAACCCGACTATTCACTGTTGCGCGTTTTACCACACAACGTGGTCAAACGGGTGGGTATCATTTGCTTTACCGGGCGCTGTTATAATGAAAAATTAGATGCACGAGGAATGGAGGAAACATTTTTATGGGTCGATGATGCATGTTTTCCTCGCTTTGATTTCTACACCCGGTTCACCGCCAAAGGATGGCGCCCCTCGGATCGTATAATGCAGAGGATGCGATACAATAAACACTAATCGCATCCCCATCAATTCCTACCCGAGGAGTTTTGGTGCACATGGGCATTAGCCGCAACTATTTTGGTAGTCCGGAGGAAGTTTCGATCTTCTTAGCGCGGATGGCCGTGGTGGGTTCTCATCCTTTCGTACTCCATTGTCTTATATTACTGTAAGTTTTCTTTCTTTCTATGTATTTGTCGTAATCCGTTTGTGTTGTTTGTTTGTTCTTGCGCAGAAATGGACCTATTCAGAGTCGTGCAACTAGCGAAGCCGCGCCAGGTTAATGTAGGGACGCGCCTACTGAGAGAGGGAGAAGAGCCTATTATTGATGCTACTGCAGGGCGTACCCTGGTGATGGAGCTAGGAGGCGGGGTCTAGTTCATCTGTCGCACTGGAGGCAATCCCACTAAGCGTGCGAATCCGAGTACCTTCCCCAGTAGCGCAGCCAGCACAAGTAGCTGTGGCGGAGCCTATGGAAGAGGAGGAGGAGGACCCATTGTTGAAGCGTAAGAGATCACCTGGAGTGGAAGGCGCAAGCTCATCGAGGAAGAAGCGTCCCATTATCCTAACGGTGGAATCATCATCAAGTGATGTTGCGTCGCCTCCCCCCTCTGCTGATACATCTGGCCCGCAGTAAGTAATGTCGTCAAAGTTGTTTGCGCATCCCCTGTTTATGCGAAATTAATAATTTTCCGTTCTTATGTGCATGTTTGAATAGTCTGCGGAGTCACCCCCCAGAGATAGTCCTGTGCGTTCTGGGTTCTCCGAGCCAAACAACAAAAACGCTGAGCCATTGGCGGCTGGGGATGCGCCCATGGAACAGCTTGTTGAGGAGTTGATGCTGGCGGCTGCGCATCAAGCTTCACTAGTGGAGAAGCTAAAGGCTAAGGTTTCTGGGGAAGGCAGCCAAGGCGCGCAAAAGGATCAAAAAATTACGTCGCTGGAGGCGCAGTTGGCTAGTGCCAAGGTTGAGACAGAGGGGCTGAGTGCTTATGCCCAAAAGCTCACTGAAGAGAAGATGGCGCTGATGGGCCAAATAAACCAAGAGCGTGCTAAGTCATCAGGGTACAAGGCTTTGTGTCTCTGGGCAATGGCAAGTATCTGGAGAAGGGAAATGAAGAGCTGACTTCGCAGCTTGGAAAGCTTTGGTGCGACTGGCACGCTGCCCGAAGCGCGAGGAGATGAAGTTGTGCAAGCTCTGGAGTATGACGAGGAGTTGTATCCCCAACTCCTCGTCTACAATCGCGAGCGCTGGTGGCTTATTGGCCATGGTTCTGCGACTTGCTGCGCTCAATACCTTGGAGTCGCAGGAAGTGGTGAATGACTTTGGGGGAGTGGTTCAGTGCGCACTGGCGCGGGGTAAAGCGAGGCTATTGAGGAGCTGCATGAGGCTAAGTTGTTGAAGGTGCCTGCTGATAAGGTACCCAGGTATAATGCGCAATCATATGACAAGCTGGTGGCTGCTATGGAGAGGATGAAGGCATTGGAGCTTCCCATGATATCTGAGTTAGATCGCGACCAGGATTATCCGATAGGGTTAATTATGGAGGGGCTGACTTTAGCACGACATCATGGTAAAAGTGTAGAAGCTTGTGGACTATTTCTTGAAACCCGATGTATCACAACTCCAAGTGCCTATATTTGCTCGCCCCAAGGATATCTTGAACCCATTTGCTTTGGAGAAGGAAGTACCTTTGAAACAAGTGTTGGAAGCGCATGCTACTAGACTTGCCAAAAAAGAAGGGGTTAAAGGTAAGGCTGTTTTGTGCGACATCGGTGTAGCACACCTCCCCAGATCTGACGGGATACTAGTTAGTGTTGCCACGGTATCGCGCCAAGATTCTGACCTTCTGAAGAAGCTAAATGAGGTTGGGAGCGCTGCCAGCTGTGTAGGAAATTCGTCGCTTAGACGTTGTAATAGTATGTAGATAGAAACTTGTATTGTAAACATCATTTTGTAATAGCGCATGATAGTTAATAAAAGTCTCCTTTTTGTTATATGTGTGTTGGTATTGCGACTTACAATATTTGCACTTAGTTACTTGTCTTTCCATAAAAAACGTGTGTATTATCTAAGAAGCAAACAATTGCATAAGCGCGGATAACATATGAAGTTCATAATAGTGTGTTAAATTCATAATATACTTAAAACATAATTTGTAAGTATGTTTTCATCATAATCGTGTATGGTGTGATATGCAGCGTACTGTAAATATCATTATCAAGGAGTCAAGTGTCTTGATTCCTAATTTGTTAAACATGCACCGTATGCGTTGTTGCGCACCCGTCATGGGATGCGTACAGAACTTATTCCAACGTCTTGAGAACAAGGTGTCTAACAAGGATACATGATCCAATGTTGATGGGTTTGCAACCCTCTTACTCAATGAGTTGTTTAGTAGGTTTACTCATCCTTTCACCATTGTGGGTTTATTAAGTGCATGCACGCCATGTAGGCAAGAGATAAAAAATGTTAAAAAATAAGGTATAACAAATTGAAATGTGTCGCGGAGTTAGCTAGAAACCGCGACGTTTTATTAATACTTGCAAGTTTTTATGAAGGAAAATAAATAAGACATGTGACTACGCAAAACAAAATGTAAATACACGGATTATTTATTGGGCACTTCACTAAAGTGCAAGAGTGTCCGTGCGCTGGGCCGTAGCCATTCCTAGAGATAACATCGCTTAAGATTGCAAATATTCCATGTACGCGGTGGATCCCGACCGTCCATGTCTCGTAGCTTGTAGGCGCCTGTTCCTAATGCTTCAGTAACCTCATAGGGTCCTTCCCACTTTGGTCCAAGTTTTCCTGTGTCTTCTGCGTGGCTCGCATCATTGGCGCGGTAAACAAAGTCACCTGGTCTGAATGAAACACTTCGCACTTTAGCATCATAGTATCCCTTCATTTTTGACTTCGACCTTCCTTCGCGTATAGCTGCTTGCTCGCGTCTTTCTTCCAACAGGTCTAAGTCGATACGCCGCTCGTCATCATTGGTTGCCACATTGACTTCAACAGTGCGAATAGTTGGCATCCCAATTTCGGCTGGTATGACGGCCTCTGTCCCATAGACTAGAGAAAAGGGAGTGTCCCCCGTGCTAGTTTTGATTGAAGTACGGTGTGCCCACAGAACATGCGATAATTCTTCTATCCACCTTCCTTTGTGCTTGTCCAGACGTGCTTTAATTCCTTCGCCCAGACTTTGATTTGCACGCTCTACTAAGCCGTTGGTTTGTGGATGTTTAACCGATGCGAAGTGTTGTGTGATATTCAACTTCTCACACCAGTCCTTGAAGGGGTTGTCACAGAATTGTTTCCCGTTGTCCGAGATGATTTCCCCAGGTAGTCCGAAGCGGCATACAATATTTTCCCAAACAAAGCGTTTAACCTGATTGCCAGTAATTGTTACAACAACTTTTGCTTCAATCCACTTGGTGAAGTAGTCTATGGCCACTATGAGAAACTTCAATCCTCCTGGCACAGCGGGGAAGGGACCCGCAATATCAATACCCCACTTGTAGAATGGCCATGCTGCCGTAATGGGTGTTAGTTCCTGTTGTGGTTGGCGTGGAACAGTGCGTGAACCTGGCAGTCGCCGCACTTTCTTATCAAGTCTCGTGCGTCACGGTGCATAGTGGGCCAATAATATCCTGACCGTAAAGCGCGCGCCACCACGGATCGTGGTCCCGAATGCATGCTGCATGAGCCCGCATGGATTTCTCTGAGTACATAACTTTCTTGTAGGGGCGACCAATGAGCCATGGTCAGAAAATGAGCGTCGATATAGCACACCGTCTCGAAGTTCAAACCTCTGTGCTGTGCGCCGTATTCTT
The DNA here is from genome assembly GCA_910596185.1 of Chrysanthemum makinoi. Taxonomy (NCBI): domain Eukaryota; kingdom Viridiplantae; phylum Streptophyta; class Magnoliopsida; order Asterales; family Asteraceae; genus Chrysanthemum; species Chrysanthemum makinoi. The sequence goes on from OU343221.1 coordinate 253,996,100, forward strand.
CGGGCTTCCTTCTGTTCCCGGGGCAATACGCCCTTGCTTATGAATTCTATTATTGGTGTCATCCACGTAGGACCTTCCTCCTCTATTACCGTGGATATTTCCATCTCCGAGATGGATTTGCTCTTCAACGTTTCCACCAATACTTGTTTTGACAGGTGAGCAAAGCTTGTGGATGCAATCTTGCTTAGCGCATCCGCCTTTCGATTTCCCCTCTAGGAACTGCGATTGTGAACCTGTCGAAACTGAGATTAGTGACTTGGTCTTGTCTAGGTATTGGATCATGTTTTCCTCCTTAGGCACATACTCGCCCAACACATGATTGGCTACTAGCCGGGAATCACATTTGCTTCCAGGTTGCGTACACCCATCCGTCTTTGCAATGCGTAGTCCGCAATTAGGGCTTCATACTCTGCCTCATTGTTTGTCGCCGTGAATTCAAAGCAGTGCGTAAGTGAATTCCATTCCTTCCGGATTTGTAAGGATGAGGCCTGATCCTGACCCATCCACTCATGAAGATCCATCTGTGAACAAGATCCATGGATCTTGTAGTTCCTTCTTGCTTGGTACGGGTACATCATCAGTGTCCGGTTTTTCGATGATGAAATCTGCTAATACCGCCCTTTTATTGCGATGCGTGGTGCGTAAGAGATGTTGTGTTCACCTAGCAACACGCTCCACTTCTGTAGTCGTCCTGATGCGTCGGGTTTGGAGATAATTTGCTTGATTGGTTGGTCTGTGATCACTGGTATGGGGTGCGCCTGGAAGTACCTGCGCAGCCGTTTGGCGGCGAACACTAATGCTAAGACCAACTTCTCCATTGCGCTGTAATTAATCTCCGTTTTCTTCAGCGCTTTGCTTACGAAGTACACAGGTGTTTGTACTGAATTCCTATCCGTCAGCAGTACCACGCTGACTGCTCCATAAGTTGCAGATAAGTACATAATTAATTCTTCCCCTGGTCGAGGTGCTACTAGTGTAGGGAGCGTTGCCAGGTGTTGTTTAAGCTGTGTGAAGGCCTCTTCTGCCTCCGTAGTCCAGCGGAAATCTCCCTTTTTGATACACTTATTGAGTGTTTTGAAGAGAGGGAGTGACTTGTCTGCTGATTTGGACAAGAATCTATTTAGGCCTACCAGTTTTCCATTGAGAGATTGGACTTCTTTCAGCGTGCGCTGTGAGGGAAGTTCAATGACAGCCTTAGTTTTTTCTGGGCATGGTTTAATGCCATCCGGTTCTATCAGGTATCCGAGAAACATGCCTTCTGTAGCGCCAAAAGTGCATTTCTTAGGATTTAGCTTCATGTTGATCTTTTTGAGGGTCCTAAATGTTTCCTCAATGTCGCGCACCAACTCATCCTCAATATGGATCTTTATAACCAAGTCGTCAACGTAAACCTCTAAGTTGCGGCCCACCTGATTTTCGAATGCGTTATCTACTAACCGCTGATAGGTGGCGCCTACGTTCTTCAAGCCAAAGGGCATTTTGGTGTAGCAGTAGACGCCTTGGCTTGTATGAAAGGCCGTTTTCTCCTCATCTTCTTTAACCATCTGGATTTGGTGGTATCCTTTGTATGCATCTAGGAAGCATTTAAGTGGGTATCCACACAAAGACTCTACCTTCCAATCTATCTCCTGTAGTGGGTAACAGTCTTGTGGACATGCCTTGTTAAGATCTGTGAAATCCACGCACATCCGCCAGCTACCGTCGCTTTTCTTTACCATTACTGGATTGGAAATCTAATCGTGATAGTAGACTTCCCGCATGATACCTGCCTCCATAACTTTATGTACCTCTGCCAGAATTGCTTGCGCGCGCTCTGGAGCTTGGCCGCGCTTCTTCTGGCGTATTGGTGAGTATCCTTGTCGGATTCTCAGCTTGTGTTCTGTGATCGAGCGTGGTACTCCAGTCATGTGCTTTGGTTCCCATGCGAAGATATCCAAGTTCTTTTGCAGGAGTGCGCACACGGCTGCCTTGCCCTTATCCGACAGCGATCCTCCGATCGATACTTCTTGTTCTGGGTACTCAGGGTGAATTGCAACCTTCAAGTTTGGAGCTTTGGTTGCGCGCTGTTCTGGAATGGGTACCGTCTCACACGTAATCGTGTTACATTCTCTATGTGGTACAGTGGCGTTATAGAGAGTGACAATACCACCTTCCACTGGGAATTTGAGCATCCCGTGTGCTGTAGACGGTACAGCGCGCATGGCTGATATTCCTGGTCTTCCAATAATGCCATTGTATGGCGAAGGTGATTTGATCACCATAAAATTCATCCAGGCTGTCGCGGAGTGTTCTTTATCGCCCACACTGACGTATTTGCCCCATAGGCCATATCTTTTCTCCTGTAAAACCAGTCAGCGCTGTCATAACCGGGCTTAACTGACTGCGTATCTCAGGTTGCAGTCGCTTGAAGCAGTGTTCGTACATTATATCTGCCGATGCTCCTCCATCAACATACATGCGGTGGATATCGTGACCCCCCGCATTAATTTCGATGGTGAGCGGCTCTACCACTGCGTTGCCTGCAGTCAAGGTGGGGAAAGAGATTTCGCTTCCACGGGAAAATATCTGGCTGACCTTCTGCTTGGTTACCCGCTTCCATGATTGTATCATGTAGATGGTGTCAGCCTTATCTTTGGGTGCCTCTTTCTTATTTCCGGACTTTTGCTTATCTTTTCCCTCCTTGATGTTTTTAACCAAGTGGTCCAACCTGCCTTCCTTTACTAATTTCTCAATTAGTTGGCGCAATTGGACACACTCGTTGGTGGTGTGGCCCTTCTGTCCATGGTAATCGCAGTATCCGCTTCCCAGCGTGCGGTCTTTGGGTGCGCATTGGTGGGGCCTTGGGAAGTTTCGCCTTCTGCGTGAATATCTCCTTTGGAGTCTTGGTTAGCGGAGTGTATTTATCATTATCTCGTCCGCTTCCCTGGCTGCGGTAATTTCTGTTGCGGTTGCTACCCTGGTCAGTGGGTTGTCTCCGAGGTTGTTCCTGTGACCTGTAGTTTGAGTAGCCTTTCTTGCTGCCCGCTGCGGCGGCTTCTCCTTGGATAAAGGACCTTGTCATTCAGCCGTATGATGAGTTCTGGGTTATTAATGCCATTCATGTATGCACTCATCTTTGAAGCGCTCCACATAAGCGCTCGTAGATTCCCCCTGGCGAGTTCGACGGGGTTTTTAGCGCACTTTATTGAACATGTGGCACCACACAGGTTGTGGCCAGTTTTCAATAGTAGCGGCTGATTCAAAAATTTTTAGGTGATCGTCAGGGTCACCCGTTCCATCATAGGTTTTCACATTGGCGCATGCGCCTCCTTTTATTTTCGAGAAGTCAGCGATGCTTGCAGAGTGAATGCGTCAACCTTTTGGCGACGCCAGGGAAGGGACAAGTCTTCTTCCTCCTGGTCGCGATACCTTCCTCTGGATTTCCAGTGTCCAGTCTCGCTATCCTAGTTGTCCGAGGAATCACCAGAGAACATACTTTCTCTTTGTCGGCGCTTGCGCGGACCGTCTAAGGAGTCAGAGGATGGACTTCTTCTCTTTCGGCGCTTACGCCCACTATTTCCAAATTATGAACTTGAAGAGCTTCCACTTGGGGAGCGTCGTCGCCCCAGTCTGTCATGAACCCTGCGATTTCCAAGCCTATCATGGACACTGGTACGGCGCTCATCCTCGTCAGATTCTCCCAGATACTGCAGGTCAGCTGCAATATCATTCTCAACCCTCTTCCCAACTCTGGTAAACACTTGAGGCCTGCGGTTATCTTTCCCGCGCTTTTCCTTCTGAAGGCGCGACGGAGATGCCTCATACTCTGTGTCAAAGTTTAGTCGGGATTTCAAGCTCTGGCCCGACCTCTTTTTTGCTTCCTCTTGTATGAGAGTGGCCAAGGTTTCGTAGTTTTGAGACACAAAGTCACTTGGCGCTAGTTCAGGCGCAACTCCTTCTAGCGCAAAGGCATCTGTTTCCATGTCCGGGCTCTGTTTCGAGGAGGTGCGCTGGTGTTTTGTGAGATCCTTTTCCAGTATGGGAGTGGTAAAGAGATTACGTGGTGGCTCTTCCACGTTGGTTGTTGTTGTGGTGGCATGGGTTGTTCCCGTGCGCTGTTCCACTGTTGGGAAGACCAGATCTGAACCTTGGTTTTTAGCCGCACTGGTTGTTCCAGAGGCCTGTTTGAAGGTTGATCCGCCTTGATGTTTCTTCCCTTGCAGGTCGGTATGCGATCGCTGATTTTGGTTTCCTTGTTTCGTCATTCTAGTTCTTAGTGTTCGGGTCCCACGGATGGCGCCACTTGTTGATACAAAAGTTGGGCGTTCCTTATTTGGGTCCGATTCCGTATCAATTACGTCTTAATGCTTGAGACCTGCGCACTAAGAAAACAGAAAACACCGTTAGGCTTACCGTGGGATTGTCTCCCACGATTATCCTCCGGCGTGAGAGTAAGTAATCTGTTTTAGAGTATATTTAAGAATTAGGGTTTTGTAGATCATACCTTTAATGAGGGATAGGGTTCCCTTTATATACACACGAAATCCTTGTTGGTTTCGTGTTCCCCAACCTTCGGCGTATCCCGCCTAAGTCGGTTGGTTGATACATATCCCATCCATAAGAGATATCCGATATCAATATCATAAATAACTTCGGGTTTGGGCCTTCGTAAGCCCAAACCGTTACCTTGTTAGCCCACTCGTACTGGGCTCAAGTATTAGTAGCGTCCATTGGTAGGGTTCGTGACCCGAATATAGACTATACGTCATCAGTAACTGTGTAAACTTATATTTCTCGTACTTTTTAATACAAAGATTCACTAAAAGAACTTATTTGTTCTATTTCAGAATCTGTCGAGAACTGAAACGGGGAAGAAATCAACGAGAACAGTAACTGTGCCATGTTCCATTCAAAATTTTTTGAATGAGAATAATGGTACTATCTTTATTTTCCCATGGGGCAATGAAAACATTATTGCTGATCGCCGGTTTTGGGAGTGTTTATTGGCAACAGGTGATAATAAGGCAGGATGGTTGAGGGACGAGGTGCATATAAATCAGTTGATAGATTTGTACCATAAATGTGTCTTTCTGTTTCAAAATTGTTTTTAATTATGTGTCCAAATGTATAAACATCACCTAGATCTATAGGTAAATTTGATGTGGCATTTCCGACCATCAGATGCCGATTGGGCTATGGTGGGTCCTTTTTTCACACCAAAAATCATTAATGACTTCGTACGAAGCTATTGGGCAAATGGTGTTAACTGTTAAGTACTCGTGCCCTTGGGCTGATGTCGAAAAGGTGTTTATATCTTTCCATATAAAATTACGTATATTATTGTGGTTTTACTTGATTCTTCCTCTGTAAATTATCCTGTGCCTTGTGTTGATGTCGTAAATGATGTAGGTACTATTTCCAATAAATGAACCTAACAAGCACTGGGTGGTAGGAGAGTTGCATCTACGTACGGGTGTTGTGACATTGTATGATTCGCTGCCAAAGTATACAAACAGACGACATTGGTGGAAGGATAACATGCCTGCAAAATTTCAATATTGGTACGCCAAAATTACTTGACGAAACGGGAGTGTTGAAAGCAAAAGGCATAGATATCAATACTTATCAGATCACCTTTAAAAAATGTGATGATGTCCCCAACCAAGCAACTCAATACGGTGACTGCGGAATATGGGCTTGCATTAACTTATACCGGCTAAGTCATAACATGTCATTAAAATCTGACAATCCTGCACAAACAGCTTTTGCCTATCACGAATGAATTGTTGAGTACCTATGGAAATACAAGGTTGAGTATGTTGCTCACTGATTGTATGTATTAGTTGTTGTGGTATCGTTAACTGTCATTGACTTTGGATGCATATAATCGGAACAGAAAGGTGTTAGAGGATTTGCTGCCCTTTACTAACTAGTAGCTTATACTGTTTGAAGGATTTTCTGAAGGCAGCTTGTATCATGGGCATTTGTACTTTGGTCATTCATTATGTATGTATAACTAAGGTCTGGACTGCTAGTTGTAAACAATTGTTGGCATGACTTAAAAACACTATGCGCAAATTAATGTTTAACTTTAAGAAAAATAATGGTAATAATCACTAAACTAAATAAGTACACTTTCCATACAAAATGTCCTACTCAAGATATCCTATAATATTACAATTAAACCGACCTAAACAATACTAGCAGTGCTTTGATACATTAGCCGTTGTTCCAATCTTCTACTACACGTGGTTTCAACAATGCTTCTAGCCGTGGTTTCATCCTTCTAGCCGTGGTTTCAACAATGCTGGCAGTGGTTTCACCCAGCAGCCTCCTCAGTCTTCTTATTAGATCCTGACTCTTCATCAGTATCCTTAGATATTTTTGCCATTCTTTTTAACCTTCCTTGAGACACAAAGAACAACAACCATCCAAAATTTAAGTATGTACTTCTCCATCCATCTGATCTTGTTATTTCAATCACTTCTCTACCATTTTCAGTGATTATTTTCCAATCATTAACTGGATGAATTGCTCTTACTTGGGTGGTGGTGTGACAGTTGTTGTGATTATAGTAGAAGTGGTTGTAATAGCATTATGTGTAGCTGAAGTAACAGTGGATGAAATTACCTCAGAGGTTGCAGCAGTGATTTCCTTTGTACTAGCAGGGGATTCAGCAACAATAGCAGTAGTTGTTGCCTGCACCACTTATTCCTCTTTATCTTCAAGTACAACATTCAAAGCTTCAATATATATTATCAAAAATCCTGTTTTGCATTCTAGAACTAAACATATTGAGATAAGGCATCACTTTATTAGAGATTGTAATGAGAAAAGGTTAATTCAAATGGTTAAAATCCATACTGACTTCAATGTTGCTGATCTTCTCACTAAAGCTTTTGATGTGGGGAGGTTTCAGTACCTTATAGTTAGCATTGGAATGATAAATCTCTAAATCTCAAATTTTGTTTTGTAAAAGTTTGTAAAAATTGTGTACTGTTATTAGTTGATCTTAGTATTGCTTGTTTTGTTCTATCCACTGCTTATTTCTTTGTGTTTCCACTAACTATTTTGCAGATCAAAGGAAATAAATCATCACCAGTAAGATGCAATGGACTTAAAAGGAAACATGGTTATATTATTCATTACTAGAACTGCATACAAAGATGCAGATGTTACAACCATGACATACAAACTACCAGCAGAGTACTACAAAAGACAACATCTTAAAACAGCCATCTAAAGACAACAAGCTTCACAACTTCCACCTATGGATTCCTGGTAATGGCCCACTCTTGCATGGTCTTCCTAACTCCTTTTCCACCAATCACATCCCAAACTTTGGGACAAGTAAGTCCCCTCACTCTCTCAATTATGGGAAGAGATGAGGATGATGGACCAGCTTGTGGTGGAGGTGCTGTCAGGAGTGCTTGCAAAGGTGGAGATGGAAGTTCTTCTGGAGGTGGTATTGCAGCAAGGGGAGGCACAACCAATGCTCCGGAAGAAGCTTCATCATCTGTGTCTTCATATGGAGACACATAGCTTGGCATAGAACTCAAATCCGAACTGGATCCTTTCTTGATGGCATTTTGGGGCACTGGTTGAATGGATGAAGGCCCAGCCTGTGAAGGGTTTGTGCTCATGATAGTGTGAGATCTTTTTCTTGAAGCAAGAAACTCTTCCCAAACACTGTCTGAGGAGGAACTGTTTGTGAGATCAATAGGGCTTGACTTGCTCATGGTGCTGATCTTGAAGTGTTTTTAGTGAGAAGGTTTTTGGGTAATGTGAGAAATGTGTGTGGTATTTGGGTGATTTGCTCTTAAATAGAGTTAATATGCAATCAGTATGTTAAATGTGTGGAAGGTGTGAGTAGTTGAGGAGTAAATGATGCCTTTGACTTTGGTGGACGTTTTAATGACTTGGAGTTGACCTTTGACTGGGTGTTTAGCATTTTTGTTAACCACTGCCAGTATAGATTTTGAAACCACTTCTAGTTATTTCTAACCTCTGCTAACATTGACAAACTTCTAGTGTTTTGGCTTGTGGTTGTGATATGCAGGTTTGAAGGAACTTTTGTAACTTATGGAGCGTTTAGAGCTGTAGGAGTAGCGGATAAAAAAAATAATAAAAAAAATTGTGTATCTTTTGTATTCCTTCAAATTAATGCATAATATCTCTTTTTTTGGCTTAGATTTTGTTTCAGAAGTCTAAGTCAAAAGATTGGAGTGTTGGTAAGGCATCCACTGCCAGAGAATATATAACCACTGCTAGTTATGGCCAAACCACTGCTAGATTATTTTTGCTGACAATGGAAACTTGAGGGGCTCTTTTGTAACTTCTGGACGATAACGTATTTATTCCCCCAAAGCACTGCCGGATCATTTAATTGATCTTCAAATCACTTCCAATTGGTGCTTTACACAAACCCTAACCACTCCCAATTGTTTAATTCACAAAACCACATCCTTTTCACTCATTACTCCCAATGCCGACTTTGTATTCCAAAACCCATAACCTTGTTGCATACTTGGTTAAGAACAATCAATCAGAAGGATTTCATGAGATGATTGATTTCCTTCTACATAGTACCATTCACTTTGCATTAACAGTCGAACCCACGATTCGTAAAACTTATATTCATCAATTTTGGTGGAATGCTGAAATCCAGGAGAGAGATGAATTAGAGGTTTTTAGGACTATTGTTGATGAGGAGGAGATTTTGGTTACTCAGGATGTAATTAGAGGTGTCTTGAAGCTAGAGGATGCTGAAGGAGTTGTTAATCTTTCTAATGATGAAATTTTTGAAGGATTAGCAAGACTTGGTTATGAAAGAAGGGGTGATAGAATTAAGTTTCTTAAAAGTATGTTTTCACCTCAGTGGAACTTTCTGATTCACACTTTGCTGATGTGTGTGAGTAATAAGACCACAGTTTTGATGAATTTTCCCTCCAAAATTGCAACTGCCATTATATGTATTTCTGATGGGAGGGTATTCAATTGGTCTAGGATGACCTTTGATGGTTTTTTGAAGAATATTAGAGATAAGGGGAAGTATTACTTATATCCTAGGTTTGTCCAATTGATAGTCGAGAGTCAGATTAAATGTAACACCCCCAAATCTTGGTACAGCGGAAGACTTAATCAAGTTTTCGGGGCGTTACTTTTGGATTGGTATCGCACACAAGTATAGCAAAAAGATAGTCATTTAATATTCAAAACCAATCCCAAATTTAAGTATTCAAAACATTTAATCCAAAATATAAATATTAGGCCCAAAACATGATTTATTAAGATAGGTCCCCATAGTTTATCAGAGTCAGAAATGATCCTTGAACCCGCCTTCTTGCCAAGCTTCCACCGATCAAGTAATCCAAACATCTCTCAATTACACGAGAAGTCATGCTAAAAGGTCAACTACTTGTGAGTTCATAGGTTTAAGTTCAACAAAATCATAGTGGACCTGTAAGAGTTGATTTGCTATGCAAGACCTAAGATAGATAAATACCGTTCACACATGATCCTACCCGGATCTCCAATCAAATCCCACATCTAGGGATTACTCCGGCCCCTGCGACTCTAGTCCAGCACTGTTGTGGCAAAATCTAGAACAATTTCCAACCCCAAACTAGGTCGATGTAGAAGTCTATTCTTAGCTAGGCACGGTTAAACCTAGACTAAGGCAACAACTACCGCACATCTATCTATACAGTCAAGCATATAAGCAAATCCAAATAGTTTTCACGGTCCAAAAATAGTAGCATGATTCTCACCCCAAAATAGTTCAAAACGTAGATAAAAGTGGGGCTATGATACTCACCTCAAGCAATCAACGCAAGCAATCAATGCACAAATAAACACTAGCAGAGATAACGGTATCACATCACAGCAACTATCGACTCGGCACAACCTATTAATGTAGACCAAACTTAATATATTCATTCCTCAGAATCAACGTTATCTACCCCAATGTATTCCATTTCGTTATTTCCAAATTGTCTCGTTTCACCGTTTAATCCTAGTGTTTGGTATTCCTCATGTGGGTGTATCGACTCAATATGATGCTATGAATGCACTCAAACAACCAATATATTATGCTTCGCAACACAATATGCAACTCCATTCAACACAATATGTGACTCAATTCAACACCATACGTGACTCAATACGACACATTGAGACGTCTAAGCGATAAGCTCCATAGTCCAATAAGTTTCGGAATAAACAGTAGACCTTATCGAATTCGTCAACTCAATAAACTCAATTATTCATTCGTATCGCTTATTATTCCATAAACCGGTCGCATCCTAATGAGTCATAAGGATAAGTCACCCATTAATAAGGTTACCCAACGTACCTAGCAGGCTCTTATTAGATTCGTCAACCTAATAAGTCCGCTACCCACGTGGATCAACACTATTAATGCTAGGTTATCCATAACCCATGCACACAACGTAAGTAAATAAATACTTGTAAAACTAGTATTATATGCCCATAATTGGCATATATCGATAAACGTGTACTCGAAACATTAATTGTTTATTTATAATAAAACAATTCCATTTTTAGTCGTTAGTTTCCGCTAAAAATAGTAAATAACAAGATAATTCTTGTTATCGTTATTTTTGGTACAAAAACCCATTCATTATTCATATTTCATAGTCTATTAGCATTTTTCATATATATATATATATATATATATATATATATATATATATATATATATATATATATATATATATATATATATTTCGTCAAGTTCCAATATTAATCTCATATCGTTATTCGTTTCGAGTCCACAAGCACGAGTCATAACTTCTCGGCTTCTAATCAATCAATAGTCCAAATTATACTAAAGTCCATGTTACGGCTTTGTCGGAGTCAACTATTGACTAAAAAGTCAAAGTAACACCGACGTAACTCAATGTTGACAATTATATATATCAAGTCCAAATTAAAAGTCATATTAGCGCAATTCAATCCCAAATCAACTCAAAACAATCTCGCCAACCAATCAATCAACCAAAAGTACTCGAAACCAATGTTATGACCCTAATGGTCATGACACGGTCGCGGTCAAGACCACGTGAACCAAACAAGCTCTAGAAGCTTTTCGGCTCCACGCGTCTCATCCAAACATCAACAATACCGATCAACAAGCTACCAAAACGACCCGAACCGGACCCAAGGTCCATGTGGGTCTCGTACGCCCTCATGAGCCCGCGTACGAGCCCAAGGTGGCTCGTCCACCATTCCAAATCCATCCAAACACAACCAAATCAATTCTACAACACTCAAATCCAATCATTCAAGCTCCAAACACTAACCAAACACAAAACCCATCAACTATTATTAATAAAAAATATGCAACTAAACCCTAAATGCACAAACTCATCAAATTGATACACCACACGCTTACCAAACACTAATTACTTGTTTATTTCAACACTAATTAGCTTTAATTTCATGTTCCACCCAAAAGCCCCAAATTTCATCCATGGGTCGAAACCCTAGAATTCAATTCGTGGGTTTTTATCACCCAAACAAGCTCAAAACATGTTCCCTTTACCTTATCTAATCACCAATTGCAAAAGACCTTTGAAAACCTAAAAGTACGAATCTTGATTCAAAGATTTGAAGGTGTTATTAAGGGCAAATGGAGCTTGTTATATATGGTTGGAAAGAGGAGAAAGAGAGCTTCAATATGGTGGTGGAGGTGGGGGTGACGCGCCGCCGTGGCGGTGGTGGTGGCCGGAATATGGCCGGCGGTGGTGGTGGTGTTATTAGGGTTAGGGTTTATTTCTTGTAGAGAGAGAAGCACTAGTGTGTGTGTTTTAGAGAGAGAAAAAAATGAGGGGTAATGAGGTATTGGGTGGGTATTTATACATAGGAACTAGGGACCTCAATATAATTAATTTGGGAGGAGGGGGCGGCCGGTCAAGCACAAAGAGGAGGGTCGGAGTTGTTATTTTTCATAACTATCCCGTTTACCCATTCCCGAGCTCATAAATTGTCCCCCGAGTGTCCCACGACGTTCATTCAACTTTCTAACATCGTTATTTACGTTTTTCCACGAGTTTTGACTATTTATTTGTCAATTTTCAAGTTATGGTTTAAAAGTTACAATAATTCTTGTTTTAGGCTTTTCTAGTGCCGAATCGAATAGTGCCTACCAAATAGAGTTAAAACTCATACGATAACTCATTTAATACTGAAATAAATCATAAAAACCAATAGAAGATATAAAATCAAGTCATGGCTTATAAAAATAGTGTTAAAGGCAAGGCTCGGTTGCTTTAACGTAATGTGGTTACCTAAAATAAACTCCCTAACTTTGCCAGTTGTCACAGCCTCCCAGCCTCAGAAGAAACCCGTCCCGGGTTTCACTCCGAGTTGCTTGGTGTCATAAACAGTTTAGGATACTTCCACGGAAAGCGTCCTCACGTTCCCAGTGAACTCCGGTCCATGCGGGAGTTCCAACGAACTTTAACAATCGGGATCGGCTATTCTTGACCTCTTAACCTCACGATCCATAATCTGAATCGGTTCCTCAACAAAATTCAATTTCTCATCAATACGAATATCTCTTAAAGGCACCACTATGTTTTCCTCCGAAAGACATTTCTTAAGATTACTAACATAAAAGACATTGTGTACCTTGCTCAATTCGATGGTAGCCCCAGGCGGTATGCTACCGGTCCGATTCTTTCCAAGATTGGAAAGGGACCAATATATCGGGGATTGAGTTTTCCACGTTTCCCAAAACGAATCACTCCTTTCTAAGGAGAAACTTTCAACATAACACGATCTTCAACCTAAAATTCTAAAGTTTTACTTCTCTTATCGGCATAACTCTTTTGTCTATTACGAGCGGTTTGCAACCGATTACGAATCTGAACTATCTTCTCAGTGGTTTCTAGAACAAGTTCGGGGTCTGTAAGTTGACTCTCGCCAACTTCAGCCCAACAAACAGGAGAACGGCATTTTCGGCCATACAATGCCTCAAATGGGGCGGCCTTAATGCTAGAGTGATAACTATTGTTGTAAGAGAATTCGGCCAAATGGAGGTGTCTCTCCCAGCCTTTGCCGAAATCAATAACACATGCTCTACGCATATCCTCTAAAGTCTGAATAGTTCTCTACGCTTTGACCATCGATTCTGTGGATGGTAGCGGTACTCATATCCAAATTCGTTCCTAATCTTTATGCATGCGACTTCCAAAAGTGGGATGTAAAATGACTATCCTATATCGAAATGATAGATATCGGTACTCCATGATGCGATACTATCTCCTTAAGATACAATCGAGCAAGCTTATCAAGACTATCGGTTTCACTAATAGCTAAGAAGTGAGCAGAGTTAGTTAAGCGATCAGATTACCCAAATAGCGTCATTGCCGCTAATTGTTCTCGGTAATTTAGTGATAAAGTCCATGGTTATCCGCTCCCATTTCCATTTGAGTTCGGGTTGGAGAAAGTCGATGGTTTCGATGTTCGGTTTTAACTTTAGAACAAGTCGGGCACCCTCTTGACATCTTGAGCTATATCGGCCTTCATATTAGGCCACCAATACAGTATCTTAAGATCCTGATACATCTTATCGGCTCGGGATGAATGAAGTATTTTGATTTATGCGACTTCGTGCATAATCAACTCACGGATTCCACCATGAAATGGTATCGACTGTCTCTGAAGCAAAATGTTCCGTCCGAATGCTTCAAAAGCCGTTTTCACTTTCTACCATTCCATGAAGATTCTCATAAGGGCGGTTCTCTTCGGTGATGCCTCTGCTTGGCGGCTAAAATTTGAGATGGTAAGAGGCTGAAACAATGGTCATTCCTAAAAATCTAATGAGTAGGGGTGGAATGTCCTCCTTACGACTAAGTGCATCGGTAGCGTTAGCCTTACCGGGATGATAGCGATCTTACGATTAAATCAATCACTAAGCAATTCCAACCAACGACGTTGTCTCATGTTCATTCCCACGATCTAAGATATGCTTCAAGCTCTTATGATCGGTAAATACTACACACTTGGTTCCATACAGATAATGTATCCAGATTCTAAGAGCAAACACTACAACACAAACTCAAGATCATGGGTGGTGTAGTTTTCTCATGCTTCTTAAGTTGTCGGGATGCATAAGCAATCACCTTCTCACGTTGCATCAAAACAGCAACTAAGCCTTTATGCGGCGTGGTGGTACGACAAAGTCTTCGCTTCTTCAGGAAAACTAGGATGGGCGCACTACACAACTTCTCCCAGTTGAAATGCTTCTTCTTCCTTTTCTCCCCATTCATACTTAACATCCTTCTTCGTTAGTTTGGTTGGTGTGACTTAGCTATCTTAGAAAATCCTCAATGAATCTCCTATAATAGCCTGCTAACCCTAGAAAGGCCAGATTTCTCGATGGGTTCTTAGGAGCAGCCCATTCCTTAATGGCCTTAATCTTAGCTGGGTCAACATGAACACCTCGACTATCTATCACGTGACCTAAGAATTGCACGGACGGAATCCAAAATTCACACTTAGAGAATTTGGCATACAGCTTCTCTTCTCTCAACAATCCTAAAATGAGCCTCAAATGCCCTTCGTGCTCCTCACTACTCTTAGAGTATATCAAGATGTCTTCTATGAATACTATCACAAACTTATCCAGGTATGGCTTACACACTCGTTCATGAGATCCATGCTATGCGCGTTGGTCAAACCAAATGACATCACTTGGAATTCATAGTGTCCATAACGAGTTCTAAACGCAGTCTTAGGGATATCCTCCTCTCGAACTTTAAGCTGGTGATAACCAGATAGTAAATCGATCTTAGAAAAGACACTAGCTCCTTGGAGTTGGTCGAATAGATCATCTATTCTAGGTAACGGATATCGGTTCTTCACTGTTAACTCATTCAACTCCCTATAATCTATACACATCCGAAACGATCCATCCTTCTTCTTCACAAACAACACTGGTGCTCCCCACGGTGACGAACTTGGTCGAATGAATCCCTTCTCTGACAATTCTGCCAACTGTTTAGACAGTAGCTCCAATTCTCTTGGAGCAAGTCGATAAGGTGCCGGGCTCACGGTGCCGCAGGTATCAACTCTATTTGGAATTCCACTTGGGACGGTAGAATCCACAGCGCATCGTCGGGAAACACATCCGGAAATTCTCTAACAACGGTACATCGTTAAGGTGTCTTTCACTCTTCTCCTCACTTTTCTTTTCAAAAATTTGAGCCAAGAAAAGACAACCTCCTCTATCGATGTACTTCTGGGCCTTAATACAAGAGATGATGCTCAACCGGTAAGGACTTCCACAGTCGGCTCCGATCTCCTTGTATGCTCAGAACCTTTCCGCCATCACGGTAAAGCGACAATCTTCTCATCACAAATGATGTGTGCACCGTTCTTCGACAACCAATCCATTCCGATAATAACGTCAAAACGTCCTAAAGTAACCGGCAATAGGTCTATACTAAACGGGCGGTCTAAGAAACTTAAGGTACAACCTCGGACTACGGTGTCTATCTTCTCCCTATTCCCATTCGCTAGTTCCACATCGTAACTAAACCCTAGAGGTGTTTGGGAGATTCCTAGTAATGGCATAAAATTGGTGAATACGAAATTCATATCACTTATGTATCAAACATTATGGAAGCATAGCGGTTATTGAGAAGGAACGTGCCCGTAACTACGTTAGGGTCCTCACCAGCTTCCTTCCCAATAGCGTAAACACGCGCTACTCCCATGTCTCTCTGCGATTTCTAGCACCATTGTTTCCCTGGTTTCTACAACCTCACGCTTCCACGGGGTTTAAGCCATTACCTCCCACACCTCAGTTAGCAAATCCTCCTACATTACCGGGATTTCCTCTCATCACGTCTCGGAACTCATTCTTAAAGTGTCCCTTCTTTCCACATCCAAAAGCGGTGGCAGTAGCCTTCCGGTCCGCTCCTTGTGCGGTTTGAGTGCAGCAAGTGGGCGAGACCTCTGATCTTTGGCTATGTGTCCTACCTTAGAACACTTCCTACACACAATCGGGCACGGTCCATGGTGGTGTCGGTTACAACGACCACACACGGGCTTACTACCTTCATAACCCTTCTTATCTCCATTTCCTGTGGCAAACACTCTGGGCGTCTCTTGCCGTTTGTTGCCATTCCATTTTGAAACTTCGTTCCTCTTCCTCTTGTCACTCCTATCACTCTTACCCTTGTCTCCTAATTCTAGCACACAAGAGTCCATCAAACTCTGAGCCACAACAATTGCCTCTTGCAAATTAACTGGCTTGGCAACGATGACATCATTTCAAGTAGCCAAAGGCAATCCATGATATACCTCTCAATCTTAAGTTCTTGGTGCGAACCATTTCAGGCAAAACAGCGATAAATCTTGAAACGACGAGTATAATTCGCCATGTCAGTACCACTTAACCTTATGGTTCCAGAACTCACTTTCTAACTTCTTAACTTCATTCCTAGGACAGTAAGTCTTAATCAGGAGAGCTTTAAACTGAGTCCAAGTCATACTATAAGCTACATCAATTCCTACTGATTTGTGGTAGTTATTTCACTAGGTTAACGCCTCGTCCTTCAAGGTAAATGTTGCATACTTAACCTTACAATCCTCATCACAGTTACTCACAGCAAACACGGATTCCGTTTTCTCCAACCACCTAGTCAGGTAAACAACTCCTCCAGTTCCTCCAAACTCAATGGGACCACAGAATCGGAACTCTTTGTAGGTACAACCTCGAGTTCGATTCGGCATTGGGGTTCCACTAGAGATGTTAGAGAGATTAGCCTCAGCTAGCAGTTCGTGACACGGCTGCGTCACTAGTCCCGGTCAATGTGGGCTGGGTTCACAGGTGGAGGGTTTTGTGGAATAGGACCATTCTCAACACGGTCATTCACATTGGGTTTTCTACTGGGTTATCGGTGTTAGGGTTCTCAGCAGGTGGGTAGTCCGGGGCGGACTGACGACCTCGACGAGGGCAACAACGGCGAGGAGCTGCTCGGTTATTCCTAATCGGGTTTCGTCTTGTTGCCACCATTCTGGAGGCAAGAAGAACAGTTTCATAAGTTCACAATTCACGCTCTAAAATAGAGTTGGGTTCCAAGGATCACCAAATAACGCCTGAATACATAATCAAGGTCAACAAGGACAACGCTATACCAAAGCGAAACAATCAGATACCACATCATAACTAAAGGATACATGTTTCCATAACCATAACTCATAGGTTTCAAAAGTGGAAATACATGGAAGGATACGAAGAAACCAAAAATGATCCTGACGACGATACCAATAAGACAACTAGGATAATCCTACATCTCGAACCAAGTACTACTTAGTTTCAAGATGGTACAACACCATGAATCTAATAGTATCTAGCTACGATTACGAGCACTCCTAAATGATCTCCAAACATCATCCATCACTCTCCATAGTGACAAAATCCCCAAACGCTGAGAATTGCAATCCTTCCTAAGATTCACGACCTCCTTCTCCAAACCATCGACCTTGCGCTGAAGTGCTTGATGCGCCTCCAAGTGTCAAGCACTCGTATGCCGGTCTCCAACCTGCTCAAAGAGTCCCGACAGACCTTCTCTCAAGGCCATCGACTTTTTCCCTATCTTAGTCAAATCTACCCTCAGATCCTCTACACCAGTCCTCGTCACTCCATCTAATCAATCTGACAACCTACTGAGACTAATATTCTGGGATATAATCCTCCTCTGGATCAGGACCCGCCTCCATACTCCTCGGGCTCAAAAGCAATCTCTGATGGTATCTCAGATCCTAACGGGCTACCTATGTAAGGTGAGTAAGGTGGTGAGTCGATGTATAAAGGCTGTCCAGGGGACTCAGGCTCAGGCAAAGGAGAACCTGGTCCCGGAGAATGTGTAGGACTCTGCAATGGAGGAGTACCCCCTTCTGGGATATCCTCATCATCCTCCTCCTGAGGATCCTCATCCTCATCTACATACTGCTCCTCAACCTCATGTTCCTCCTCGACCTCATGCTCCTCCTCGCCTTTATCCATAGGGGGAGAGTCCATGAGTCGGAGTCTTTGTGGAGGTAAATCCTGAGGTGGTACACTAGGAGATCTAGGCCTCCTAAGACAGGATGGCGGTGGTGATGACAGAGGAGAGTGGGTCTGCTAACGGATAGGTGATGATGGTGGTCTCTCCTGACACGTGAGGCGGTGCTATAAGCAAGCCTAGGAGTCTGTGCTCGCGCTAAGACCTGATGTAAAGTGAGCTGCCTAGACGAACTAGGACGATCTGATGATGACGAACTAGTGTGACGGGCAATCTCATAAGGATCACCCTGCGCAACCGTCATGAGAGTCAATGCTGGCGAACTAGCTACAACAAGGACCTCCTTAGACACATCAAAAGCTAATGAAGGCATAGATTATGACAATGGCATAGGGTAGGTATAAGTGTTCGAACAACCCAGTTTTAATAAGCGCATCAACTTAACCCAAAACATATATCACATAATGAAAGCTTTTAAAAGTGTAGGTACCGCATTACTCAAAATATGCCTTTAAATAAAACACATAAGTTCCGTTCCATCACATAATCACATATCAAATCAATCGATTTCAAAATCATAAGTTTCGTTCCATCACATAATCCCATATCAAATCAATTGAGTTAAAAACTCCAGAATCATAATATACCGTTTGCTCAAATCCAACACCGTAATATCTCGATAATCACATCTCATTTCCAAAATCAATAATCATATCTCATTTTCCAAAATCATAAATCATATCTCCAAATCATAACGTTTCCGTAATCAGTTCACAATATCCCTTAACATATCATCTCATAATTCAATTCGCAGTTCATACCATAATCAAATAAGAAGCTTCGGCTTGGCAAGCGGGCGTGCGTCGGTCGAGGATCAATTTTTCTCAAAGGTGGTTATAGTTTAGGGTTTATAAAATACCTAATTCTTTATAACCTTGAGCTCTGATACCAATCTGTAACACCCCCAAATCTCGGTATAGCGAAAGACTTAATCAAGTTTTAGGCATGTTACTTTTGGATTGGTATCGCACACAAGTATAGCAAAAAGATAGTCATTTAATATTCAAAACAAATCCCAAATTTAAGTATTCAAAACATTTAAACCAAAATATAAATATTAGGCCCAAAACATGATTTATTAAGATAGGTCCCTATAGTTTATCAGAGTCGGAAAATGATCCTTGAACCCCACCTTCTTGCCAAGCTTCCATGATCAAGTAATCCAAACATCTCTCAATTACCTGATAAGTCATGCTAAAAGGTCAACTTACGCTGGTGAGTTCATAGGTTTAAGTTCAACAAAATCATAGTGGACTTGTAAGAGTTGATTTGCTATGCAAGACCTAAGATAGATAAATACCGTTCACACATGATCCTACCCGGATCTCCAATCAAATCCCACATCCAGGGATTACTCGGGCCCCTGCGACTCTAGTCCAGCACTGTTGTGGAAAAATCTAGAACAATTGCCAACCCTGAACTAGGTCGATGTAGAAGTCTATTCTTAGCTAGGCACGGTTAAACCTAGACTAAGGCAACAACTACCGCACATCTATCTATACAGTCAAGCACATAAGCAAATCCACATAGTTTTCACGGTCCAAAAACAGTAGCATGATTCTCACCCCAATATAGTTCAAAACGTAGATAAAAGTGGGGCTATGAAACTCACCTCAAGCAATCAACGCAAGCAATCAACGCACAAATAAACACTAGCAGAGATAACGGTATCACAACACAACAACTATCGACTCGGTACAACCTATTAATGTAGACCAAACTTAATATATTCATTCCTCAGAATCAACGTTATCTACCCCAATGTATTCCATTTCGTTATTTCCAAAATGTCTCGTTTCACCGTTTAATCCTAGTGTTTGGTATTCCTCATGTGGGTGTATTGACTCAATATGATGCTATGAATGCACTCAAACAACCAATATATTATGCTTCGCAACACAATATGCAACTCCATTCAACACAATATGTGACTCAATTCAACACCATACGTGACTCAATGCGACACAATGAGACGTCTATACGATAAGCTCCATAGTCCAATAAGTTTATGAATAAACAGTAGACCTTATCGAATTCGTCAACTCGATAAACTCAATTATCCATTCGTATCGCTTATTATTCCATAAACCGGTCACATCCTAACGAGTCATAAGGATAAGTCACCCATTAATAAGGTTACCCAACGTACCTAGCGGGCTCTTATTAGATTCGTCAACCTAATAAGTCCGCTACCCACGTGGATCAACACTATTAATGCTAGGTTATCCGTAACCCATGCAAACAACGTAAGTAAATAAATACTCGAAACATTAATTGTTTATTTATAATAAAACAATTCCATTTTTAGTCGTTAGTTTCCGCTAAAAATAGTAAATAACAAGATAATTCTTGTTATCTTTATTTTTGGTACAAAAACCCATTCATTATTCATATTTCATAGTCTATTAGCATTTTTCACATATATATATATATTTCGTCAAGTTCCAATATTAATCTCATATCGTTATTCATTTCGAGTCCATAAGCACGAGTCATAACTTCTCGGCTTCTAATCAATTAATAGTCCAAATTATACTAAAGTCCATGTTACGGCTTTGTCGGAGTCAACTATTGACTAAAAAGTCAAAGTAACACCGACGTAGCTCAAAGTTGACAATTATATATATCAAGTCCAAATTAAAAGTCATATTAGCGCAATTCAATCCCAAATCAACTCAAAACAATCTCGCCAACCAATCAATCAACCAAAAGTACTCGAAACCAATGTTATGACCCTAATGGTCATGACACGGTCGCGGTCAAGACCACGTGAACCAAACAAGCTCTAGAAGCTTTTCGGCTCCACGCGTCTCATCCAAACATCAACAATACCAATCAACAAGCTACCAAAACGACCCGAACCGAACCCAAGGTCCATGTGGGTCTCGTACGCCCCTCATGAGCCACGTACGAGCCCAAGGTGGCTCGTCCACCATTCCAAATCCATCCAAACACAACCAAATCAATTCTACAACACTCAAATCCAATCATTCAAGCTCCAAACACTAACCAAACACAAAACCCATCAACTATTATTAATAAAAAATATGCAACTAAACCATAAATGCACAAACTCATCAAATTGATACACCACACACTTACCAAACACTAATTACTTGTTTATTTCAACACTAATTAGCTTTAATTTCATGTTTCACCCAAAAGCCCCAAATTTCATCCATGGGTCGAAACCCTAGAATTCAATTCGTGGGTTTTTATCACCCAAACAAGCTTAAAACATGTTCCCTTTACCTTATCTAATCACCAATTGCAAAAGCCCTTTGAAAACCTAAAAGTACGAATCTTGATTCAAAGATTTGAAGGTGTTATTAAGGGCAAATGGAGCTTGTTATATATGGTTGGAAAGAGGAGAAAGAGAGCTTCAATATGGTGGTGAAGGTGGGGGGTGACGCGCCGCCGTGGCGGTGGTGGTGGCCGGAATATGGCCGGCGGTGGTGGAGGTGTTATTAGGGTTAGGGTTTATTTCTTGTAGAGAGAGAAAGGTAGAGAGAGAAGCACTAGTGTGTGTGTTTTAGAGAGAGAAACAAATGAGGGGTAATGAGGTATTGGGTGGGTATTTATACATAGGAACTAGGGACCTCAAAATAATTAATTTGGGAGGAGGGGGCGGCCGGTCAAGCACAAAGAGAAGGGTCGGAGTTGTTATTTTTCGTAACTATCCCGTTTACCAATTCCCGAGCTCATAAATTGTCCCCCTAGTGTCCCACGACGTTCATTCAACTTTCTAACATCGTTATTTACATTTTTCCACGAGTTTTGACTATTTATTTGTCAATTTTTGAGTTACGGTCTAAAAGTTACAATAATTCTTGTTTTAGGCTTTTCTAGTGCAGAATCGAATAGTGCCTACCAAATAGAGTTAAAACTCATACGATAACTCATTTAATACTGAAATAAATCATAAAAACCAATAGACGATATAAAATCAAGTCATGGTTTATAAAAATAGTGTTAAAGGCAAGGCTCTGTTCAGTTTAACGTAATGCGGTTACCTAAAATAAACTCCCTAAATTTGCCAGTTGTCACATTAAAGAACCTATTGCTCATAATTGGAATTATGATGTCCTTCATATGCTTCCTAAGGTGTTTGCACACATGAGGCACCAAAATCCAAATTTCTCAGGTATCATTACACCATTGTTTCCCAATATGCTGAATTTGCCAGACATGCCTGAGAATGAAGAGGTCTCTGATTCATAACCTACCCAAACCACTGATGCTGAAACCCCTGCTACCACAACTGCAACCATTGCTATCACACCTGAACCCACTGCTGACCTCTTAACTTCAACTTCTGAATCTCATAGGATTTTGTTTACTAGGAGAAGGAGGAAGGGCACCAAGCTACCTCAGGCTGGTGTTAGTGGTGTAGTTAATAAGGCTGTCACCAAGGATCCACCTCTCGGACCAGATTACACAGGTCGAAGTGGTGAGGATATTCTTGAACAATTGAATGAATTGACGGCTAAATATACGAAGATGAAAAACATAATCACTGGTCTTCAGGAGCTTGCAGTGTTTCAGGCTAGGCATATTAGAAGGTTGAAGCACAGAGTTACTATTTTGGTAAGAATCAGGAGGCCAGGGCTTACCGCTTTAAGGAGAGCTAAGAAGGTGCATAAGAAGGCTAGCCCCTCAGTAGATCAAAGTTTGGACGATGTATCCAAACATGGGAGGAGTGAAAGCAAGGATTCATGGGAGGATGTAAATTTGGATGCTGATATGGATTTGGATAATAGAGATCATGGAGATGAGTACATGGTGACTGACACGGAGGGAAATATAGCAGTGATTGAAACTTTGAAAGTTGTAGTAGATGACAAAAAGAAAGAAGTGGTGCAGGCAACAACCACAGCTGATGTTGATGTAACCACTGCCAGTTCAAACCAAATCACTGCTGCAACCACTTCTGAGGTAATTGTAAACACTGTTACTTCAGATAGACCTATAACCATTACAACCACTGCTACCATTGTTACAACCACTGTCACACCACCACTTAAGTCTAAAGAAGTTGAGAAGGAGGCTGCTGGTACCCTTCTTAACTTAAGCAAAACTTCATCAATCCCTACACCTACTATTGCACCTGTTCCCATTATTCTAAAACCAACTGGACCTAAACCATTGCAAAAGAGTTTAAAAGTTGGTGAGCCTGTCAAGACTAAGGTGGTTCTACCAAATATTGGAAAGGGGAAAGGTATTGCTTAGCCTGATTTGAAGTTTAAGAATAGGCAAGAGCAAGTTGCATATGATGCAGAGCTTTCAAAAAGATTGCAAACTGAAGAAAAAGAAGTTGCTGAGAAGCAAAAACAAGAGGAAGATGAAGCTTCTCAGAAATGAATAGCACAATGGAATGATCAACAATCTTTTCTTCAAGCCTCTGAAGTGATAAGGACATAATATACTACACAAGAGTGGGCATAATTATCTATTGATGAGAGGTCCAAGGTGTTGGCTGAAAGGGCAAGAAAGTTAAGACAAGAGACAAATCAAGCTAAAAGGAAGAAACCTCCTACTAAGAGTCAAATGAGAAATCAAATGATGAAGATTATCAGGAACATGGACATGTATATTGGTGATGATTTAAGAAAGTGTACATATGAGAGGGTTGAAGAGATTTATAAGAGATGTATAAGAAGAAATGATGACTTCATTCCTATGAACTCAGAGAAAGAAGCTGAGTGGTTAAAGAATAAAAAAAAGAGAAAAGCTGATGTTCATGAGGAGACTAGTTCTAAGAGACAGAAGTTTGATGAAGAGATGGAGAAGGATGAAAGAAAGAAATTGTACCTTGTGGTGAAGGATCAACCTGAAGAACCTATTAATCCTACACCTTTAAGATCAGTTGAACCTATTGTAGATTGTCAAATTGTTACAGTGAATAACAGGGAGATGATTGAGATTACCAGAGGAGATGGACTTAAAGCTCAACATGTCAATTTTGGTTGTTTACTGTGGTTTAGTTCTAAGATTGATCTGGAACAGTTATGGAAAATATTGGATTTTACTGGAGATTTAGCAAGGATTGTATGGACATCAGTGAAGAATTTGTTTCAACCTAATCTTGAGGACACTTTCTGGGTTGACTGTGATGTGATTGACTGAATGCTTTATCAGGCTTTCAGAATACATGCTATTCAAACTACAAAGGAGAAGATATTTATGTTCATTGATAAAGACTATCCACTGACCAAGAAAGTTGCCAGAAAGATGTTGGAAGCTAAGCTTGATCCACAGTGGACTAAAACAACAAATCCAGTGATTGATGAATTGTTTGTGAAGATTGAGAAAATTGCAGATCTACAAGGTCCTTTAGCAATAAAGGCTAAGATTCAAGGAAGATTGAAGAGGAAGGCTGATAGATCTAAATCTGTGGATTGTGATTCTGAGTCAGAGACTGAAGAGGATATTGAAGCAAGCAAGTAAGAAGTTCTGGGCTTAAAGGAAACTTGAAAATTCTGTTTGAATATATCAAGTTTAGGGGAGGATTGTTGGGTTTATGGTTTAGGTGGTTATGTTGATGTAGTAGTCTTTTGATAGTAGTCCTTAGTGGGGTTGTCTGTTGATGTACTTATGTGATGGTTTTATGAATGGGAAGTATCTACAAGTGCATCCTTGGATGCAGTTTTGTTAATTATTGAATAATTCTCGTGTTTTTGTAAAGCACAATTTCTACTTACAGATTGTGATTGAACTTTGATATGCAAAATAGTTGGTAGGAACAAAAATAACAAGCAGTGGATAAGTCGGGAAACAAACTTACAAGTCTAGAGATCTGGAAACAGAAATATATTAACTTTAAAGAAGTCAATTACATCTTATTTGAAACTAAGCTTAAGTTTAGGAAACAAACATACAAGTCTGGAGACATGGAATCTAAGTTTAACTAAATTTATCCTTCATTCTCTGTTCAGCAGCGCATCCCAGTTGGCTTCGTATCTGCATCTCACAAAGTCTTCAGTTTCCAAGGTGGCCTTACTCTATCTTCCACGACAGCTCCTCGTGTTCCCGGTCTTGCCGTATTCTCTCTTCCATTTCTCTTTCAGCCCTATCTTGTTCGGCTAGTACTTCCATTATTGCTTCAAATTCATGCTGCTCAGTAATCGACTTCTCACCATCCACATTTCCATTTATTTTGTTGTGCTCGTCTTTATTCTTTTCACCTGTTTCCTTGACCGCCACCGCACATATTTCATCTACATCCTCCTTAGATCTTTTGTTAAGTGGTTCCCGAAATATTTCATTAAGCACGTCCTCACATGGTTTTTCGACTTCAAAAGATAAATGCTTACGCACAGTCCCTGTTATATATATAAAAAAAATAAAATTTTTAAAAAAAACGAAGGATCATAAATATATTACTAAAACTTGTTATAGTATAGTAACAAAAGTATACTAACAAAAGTAATGATTTATACCGTCAGACATTACTACAAATACTATAATGAGATTACTCAAAGCATCTATATGTACTGTCTCATTTGCTCAGACTACGTAGTTGGGATAAGGTATTAATTTCATCAAGTGGGCAGTTGCCAATCTTAGGCAACTTACTAAAATTTTCATATAACACAAATAAATGTGTATCTTAGTAAATCTTAGGCAGTTGGCACAAGTACAACATTAATAATAAACAAGCAGAAAGGTTGGTTCATACTTCATACACTCATTAATGTGTATCTTTGATGATACATTAATTTTGGGCAACCTTACTTGTTAGACAGTTGACATTGTTGGGCAACTTAAGTCAATGCACAAGTACAAAGGGCTGGTAATATGCACTTGGTTTAGTTCTGAGAGTTTACTGTAAACTAAATATTATTCCCACCTAAAATTCTTCAAAACACAACCATGGATTACGATGACAATTCTAAGTTTAAGGTTATTTTAGTGCATCCATCATCGAAGCATGCAGATAAACTACCTAAAAATATCACTTTCAATAAACTAGTGGCGTATGTCAAGAAAAAGGTTGACGGTGTCAAAGACACACAAAATGCTAAAGTGAGGTTATCTTACAAAGATGGTTCCATGGAATAGGACGTTGTTGATGATGATGACGTCCAATTCTTCATTCATGAAGTTTGTTGTAAGAATGTGCAAGCTCAACCTTTGTTCATTTCAATAACGGAACTGTAGGATCATAAATATTGTGTTTGGATGATTCGGGTGGCCTTGGATGGTGATGAATCAAGTATGCCATTGTTTAGAGAGATGAATAGAGGAGTTGGAGTTCTTGAAAGAGAGTTGTAACACAAAATGCAAGGTTAGATTCAAAGGAAGCTCCACCCTTCCCTTAGTGGGAAGGGTATTTATAGTTACAAGCTAAACGCCCTCCTGTCGGGGTATGGATCAGGCATACAGTGGGTAAAGACCCGTCCTTCCTCCACGGTGTTACACTAAACTAATAACTACGCTACTAACTAACTAATTAACTAATAAATAACGAAAATAACGACATGTCTACGAGCTAACATATGCTAGACCATAATTGGGGTGACCGACACTTTCTTATGGAATTTCTAATTCCTAACAATCCCCCCCTAAGGGAGGTCACCCCATGATTTACATTTTGAATCCTAGCATTATTTCTTTGTCATTAGTTCCAAGCTCGTAGACTTCAATTCTTCAAATTCCGTATTCTTTGTGCTTGAGCAGTGATTCTTCAAAGTCCGACTGCTTAGTACTTTAAGTGGAGGTCTTTGATCTGATCCACATCTTGATGATCTTCGAGCTTTCTTTGAGATCATCAGCCACAGTAAATCACTGGATCACTCTTTGTTATGTTGCCTTCATGTGATGTTGTGACTTTTGGACCAACATGCTCACACTTTCAGGATCATGACATCTTTCCATCAGAGTAGCGAAAGCTTTACTGGTTCATGATATTTGCATCAGCGTAGCAGAAGCATAGTATAAAAATATCAGAGCCAAGTTATGTAGATATGCACTAGTTATGATTTCTTCAATTAAGTGTGGATGCTGTGAGCATGCAGCTTTGGATTGACTTCTCAATTCTGATTAGCTGCAACCGTCTAAATGTACCTGCAAACAACAGTTAGCAATAAAACACACAAAAATGTCTTTGATCACTTTCGTTGAATTGAGGTACACGACCCACGATTCTCCGTTGATCAGTACAAGTACTGCCTGTGATCAGGTATGATTCTAAAGAAACTCCTTGACAGGGTTTCGCAGCTGTTCTAGCTATTCTCAAACCGGAACGTCTCAAAGAAGACAACACGGAGTGAGTGAACCAGCGAATTGAGATTCACTGATTGATGAAAAATTGATTTGAAAAACAATCGTGTATTGCTTGAAGAAAAAGTTTTGCAATACGACGAATGTTTTATGAGAAAGATCAATTTTCAATCAAAATACTTTTTGTATTAGAAAATGAGTACACATTCGATGTTCTAGAGAAAAGAAGAGATTTGCACATTGAACGGTTTTTCCAAAAGTATTTTTCAATCAGAGATACTTTTTGTGTTTGAAAATGAATACACATTCGATGTGCTAGAGAAAAGAAGGTTTGCACATCGAACGGTTTTTCCAAAAGTATTTGTCAATTCATTTCCTGGACCAATGTTGATTCAAGAATGAATCGCCCCATTGTTTCTATCCAGTTGTCACAAGCTTGATCTTTAGAAAAGATCTCACATGTCACCCACCAAGAGCTTGTTTGATGTTGGCTCTAGAAGGGTTTCCATCTTCATCGTGAATATTTTTACATATCACTCGGATGTTCTGGCAATACCACAAGGATAATGCGTAGGACTCTCAATATATACTTACTTTCCACATTGTGTGAAACAACAAGTCTTCATTAATTTTGTGTCCTAATGAGATTTTGTGGATGATCTCTAGGCTCTAGACTCAATTGTGCACTTTGGTTTCCTATGCCGGAGACTAGGGAGAGGGTCTCCTTCTTCAATATCAACAATCTCTAAGAGAAAGTCGATAGATTATGTAGGTTCCCCGTGAGAATGAAACAAGTCCTTTTAAGAGGAACTTGAGTAGCTTGGGAAGTTAGGTGCAGTGCATCACTGAGTCCATGACGTCTTGTCTTCAATACCAGTGTTACCTCAGTAGACACCAGTAGCATATGTATTGAGCCCGGTTTCTGCCCTAAGGTTGAATTAATGGAGGGCTATTTCTTTTCACCCTTTTCACATTCAATTCTTTTTTATTCTTCAACCCCTTCAGTGCTTACCGAGACTTCATAACTAGAACCTTGTTGGGTTTATTCCAGTACTAGCTCTGTCTCAGTCCGCACTCTTCCCGTATTCTCATTTTTCTCCTTTTTTCATCATACCTAAGGACTCTACACTATCTAGTGGATTGTCCCTGTGTAGATCCCTCCAGTTCTGGCTGGATCGTGGGAACTTGTCACACCCCCAAATTACCTGTTTTGCAGCGGAATGGAATTCCTGGGGGTTGACTGTCATAGCATCACAATCACAGTTATATTGAACGACCTAAAGTGTCGTTTGGAAAATACATCGTTTGATTTAATAAAACAAACAGAGTTTACAAGTATAGGTACCAATTGAAAGTTACATGTGCGGAAAATAAGTTTGGTACAAGTCAAACGATGTTTTTAAAGTGAATAAATCCCATGTGAGGACGCTGGTCATCATCGCGACTTTATGATATGTCCACATGCATGCCATGAAGTGAATGCCTTAGTTACCCGAAAATACATTGCTAAAAGTGTCAACACAAAGGTTGAGTGAGTTCATAGAGTTGTTAAAAATGTTTAATACGACTACCACAAGTATAAATTATGTATGACAAATATGTCACAAAATGTTACAATTGCTATAAGTCCATGACACCGAAACTAGACTGATCATGATGTTAGCCCCAACAGAGTGTTTGCCAAACAACTCAAATAATGATATTAAATGAAATGCATCCGTTTAACCCGTTGGAATCCACCAACCCGGATGGAGGAGTCACCCTCGATAGATCTATCCACTCACACTCGCTTCTATGAAATTAACGGTTCATGTTATATAATGGGGACATTCAATTGGCATGAGGTAACTTAAGCAATGTAATGAATTTGATATACTTGGTATCGTAATAAAAATGATGTGCAATGTATTCTCCCCCGTAGGTTTGAAATAAAGTAAAAACTTGAATAAATCGGGGCTATGAAAACTCACCTGTTGCAATGTTAATGATGATATAATGGAAATGCTGAAATGAGGCGTAACCTCTGACCGTGACCTATTATGAATGATATGTTCTACCATACGTTATGATGTAATGTTATGCATGCAAATCCACATGTAATCTATACCACTTGTACACTTTTGAAAATAGAATTTATCGTCGAAATATATGTTTATGACAGCTCGTCATGTTATAAAATACTTCAAAAGTATTTACGTTGAAATGATACCTTACGATAATCATTTAATGACTTATTATGAAATTATAACTTTTCGTCGTAAAATAATGTTATTGAAAATTTCATGAAAGTGACTAAACGGCCTTGAAAAGCTAGTCGTAAAATGGTGCTCGTCGAGTGTTAGGAAACAAACTCAACGGTTTTGGGAAGCTTGTATCATTATCTCAAAGTTTTAGTGTTTAAGTTTTCATCCTAGAGGTCTCGATCACAGAGAAAAATATAGGTTAAGTATGGTACTTGTATCCAAAATATTGTTTAAGGGTGGTTTTCGGCAAAATTTAAGTGACCGTATTTTACTCGTTACAACTCCGCTTGACAAACGGTCGGACATTTTGGAAAATATGCTTGGCGAACTTACTTTTACTAGAAGGCATCGTTTTCTCAAAAGTATTATATCGATATGAAAAATGGCTCCAAACATGGTCACTTGCGACAACCACTTTGGTCTAGTAGAAAATATATAAGTGTTAATACTTGTGAAAATAAGTACAATAGCCATAATTTATCCCAATTACAATTACACATTCAAAAATATTAATCCGTTTCGTTAAGCCACAACAAGCTATCCATAGGATTAGCCTCGTGTGCTAAGACAACACCGATCCAAACACTCCTTTATATTTTAATAAACCCCTGTGCTTATAAAATATCGTTTTTATAAGGTTTCTAACGTTACCTAATAATTTATAGATGATACAATAGCATTTGGTAAAGTTTTCAAAGCTCAAACGGACTCGAAAACGCTTAAAAACACCAATTTTATTTCCCATCAGCAAAGTGTACTTTGACTTTTTCAGAAAAATCGTCCGTCTTTGACCATGCTTAAATCTCTCATTTTACACTTTTAAGCTTAAAAATCTCGCGATTAATAGTAAAACATCATTTCGGAAAACTTTCGTGTTTTACACTTAAGCCAATTCGGACCCGAAAGGGGTCAAAACCTCGATTTAAAATTATATCAGCATGTATATTTTTACAAGTTGCTGTTAAAAAAAATATATGTTTCGTTAAACTTTAATTGGCCATAATTTCTTCGTTTTAAGTTCGTTTTCTACGTTCTTTATATCCACGGTTTTCAGATAACATATACTAATATATTTTTGATAATTCGGCACCTTTAACAACGCTTAAGACTCATTTTTGACTCGCAAAAAGTCGAGACAGCATGCTGAATTTTCTGAAACAATTAGTTTTCGTCGTCAAACTTGAAAAATTCATAACTTCTTCGTTATAACTCCATTTTAACCCATTCAAGCGGCCACGTTTTCGTTTTAAAGTGTATTTTCTGAATATCTAGCCAAAATATTTTACAAACTGTCGAAATTTCCAGAATTCAAAAATATGAACAGACCCTTAATTAAACTTGTCGAAATGAGTTTTTCTCGCGCCAAACCTATTCTAACCAATTCAAAACAACTCCGAAGCTATTCTAATCCTACCATACACCTTCTTAGGGTGTCATGGGTTCCTAGACATCACCAAAAGTGATATGTTACAAGGGATTCATTATAGGATAATTATGTTACATAATAAGTAATAAAAACAACAAAAGTGGTATAAATTCATATGTAACATGCATGTTTCTTGCAAAAATGATGAAATAACAATAAGATGAATATGAAAAATTTATGAAGATCATGAAATGCTTACTTGAATGATTATGTGAAGAAGATGATAAAAACCTTGTTAATCTATAGATTTTTATTTCAAAACCTTGAAATAGATTACTAGTAGGACATGATAATCACTTGAACTAGAAAATTTTATGGATTCCTCCTTGGTTCTTGAGATGGCCGGCCTTCATGGAGAGGAAGAGAGAAAAAGATTGATTTTACACTTTGTGATTTTAGATATGTATGTGTTAGTTAGTATAAAATGATATAAGTATTATGTCTAGACTAGATATTTGTACACAAATGAATGTGAGTCACCTCCTTGTGTCGACATTCATAAAAAAAAATTAATAGATGCATTTTGTTGTAACTAAGTATATAAAAGTATTGGTATAAGTGTAGTTACTTAAGAATAATTTGTAACTTGTA
The DNA here is from genome assembly GCA_910596185.1 of Chrysanthemum makinoi. NCBI lineage: Eukaryota > Viridiplantae > Streptophyta > Magnoliopsida > Asterales > Asteraceae > Chrysanthemum > Chrysanthemum makinoi. The sequence continues at coordinate 254,027,662 of OU343221.1, forward strand.
TACATATTTTAGCTTTTAGGGTAGCATTAGCTAAAAATAAATTTTAACGGATCAAAATAGAATATATTGAAGTCATAAAAATTATAAAAATACATTCCTTACAAAAATTGAGTGAAATAATAATTATCGTGTAGTATTTACGGAAACCGTCGTAATTATATAAATATAACAATTTATATACGAAATAAATTTAAAACACCGGGTAAACTAATAATATTATTTTTATAATCTTAATATGAGTATAAAAATATATCGGGATAATTTTTGGAAGTGTCGGATCAAATGTTCAAAATAAATGATTACGCGATAACGTTTATTTAATAGAAAAATAAACGTTTAATGAAAAATGCAAATCCATGCATGAACTGAAATGATGATAACGATGCTAATGATATGTAGACTAAACCTAGTCTATATGAAATGTCCTTGATGAAATGTTCATGAATTCGCAGCTAAACCATTAAGGTTACGCGAATTTGATACTCGTAAACGTAGTTTACGATAAATGATGAAATAGTGAAACTTTTAAAGTTTGTAAAATGACCTGAAATTACGAGTTGTCACAGAACTAATACCTAACCTAACCATCCTTATAACACCATGCATAAAGTAAATTGGTCGGTCTTTTGGTATTGTTCATTCCTTCATGAAACCAATTGAAAAACCATTTGGAAAAATCAATCAAGGTACTTGTGATATAATATCAAAGCATTTTGTACCTTAATTGTTTTTGATCATTTAGAAATGCTCCCCCTCAACATGTGCATATTATTTTGAAATTGTTTAGTACATGGAGGCAAGTGTTCTTTGAAACAATTTCTTGATCACAATTTCCTTAGAAAAAGCCATTTGAATTTCTTTGGTAAATTCTCCCCCTCAATATGTGCGTAGGATATTTGAAATCATTTTATCACATAGAGGAAAGAGTTCTTTTGAAGTACATCCACGATCACAAAGTCCATTAAGAAACCATTAGAAAATCAATCAAGGTACTTTATGTTGAAACATAGAAATCTTTGTACCTTGAAAGTTTATTTTCTTTTTGAAGTGCTCCCTCTCAATATGTGCTTCGAGATTCGAAAGCGTTTAGCACATATGGGAGAGTAGTATGCACATTTGAATCAGAAAGATCAGATTTTATCAAATTTCATTATTAAATCACAAATTCTCCCCCGATCAAAAATATCAAACCCTTTGAGATTTTGGATCCCAAGTTATTTAATAAGGTTTAGAAAACATGGGAGAACTTGTGGCATTGTTTAAATACTCTTCTGGTTTTTGGTTAAATGCTCCTCCTCAATCATGTGCATCATGTATTTGAAATCGTTTGGCACATGAAGGAAGGAATGATTTTGAAACAATCACCCTTTAAAACCGATTTGAGATTTAAATCACGATCTCTCCCACGATCAAAAATTTCAAACCATTTGAGATTTGTGATCCCAATTGATTTAAATTATTTAGAAAAGTTTTGGGGAAAGACGTGGCAAGATTTAAGTTTTGAAATTGACTGATGAGGAGCAATTATAGACATTAAAGATTGTTAGTGTCAGGTATGATAGTTTTTTAAGAGATCTTTAAGTAAAATAAAATAATTTCACAATCAAACAAAAACATAAATTTTTTTATTTAAAAAGATCTTTGAGTTTTAAAGAAAATCATACCATGACATAACATTAAATCTTTAGATCACCACTTATTTTGTACAAACAGACTTGATAGATGAAATATCGTTTGAAAATATTAAGTTTGAAATCACTCTCCCCCTCAATCAATGACCGTAGTCGTTGATTGAGTGACTTATGTTTAAAATGATGTCCGGTTGATTTCCAAAATTTAAGTCCAATTTATTTTCAAAAACAATATTTGTCACACCCCCAAATTACCTGTTTTGCAGCGGAATGGAATTCCTGGGGATTGATCTGTCATAGCATCATAGTTACAGATATATTGAACGACCTAAAGTGTCGTTTGAAAAATACATCGTTTGATTTAATAAAATAATCAGAGTTTACAAAGTATAGGTCCCAAATGAAAGTCAATTTGTGCGGAAATAAGTTTGTTACAAGCCAAACGATGTTTTAAAGTGCATAAATCCCATGTGTGACGCGTCGTCACCACGACCCTATGATAGGTCCACATGCATGCCATGAATTGAATGCCTTAGATTCCTGAGATAAAACATGCTAAAAAGTGTCAACACAAAGGTTGAGTGAGTTCATAGAGTTTACGTTGAAATGCAAAGCCTTTCAAAATCGTTTATGCAGCAAAGGCATTATAAATCCACTCAGTTCCAAGTTCCGCCCATACAAAACTTGCAACCTGTGTGTTCACAACCCATTGCCAAAATATGTATAGTTTATGTTCAAACGCATGATGTCAAATGAATTCACATAACAGTACATTACTTAATCTATCTATATTCAATTGATATAACACATATGAGTGTTGTTTTAAATAATTCCAAGACCATTAGTTCATGATTATACCAAGACATTTAGTTCAATGATTATACCAAGACATCTAGCTCAATGATAATACCAAGACCTTTAGCTCAATGATTATACCAAGACATTTAGCTCAATGATAATACCAAGACCTTTAGCTCAATGATTATACCAAGACATTTAGCTCAATGATAATACCAAGACATTTAGCTCCATGATTTATGATATAGAATATGACTAAACATTCAGTTCAGATAAACATATAGTTTGCAAATAGTCATGAATGTAATAAAAGTTGTTGTTGAGCATGTATCTCCCCCAAAGAGTTTAATAAAAGCATTAAAACAATTAAAAATGGGGCTATGGAACTCACCTGTTGCAATGATTATGATGACATAAGTGGATACACCGAAATGTAGCGTGAATCTCTAAACATGACCTATTATGAATGATATGATATGTAATAAGTCATGATGTAATGTTACGCATGCAATTCGGATGATATCTATACCACTTATGAATTTTTGAAAATAATATTTCTCGTCGAGAAATAATCCCTTAACGTCTTGACCATTTTTAAATTACTTTACATGTATTTACGTTGAAATGATATCCGACAATAATCATTTAGTGATTTATTAGGAAATTATAACTTTTCGTCGTAAAATAATGTCGTTGAAATTTGCATGAAAGTGACTAAACGGCCTCGAAAAGCTAGTCGTAAAATGGTGTACGTCGAGTGTTAGGAAACGAACTCAACGGTTTTGGGAAGCTTGTATCATTATCTCAAAGTTTTAGTGTTTAAGTTTTTGTCATAGAGGTCTCGATCACAGAGAAAAGTATAGGTAAAGTATGGTACTTGTGTACAAAATATTGTTTAAGGATGGTTTTCGGCAAAATTTAAGTGACCGTATCTTATTCGTTACAACTCCGCTTGACAAGTGGTTTGACATTTTGAAAAATATGCTTGACGAACTTACTTTTACTAGAAGACATCACTTTATAAAAAGTACTTCGTCATTGTTAAAAACGACCCTCAACATGGTCCTTGGTGGCCGTTATATTTGTCTATTAGAAAATATATATGTTATACTTGTACTAAAAATTACGGCAACTTGTTTAAAATGTGAATAACTTAGTCGTTATAAGTCCGTTTTCTACGTTCTTTATATCCACGGAATCGTGAATACATATACTAATATATTTTTGATAATTAGACACATTTAACAACGCTTAAGACTCATTTTTGACTCGTAAAAAGTCGAGACAGCATGCTGAATTTTCTGGAATTAATAGTTTTCGTCGTCAAACTTCAAAAATTCATAACTTCTTCGTTATAGCTCCGTTTTAACCCATTCAAGCGGCCACGTTTTCGTTTTAAAGTATATTATCCAAATATCTAGCCCAAAATATTTTGCTTACTTTCGAAAATTCCAGAATTTCAAAATAAGGACAGACCCTTAATTAGACTTGTCGAAATGAGTTTTTCACGCGCAAAACCTATTCCAACCAATTCAAAACAACTCCGAAGCTATTCTAATCCTACCATACACCTTCTTAGGGTGTCATGGGTTCCTAGACATCACCAAGAGTGATTTATAACAAGGAGTAATTATAGGATGACATAAATATATATAACTCTTAAAATTAATGAAAAAGTGGTATAAACATCATATGACTTGCATGTTTTCTCAAATATGATGAAATGAATATAACAATGAATATGAAATATGATCATGAATATGGATGCTTACTAGTTTACTTGATGAGGTTTATGAGCAAAGGTTTTTCCTAATCACCCAAGGTTTTTATTGCACAACCTTAATCAAGAGTGATACTAGAGTGAATAAATCTTGTCTAGAAAAATTTATGATGATCCTTTCCTTGGTCCTTGTGGTTGCCGGTTCTAGAGAGAAGAGAGGAAGGAAATATGGTTTTGATCTTTGCTTTGGTAAAATAATGAAGTGAATATGTTAAGTTAGAGTATAATACATTAAACTTGTAAGATATTTAGCCAACCAAATGACTCACCCCCCCTAAGTCGGCCAAGGGGGTGTTAGTCATCCTTAGATACTTTTTTTTTTTATTTATAATGTATAAGTGTAATTGTATGTAAGTTAATTGAAGACATGTGGTAAATTGTATACACATTTGAGTATTTAGGGTAGCGTTAGATAAAAATAACTTTTAACGGGTCAAGATAAAATATATTGAGGTCATAAAAATTATAAAAAATACATTTCTTACAAAATTTGAGTGAAATAATAATTATCGTGTAGTATTTAAGAAAACCGTCGTAATTATATAAATATAACAATTTATATACGAAATAAATTGAAAACATCGGGTAAATTAATAATATAATTTTTATAGTCTTAAAATGAGTATAAAAATATAGTAGGAATATTTTTGGAAGTGTTGGATCAAATATTCAAAATAAATGCTTACGCGATAGCGTTTATTTAATAGGAAAATAAACGTTTAATGAAAAATGCAAAACCATGCATGAACTAATATGATAACGATGATGCTAATGATATGTAGACTAAACCTAGTCTATATGAAATGTCCTTGATGATATGTTCATGAATTCGCAGCTAAACCATTAAGGTTACGCGAATTTGATACTCGTAAACATAGTTTACGATAAATGATGAAATAGTGAAACTTTTAAAGTTTGTAAAATGACCTGAAATTACGAGTTGTCACAATATTTTTCCATTTTCAAAACAATTTTATCACATTTTTGAAAAATGGTATTATTCACTACTTGTCCTGCACAAAGTTACGTTAGTTGGTTAAGAAGCTTCTGTTGTTGCTGTAGGGCTGGAAGAAAACCATCTGCAGGTGCAGTGAGACCTCTTAAGTTGCATCTATCATGCCAACTATACATAGAGAGATCTAATTAAGCCCCGTTTCTTCTTTGTCGACCCAAAAGATAGTTACCCTTTCCATTCAGATCCAATCATCTTCATTAGTGGGATCCGGATCGGGAACATTCTTATGAACCATGATATCTGCATACGTTAGTGGACATACAAACAGATATATGGTGGTCGACAACACCCAAACAACAATCGACTAATAAAAGTCAATCCAACATATCAATCAGTTCATATAAGGCATGGGTTTTATATGTTCATCAAACTCTAATCATCTAATCCTAACAATCATATCCTAAATTCCTAGTCCTTTGACATAGGAAAATATCATTTTTGGTTAAGCACGTAGGATAATTAGATAAGCCCGATAGATGATATAGATTTGAAAACATTCTCCCCCTCAATCAATGACTCATTTTCTGAAAAGTTTAAAAGCACTGAAGTCATTGATTGAGTTTGCAAATTTAACGAAAACTCTGAATCTGATTGATTTTCAAGCAACTCATTTACCACCATTTTTGAAAACAACAAATATTTTTCTGAAGAATTTATAGAAGGAAAAACATTTGTGTAGGAACAGCAGTCCTTTGACATACTTTCCTCATTTTGTTTTTAGGATAAGAGCACGAATTTTGTGAAAATCGTTTAAGCGTAGCACTTTCCTTCTTTGAAAAATGGGTTGCTATCTAAAATAATAGCAAGCCATTGTTTAAGCACGGGTTATAGTCAGAAGTAACTGCAAGCCATATTATGAGACATGTTTTGGAAAAGAATATTTACACCTCCTGCTCGAACTTCATCTATGGTCCCGTGCCATTATTGAATGACATTTCTAAGACCGTAGATGTTATCGAGACCAGAAGACGTGTCTTGAGAAAACATATTTTTGGTATTTTTAAATTTTCTGATTTTTATGGATTTTTGTTGATTTTATATTTTTCTATTTTGTTTTTGTTGGTTTTCTATTTTTGTATTTTGGTTTTTGATAAATATTTACAGATAGAGTAGATGATATAGTTTAGGACGATGATGATACGAGTACCGAGATAAGGATATCGAGCAGCCCCGTTGTAAAAGATAGAAGTCATCATCTCTTAAACTTCCACCACCAAAGCTTCCGAGGCTCCAGAATAGAAGATAGAACATGAGCCTTTGAGAAAGATAGACTTTGGCAGCTTCCCCCAAAACCGAAAATCCATTAGATGAGTAGATTCAAGCTCTTTATCAAGCTTGCCTTAGCCGGTGCACAGAGAAGCACACCACTATCATAAATCTCGCCTCCTTTTAAGAAGCGATAATCGAGATTCTCCGTTCGGGTTATATCATCAACAAGAACAAAGAACGTATCATCCCACTCTTTAAATTTCTTCTCATATTTCATTACCATGAAGTCAGCGATGCATCCCCAAAAGGTGTCAAGAGACCACTTTCCCCCAAGTAGATGAATTGATGCAGTCAGTCTCTTAGACTAGAGCTCACGAACCCGAATACACATATACCCGAAGACAGAAAAACTTATACCATCAAAGTAGCAGATTAAGTCCGATAGCCAAATAATAACCCCGATGTCTACTTTTCTCTCCCCTGATGATATTGTATGAAGCTCAAGAACCCGAAGTACTCGAATGCCCAAAGGGAGAATAACCGATAACATTGAAGAAGCAGGCCGAATCACTGATTATCTCTGCGGATGATAACTCCGGAATAAGTGATTATATCTCTAAATCACTGATTAAGTACTCAAGTGAAATAGCTGAGCGCCCCCAATGTGCACAATTCTCTCTCCCCTGATGATTCGATAACATTGAAATCATCACACACTTGTGTACCTCTTTTATCTTCAGAAACTTTCTCTTACATCACTTCCCCCACGTAGTTGAAATAATAACACTAAAAGCCTTGATGAGTAAAACCTTGAGTTTCTCTGCGGTCATGACATTTGTCTTCCCGGGATATCTTCAATCACTTAGAAGAATTAAGTTCATCAAGTTTACTCGCGTTTAGATGCGTGTCTCCTTCCCCTTTGCTGGTTTTGATACTTCAGAATCAGCAACACATTATAAGCCCATGTACTCGAAATCTTTTGAGAAGAATACTTGAATTCTTGTGGGAATCAACTTGCTGAAGAATCATTTTGAGCAAATCTAATTAGGGATTAAATCTGACATTTCACTCTCCCCCAATTAGTGCTCTCCCTTAAACTGACAATCTTTATGATGAATGCTTGGATTAAGAAGAAGTCTTTAGATTGTTAAATGCAACTTGTCTTTAGTCTTCTAACATGTAGCAGAAAATGTAGAACCGACTGTAGACTTGACCTTCTTCAAGATTGTCCAATTGGGGAATAGAAAGTCAACATCTTCAACTCACCAAACGCATTCCCGTTAACTTACAAATAGCAAATACCCTTAAGTCAAATCCCTCCCAATCAAACAAGAAATGAAAGATGTTCATTAAGGAAATCACCAAGCTGGAAGCACTTGTCATTAATCAACTCAGCCCGTGTGAAGATGTTAACCAACGGCTCTTAAAAGAAAAAACTCCATGTGAAGATGACCCGATAAGAAGAAGGTCAGTTCTTACATGAGTTTGGAGCCGTATGACCATATATTCTCATATGTAACTCAATATGCAGAAGTTATCATACTTCTTCTCCCCCTCAAGAATTGCATACGGAGATGTCATTCTTGATTAAACAAGTGAATATCTTTAAGATGTAGTCTCTTCACACTTCTCCCCTTCAAAGGTTGCAAATGATGTCGCCATCGCCATTTTAATTGAGCAAGTGGAATGGGAGAACTAGCAACGATAGTCCGGTTCACTTGATAACTAAAAGCGCATGGAAAAAGTATGAAGCATGTTGATGAGAATGATCATAATAAGAAGATTTCTCTTCTTCAGAAGATAATGCGCACTGAAGCGTACACATTTCTTTTCTTTGAGGAACGAGGCTTGAACTGTTGTGTTCAAACGTCATAAGAAGATTTCTCTTCTTTCGAAGATAAAGCGCACTTAGACGTACACTTTTCTTTTCTTTAGAGAACGAGGCTTGAACTGTTGTCTTCAAACGTCATAATCTCTCTATTTTCATCTACTCTTGGCAAACTTGTAATCAACCCCATTATCATTCAGTAGGCTCTTTGTCGTGACAGTTGATGGAGAAAACCCAATATGATGAATTTGACCCGGAAGTGAATTAACATGAACTCGTAACTTAAACTTGCACTCATGTAACAAAGAGCGGTGCCGAGAATTCATGCCATTTTGAATCTCTAAGTACTCTATACTCTTCAACCAACCAACCATCAAGTATTAGACGTACATTACCTCTTGAAAATCCACAATTCAATGTGACACTGAGCACTACAACGTAACTCCTTAAAGTGATAGTTATTTTGTGGTGGTAAGAGCCCAATTCCCCCAAGTGGTAAAAGAAAAGGAAAAGTCACCCAACAATAACTAGATTTTCAGGTCTTCATTTTTTATAATAAGCTCAAACAAGGATCTTGAAGAATCTTCATCCAACCATCCCCGATACCTTCAGATACTAAGTACGCTCGCCCGTGAAATTTCTAATCAACCTCAAATAGATAATAATGAATTAACGCCGTTGTTACATATTCTGGTTTAAAGCTCACATCTAGCCTCCTTTGACGTTTTTAGTGAACTATGATAATGGTTTTCATCCCGACCCTGGTTAAAAGCACATAACCCCGTAAAACCATGTAATAACCAAACTGTCATGACGAATATCCAAACACACATCCAATTCATGAAGTACACCCTTTTATCTCTTCTTCGAAACAGAAACTATAGCACCAGCATCAAATAAGATCCTGAAATACGCTTTCGTTTCTCCAGGATGGTTCCATCATTACGGGATTTTACAACTCTATGGTTTAAACCGAGAAATAGTTTCTTTCGCGGGATTTTACAAAACCAAGAATAAACCGTAAGATAGATATGGAAATGCACTTTACAATTACCAGGATGTTTCCATTGTCACGGGATTTTACAAGTCTATGATTTAAACCGAGACATAGATTCTTTCGCGGGATTTTACAAAATCAAGACAAAACCGTAAACAATGTCAGCTTGAATGTGTTATGACAACTTTGGTTTCAGTGAATATCTGTTTTAGGGGAACATGCAGCGGTTTATCAACGGTTCATTATCCAATCATCAACAACATCATTAACAATTCTTTACCCATATGTAGACAACTTCACAAACTATACTAAGTCGAGTAGTATACACTACTTCCCCTGAGGTTGACCGTAAAACATCAAAGTACACGTTTCTCCCCCATGATGGTTTCGAACTTTCGGAAGCATCATAAGCAAACATCTTGAAAAGTCATGACTGACGCTGAAGATTCTTGAAAGATTTTGCTTAGACTGTGAAGTATCATTGTCATTCAGTGGCATCGTATATTCTTAGGGAATTGCTGATCACATCTCAACCTTAAAATACTTTGGTAAGCACATCTTTCACATATTCTGTCGGCTATTGCTGTGACCACTTGGTGTAAACCCGATATACCAGATTTGAACATGAAGTAGAATTACCTAGATTTGCTACTTAAGCTTGTACTAATCCTTGTGAAAATGAAACGGTGTACCCAATGTACAAAACCTCTTGACATATCTTCAACTGCGTGAGACACCGAAGTGATAGCTACGTTGTGGGTTAAATGAGAAAGAATCACAAACGTAACTAAATAGGCAAGTCTTTATCACATTCAATAAACGCCCAAACAAGTCGTCTTCGCGGAAGGGTAGAAAGAAAGAAGACGAAATAAGTAAACGCGCCCGGAAAACTTCACTTCAAATCCAAATAAGAAATACCGTACAAACAACCCCGCAGTCAACTTTGTACAAACATCAATTCAAGCCGTGACACAGTGTCTTCCGTGAAAATGTATAAACCAAAGTACCAAAACCACATACCACAACGAATCTCATCCTCAAATCTCAAGTCAACAAATCTCATAAAGTCCAAATCTCATAAGATCAAAGCACTTATATACGATCAATTTTGAGAAGCCAAACCACAACTTTGAATCCGATCCAATTAGCAAAAATTCACCCCAATCCATTCAATATATCCAAATACTTATCCACAACCAAATCTTCTCCCGATACACATCAGTCAAGCCCAATACATTGTAAAGCGCATGTCCATGAAACCTTAAAGCATTAGAAGGCCCATGACCACATATGTTCATATTTAGATGCAATAATTTGCTCAAGCCAAAATAATGATACATGGCTTAAAGTCACTTTAAACACACTTCATTAATCCAAAATGACCCAAGCCTCACATACATGTTCCACCAATACACCAGTAATATTCGAAATTTTAACACCAATAATATTCGAGGGCCATTCGAATTCAGGATTAATGACATGTTCCACCAATACACACCATGTGAGAGATACACGGCCTCATGTGAGATATTAACACCAATAAGATTCGGTCCATATAGCTATAATCGTGATCAATGGTCCATAATCAAATATACCATAATACATGGAACCAATCCATCCAACACACTACCTGAGGCCCATGTATGTCATAGCCCAATCCATCTACTAAAGCACTCAACCCTAATATTCGATGGTATAAAAATCTGACTTATCACACTTAACAATCCCCAATAATACTCCTCCTAAAAATTATATCCGCCCCCATCAGTTAACCTCACATAAGCAAACCCTAAAAATATTGAATCAATATCAGTCCGCCACTTTTCCTAAACAATCTTCACCAAAATCAGTCACCATCTCAAAACTGGTTTTGAAACAAATAAGGTTACCCTCGTTATACAAAAGCGTTTCATATAAACGTTGGATCAACCATCTACCTTTTCATTTTATTCATGTAAACCTCGTTGTTAAAACAAGTAAACCGTAAAAATGTTTATTAATATTTTGCGATCTCTTTGTGTTTTGTTGATAACAAATATAATGTTATCTTAAGTACAATTATAAGGATAAATGTTATTTTTGTAAAGCATTTACATATAGCCATTTAATACAAAAATGTTGTAATTAATCATTTGTTGTAATAGTTTATTAGGATGGGTAAAAACCACAACCCATGGACCATAACCCATGGATCATAACCCTTACCCAAGTTGGCTAGATACAATGTATACTTTAGATACATTGAATCTAAGGAAAACCCATGGACCGACCCATAACCCATGACCCATAACCAAAAAACCCATGGGCAAAGAGGAGCGTCCCACGGATCCCTAGGATTACACTAGACGGATCCAAAGTGGGAGGGATCCGTGGTATCCGTGGAACAAAGGGAAGAAATTGCCTATAAATAGAGAGCCATTTCTTCATTCTAAACCACCCCTCTTCTTACTAAATCTCTCAAACACTCTCATTCTCTTCTAACATATAGATCACTTGATCTAGAGAATTGTTCTTCTTTCTTTCTATTGTGATTCTCATATAGGTCCTTCTCTAAGGCGAGATCACGAGCATTCTACAAGTCATCCAAGCAAGGGGTCCTTGATTGATTTGTCACTCCGCAATATTTCTGTAGCAAAGATCTTGTATTTGATATTTCACATATTTGTTGTGTAATAGTCGTGTTGGTTTGGTCCACCGTGTTACGGACTTGGTATTTAGCTTTGTACCGGAAAAAGGTGTAAGCAATGTTGTGAAGGCTTCTCCACCAAGTGAAGGAGTTTGTTGACATAGTGCTTGAACTCTCGAGTAGGTGACTCATGGAGTAGAGTAGGGCAAGGAAGGTGTCCTTGTAGCCGAATCACTATAAATCGGTTGTGTCATTTCTATCCCTTTGCTTTACTTTATTTACTTGCTTTATCATTAGATCTATACTTTCTCTACATCCATAAGATCTCACATATTAACGAATCTAAAGTTTTTGAAACTAACTTAAAATCGGCAAAACTATTCAACCCCCCCCCTTCTAGTTTTCCACAATTGGCATCAAGAGCTAAGTTTATAAAAGTTTTAAAGTAAAATTGTATTTTAAAAACTTTTCGATCACTATGGGTTCTGAAAATTATAAGGAAGGGCAATCTATGCAACGACCACCACTACTTGAAACTAATGGTTTTATATATTGGAAAAATAGATTCGAAACATATGTGAAATCTAAAGATATTGATCTTTGGTACATTATTGTTGAAGGCGATTTTGAGGTTACCTCAAAAGATGATAAAGGGAATTTAGTTAACATACCTCCTGATAAACTAAATGATGAAATGAAGAAAAAGCTTTCTAAAAATAGTGAAGCAAAAATGGTTTTATATAATGCTTTACCGAAAAAGGAATTCGAAAGAATTTCTATGCTTAAAACCTCTAAAGAAATTTGGAATTCTTTAGTTGTAACTCATCAAGGCAACCAACAAGTTAAAAATAATAAAATTGATTTGTTTGTTCAACAATATGAACAATTTTCAATATCGGATGAGGAAACTATAGATCATTCATTTGCTAACTTTAATACTATTATTACATCTTTACAAGCACTTAATGAATCTTTTTCTAGCCGTAACCATGTTAGGAGATATCTAAGGGCACTTCCATCGAAGTGGAGATCCAAGGTGACGGCGATCGAATAGTCAAAAGATTTGACAATCCTCACCCTTGATGAACTCATAGGCAACTTAAAAGTCTACGAGCTTGTCCTTGCTAAAGACTCCGAAGCCTCAAAGGTGAAAGAGAAACACAAATCTCTTGCCCTTAAAGCCAAAAAGGCTTCAAGCGATGAAGAGAACTCCTCTTCGAGTAGTGACGACGAGGAGTACGTTATGGAGGTAAGGGATTTTAAAAAGGTTTTTAGAAGGAAGGGAAGATACGTCAAACAACCGTATGACGATAAGAAAGGCTTTCGGAAAAGCAAAGAGGACGAGAAGCCAAAAGATGATCGTACTTGCTTTAAATGTGGGGACCCAAACCACTTTATTAGTAAGTGTCCCAAACGGGATGATCAAAAGGCGTTCGTGAGCGGCACGTGGGGAATGAGCGACGAGGAGGACGAAGAAATTTGTCTCATGGCAAATGACGAGGTATGTCATGAATACTATAGTAGCTCATCACTTGATGACGACTCATTGCATAATGAATATGACAAACTATGCAATATTAGCTTAAAACTAATTAACAAAAACAAGATTTTAAAGAGTCAAAACCAACGTTTAGATAAAGAAGTCATAGAATTAAAAGCAAAACTAAAACGTTTAGAAAAGGGTAAAATAGCAAGTGGTGAATGTGAACTTTGCGTTCAACTTCAAACTCTAGTTGATCAACTAGATTCTAAAATTGCTAGAATGAGTACGAATACTTTAGATATGATATTAGATAGTGCTAAAACCGGTAACAACCAAAAAGGTTTAGGTATTCAACAACTTGATCCATCAACTAGTGAAAACAAAGAAACACAATTTGTTAAGGCAATAGAAAAACCAGCCACTGTTGTGGCGGATCCCACGGATCCCATCAAAAGGGAACCGTCTAGTGTTAAGCCAGGGATCCGTGGGTCTGCTGTAGCAAACAGTGGTAATAACGTAGCTTCTTCATCTAGAACTGAGTTTGTTATCGTTAATAGGAAGAAACTAACTCATGTCACCACTAGACAACCACCTCCAAAATATAATCCTACTTTTGCAAGAAACAAAGCTCCATCTTTCTCAAAACCTAATCCATCTAGGAGACCTAATAATGGTTACCCGAGAAGTAACCATCAAATGGGATGGAACCCAAATATGCAAAATGGTTTTCCCTTTCAAAACTTTGCTCCATGGAATGCATACTCATCTTATCCATACATGTCTAACATGAATGGAATGTTTAACACTAATGGACCCATGAACAAATGGGGACAAAACTTTTGAGTTAATTGTTTTCTTAGGTGTGCTTAAAGGTCGACCTAGACCCAGATGTATGGGTCAAGGATAACGGGTGCACGAGGCACATGACCGGCAATAAGGATCTATTTTCCACATATGAATCCTTCAATGGAGGTAATGTAGTGTTTGGAAATAGCAAAAGTAAAATCATCGGTAAAGGTACGATTTCTAACAAATCTCTAACCATTAACGATGTGTGTCACGTAGAAAATCTAAACTTTAACCTCTTAAGTATAGGACAAATATGTGATAAAAAGTGCAATGTAATTTTTACCAAAACCGGTAGTAAGATATTAAAAAATGGCATAATCATAGGAAGAGGTATTAGGAAACATGGAGTCTATGTCATTAAAATCGGTAATGAACCTAAAGACAAACTATGTCTTACCTCTATGGATGATACTTCGACCTTATGGCATCGAAGATTGGGTCACGCCAACATGCGACTTCTTCAATCGCTATCATCCAAAGATCTAGTAAGAGATCTACCTAAGTTAAAATATGAACATCACTTTTGTGATGCTTGTAATGTAGGAAAACAAGTTCATTCTAGTCACAAAGCTAAAAACATGGTGTCAACAACTAAGTGTCTAGAATTACTACATATGGATTTATTTGGTCCAACCGCTATCCAAAGTTATGGAGGAAACTACTACACTTTGGTCATAGTGGATGATTATTCTAGGTATACATGGACAAAATTCTTAAAGAGCAAAACGGGAACAATTCAACCTACTTCGTCTTGGTCTTGGTCTCATGGAACAAACGTCGTAACTTATTTGACTCTACAAGGTATGTAAACACTAGCCTTCTTCTTTCTGAGTATAGGATCTCTATTTCAGGCACAACTCACAAACAATACGGGAATTTTCAAAACCCAAGATAAGTTTTCCACTTATAGTTTTCTTATTTTCTTTATAAATACAAGTTGCAAACACATAATTAAATACACATTTTCAAAGAAAACCTCTTTTCAAAATGTTTTCTAAAAGGATGATACCTTCCCTTATCAATTTCACAAAAGCAATTTCTGACGTCTAGGACAAATCACTTTTTCATTGTTAATACAAAGTAAAAACCCGCTTTCATTGCATCTCATGTCTTGTGAATGCTAAAGGAGATACATAACTAATATGTATTTTTGGGTACATTCATTTAAGCGACAATGAATTAGGAGCATTGATAAACACAAAGTTACGTACTCAAGTACTAAATATGTGTTTTCGGGTTATCTCAATAGGTTACTTTTTCACTTCTAGTTTATTTTTCTTTTTTTCTTAGGAGTCGAGATAACCGCAACTCCAAATAGTTTGCATATAGGTACACACTAGGCAAAAATGTTTCCAAAAGGAAAATTTTGTGCTCCCTGGAACACCAGACCCACGGATCCCAGCCTTCATGTTGGACAGATCCCTCAAGGGAAGGATCCGTGGGATCCATGAGACAAAAGCTGTTTTTACCTTCTATTTTTCTCACTTTGGATGAAAAATCCACATTTGTTTTATTTTTTGGAGTATGTTCTTTAATTCTTGTGTTCTCATGATAACATGCCTTAAATTCATATCTAATCATTAGATTTTAATCCACATTTTGGGTCAAGCATTCATTACAATGCTTTGTTTTTCTATATATAGAACTCCCAAAATGCTTGCATAACCCATCTCATATTCACAAACAAACTACACCATGTCATTCACAAATTCTTTAGATGAATCACCTAGTACAAACAATCCTCATCATGAAACCCAAACCTTTGTACTTCCACCTTCCAAAATACCAAAATCAAACTCTAGGATATCCGCTCGGATTAACATCCGATCTTGTTGCTTAGGAAAACCATCATCATATGGCTCATCACCATCAACTAACTCACCACAAGATGCTTCCATTATAGCTCCTCTTTCATCACCAACGAGTACACCAACATCATCACCAAATCAATCACCACATAAAATCACTCTTTTGGAACTCCTTACGACTCCAACAAGATCTCAACAACCAAAGCAAAAATAAATAGCCTTTTTGACACCTCCAACTTCTCCAAACACAATCTTCAATGATCTTGAAACATCACCACCTTTAGCTCCCATTAAACTACAAGCACATCTAGGTTCTTTTCCACCACCACTTCCAATCATTCCGGACTTTTATCCGTATTTTCCCAATTTTCCACCACAACTTCCGCAACTCACAAATCAAAACAACCCGGAAGATTTCCGTACTCATTACCCACATCACTTACATTGTGAACATTGCCAATCCATTAGAGAAATTGCAATAGAAGTTAGGGAAGAAATGCGATTCATACTCAACCTCATCCTTGATCGCATCAATACCATTACTCATCCAAACCTCCATCCATAACCTTATGCAAGCATGGAAGGAGCCATTACTACTATTTTTTATTTTTAGTACTTTTTCTTTTGAAGTCATTTTCAAGAACAAGTCTTGTTCTTATTTTTACATGCTTGTAGGTGGCATAAAAACCACTACACTTCATTATTTTATTACAAGGCCTTGTTTACATACCTTGGCTCCCAATCTTGATTCTCGTCAATCACAAGATTACATAAGCCTTTTACTAACCTTTCTCTTTGTAGGATTTTTTTTTTTAATTTTTTTTTCTCTTCACTTGACGCCCCAAACTAGGGGGAGCTACCGTCAAGGGGGAGTAAGCGATACGTGGACTAATTTTTTCACACTTTTATTTCTTCGAAGGGTTCACTTTTTGTTTCGAAAAAAAGGGGGAGAAGAAGTAAAACTTAGGGGCTTTCAAAACATACATCTATTCTTAAGTTTTATTCATCAAAACATTATGTTTTGTCATCAACAAAAAGGGGGAGATTGTTAATACAAATAAACCGTAAAAACGTTTATTAATATTTTGCGATCTTTTTGTGTTTTGTTGATAACAAATATAATGTTATCTTAAGTACAATTATAAGGATACATGTTATTTTTGCAAAGCATTTACATATAGCCATTTAATACAAAAATGTTGTAATTAATCATTTATTGTAATAGTTTATTAGGATGGGTAAAAACCACAACCCATGGACCATAACCCATGGATCATAACCCATACCCATGTTGGCTAGATACAATGTATACTTTAGATACATTAAATCTAAGGAAAACCCATGGACCAACCCATAAACCATGACCCATAACCAAAAAACCCATGGGCAAAGAGGAGCGTCCCACGGATCCCTAGGATTACACTAGACGGATCC
Source organism: Chrysanthemum makinoi (assembly GCA_910596185.1). Taxonomy (NCBI): domain Eukaryota; kingdom Viridiplantae; phylum Streptophyta; class Magnoliopsida; order Asterales; family Asteraceae; genus Chrysanthemum; species Chrysanthemum makinoi. The sequence continues at coordinate 254,045,120 of OU343221.1, forward strand.
CAAGTGGGAGGGATCCGTGGGATCCGGGGAACAGTGGAAGAAATTGCCTATAAATAGAGAGCCATTTCTTCATTCTAAACCACCCCTCTTCTTACTAAATCTCTCAAACACTCTCATTCTCTTCTAACATATAGCTCACTTGATCTAGAGAGTTGTTCTTCTTTCTTTCTATTGTGATTCTCATATAGGTCCTTCTCTAAGGCGAGATCACGAGCATTCTACAAGTCATCCAAGCAAGGGGTCCTTGATTGATTTGTTCCTCTGCAAGATTTCTGGTAGCAAAGATCTTGTATTTGATATTTCACATATTTGTTGTGTAATAGTCGTGTTGGTTTGGTCCACCGTGTTACGGACTCGGTATTTAGCTTTGTACCGGAAAAAAGTGTAAGCAACGTTGTGAAGGCTTCTCCGCCAAGTGAAGGAGTTTGTTGACATAGTGCTTGAACTCTCGAGTAGGTGACTCGGGAGTGGAGTAGGGCAAGGAAGGTGTCCTTGTAGCCGAACCACTATAAATCGGTTGTGTCATTTCTATCCCTTTGCTTTACTTTATTTACTTTCTTTATCATTAGATCTATACTTTCTCTACATCCATAAGATCTCACATATTAACGAATCTAAAGTTTTTGAAACTAACTTAAAATCGGCAAAACTATTCAACCTCCCCTTCTAGTTTTCCACACTCGCCACAGAGATGGTTTGAGACTTAGAGATGTTTATAAGATTCAATCCAAGCAAGCACAGGTAGGTTTAATTAAATTTTGTTTGCATTTTTCTTCCATATTTTTAGGTCTTGAACGAATTAGAGAAAGAAAATAACAAGATTGTTATATTTCTTATCTCTTGTATTCGAATATTAATGGAGTGAAAGCTTCTCAAAGATCAGTGATGGATAACTGTTCAACAAAAAATCTTATCAGGATTGTAAGCAAAGTTGAACTATCTGAGATCATGTAATTTTCTTTAGAGTCCTTGTTTTGATGGAGGGTTGGAGTTAAGATTAGGATAGAGTTGGATTAGTTGATGGAGTTGGATTTGGATCTGGTTTACTTTACTTGACATCACGTATTCTTACTTTCATAATAAGTTAGAGGACTGATGATGTTGTTGTGGCCTGAAGTCGAGTGACTATTTTGGTATTTTTGGTCAACAAATCGCAGTCAAGACAGTTTTTTTAAGTCAACTCGCATATAGATGATTGGTAACTAAACGCATGGTCAACAACTCGCTTTCTTTGCATCAAAATGCAAAAAATATTTGGCAAATCGCTTTTTGACTCAATAGTCAAACCGCATAGGTAAGCAAGTAGCAGTCATTTTAAACAACTCGCATTTTCCAAAAGAAACAGACAACTCGCATGCCCCAAAGACGTTTTTTAATAACTCGCATCTTCCTTTAATCAAAAAGCAGCAGTAACAACTCGCTCCCTTGAAGTACCAAAAAAAAATTGCTAGAGGACATCATTTTAGACCCGTTTTTGACCAAGAAATTGACCAGATGACCACTTTATCACATGTTTGGTACCAAAAAAGTCACAAAAAAGAATAGAAAGACTGACTTGGACAAAGGATTGACACAAGACAGATTGTACAGAATAGACCATATGACTTTTTGTACCAAAATAAAGAATACATAAAAACTTGTTTAAAAGACTGATATCACTAAAAGTATGGAAAACAAAAATATCCGACACACAAAAAAATAATATAAAAACAGTTTAAACAAGATTCGAGCCACAATAAATCATCAAAAGACAAAAACCTGGCTTTGATACCAATTGTAGGATCGTAAATATTGTGTTTGGATGATTCGGGTGGCCTTGGATGGTGATGAATCAAGTATGCCATTGTTTAGAGAGATGAATAGAGGAGAGGGAGTTTTTGAAAGAGAGTTGTAACACAAAATGCAAGGTTAGATTCAAAGGAAGCTCCACCCTTCCCTTAGTGGGAAGGGTATTTATAGTTACAAGCTAAACGCCCTCCTGTCGGGCTGTGGATCAGGCATACAAAGGCGTAAAGACCCGTCCTTCCTCCACGGTGTTACACTAAACTAATAACTACGCTACTAACTAACTAATTAACTAATAAATAATGTAAATAACAACATGTCTACGAGCTAACATATGCTAGACCATAATTGGGGTGACCAACACCTTCTTATGGAATTTCTAATTCCTAACAAGAACCACCACCTTCAGAGGTAAAATCATCCTCAGCTTCTAATCATTTATCTTTAGATCTGAATATTTCGCTGCTTCCCAAAGAATTTTATCATGACACCCCAAAGGTTGAAGAATACTCTTTTCACCAACCGGATCATTCACTTCCTCTGTGGCAAAGAAACTCATTTAAAAATATGCTCATGCCACCAACTGCACCACAACCAGAATTAAAAAATATCAATTCACAAAAAAACGATAACAGTTTTTTCAAAAATAAAAATATTTATAATAAAGCAGATTGCATGTTTGCTATTGGAAAGAAATCATTAGTTGAGCGTTTTGAATACAAAGTTATTAAATCTGAAAGCAAGAGGTATAGCGTGAAATGTATACATGAAGGCTGCTCATGGAACATATACACCAGTAAAAAAAACTGGATAACATATTCTTTGTATCTAGCATCAACGATGTGCACACATGTTCAAGAACTGAATTACATCCTAATCATCATAATGCCACAATGAAATTACTTAATCAGTTACTAATCGAAAAATTGAAAGATCATAGGAGGGTATATACTGGAAAGGACATACAAAGAGATATGAGTCTTAATGGAAAGTAAACATTTCTTACAAACAAGCTTGGGGCGGTAGGAATTTCGCATTTGAGGTGTTGAACGGTAAACATGAAGAATCGTTTGAGCAGTTAGCTTTATATTGTCATAACCTAAAGCTAAAAATTGAAGGGACGGTAACACACATCGATACAGACGATGCTGGAAGATTTAAGATGGTTTTTATAGCATTTGGTTTTGCGGTAAGTTTCGTTTCTGATTTATTATTATTATTATTATTATTATTATTATTACTATAATATTATTATTATTATTATTATTATTATTATTATTATTATTATTATTATTATTATTATTATTATTATTATTATTATTATTTTTTTATAAAACATCACTTCATTAGAAAATCAAAGGAAATTACAAGGAATTGGTGGGAAGCCGAGAAACTAGTTGGGCTCCCACTCCTCTAGCTATAGCAAAACAAACCCTACTAAAGATATAGTTAGCAGCACGCGCCCCAATATCTTGGGTGACGGAGAACTTTCGGATTCGGCTTCAGTAGGTCACAAGCATCCTTCTCAAGTTCACCAAGGGAAGAAAAAGAGAAGGGTAGGAAACCATATCCAATATCAGACATTTGGTTTCGATTGGCACGCTTGGCCAGGCCGCTTACGCCCGGCCCCTGGTACGAAATCAATCATACCGGTTTGGGTCAATGGCGATGACCCTGTTAGATCCACACATGCATCAAGCCCTCTATCCCACGAATAAAGTAACAAGTCAGCTGGGCGTAGGTGTTTGTCCCCCTCTCCGCTAAGCCCGATGTCAACTTCTTTACGGACCGAAACCCCTACCCGGGAGCAGATATCAGCAAGAGTATCGCGCACCAAATTGTGTCGATGTTTAATACCAATAATACCTGCGCATGACACAGCATGGTCTCCGTAAATATCACCCACAAACACCTTGGAACAAGCCGAGCACGGCACCTGAGTGGAGAAAAGGGGGACACCTAGGCGATAGCATAGAACACATCGGTAAGTCTTAGCATTCATAGTCTGCCTCAACCCAGATATCGGGACCACTCTGAGCCAGTCTGAAGTATGGTCTTCCATTTGCGATCTCCATAAGGCCATCTATCTAGAAGATAAGCAGAAGGTGGATTCAGCCTCTTTGGTGACACGTGTGAAATATAGATCTGCCAATTTCTTCATGAGTTTGGGGGCAGCAATTTCACAAGAACTACCCAGGAGGTCGGTCTCCAATTTCGCATTAAAAACATACAGAGCATCATCAAAAGACGATCCAGAAGTACCAACGCCAGACTGTCGGAGAAGTTCAGTCTGCAGGCTGGCCGATTGGAGTCTAGAAGCAAGGAAGGCATAATGCAAGACATCACCAGCAGCGTATACACCAAGCCCCCCAAATTCAAAAGGTAAAGTGGCCAGTCTCCATTGCCAATTGCCAAACCCGGACCCAGAGGCAGTGACAATACACTCCAGAGAAGAGCGAAGTGCTGCATCGAAAGAAACCTGAGCACGTTCGAAGACACGGGGGGAACATATGCGCATTGAGAAATATAACTTGGAAATACCAAAGACATGCCCGAAGGAGCAGCAATTCACACTGGGGGTCATTAAGCTTAGCAACAGCGTCCATGAGGTCAATGGTTTTAGAAACCCGTTTCAAAACAAGCTTACTGCTAAACTCAAGGTCTACACCAACGGGGCCACCCAACAATTTAACACCATGTGAAGGCCTGGCAATATTAGGCGGGAAAACACCTGCAAGTCTGCTTCTAGGATCTTCCTTTGGCCAGAAAACCTCAGTTTTATCGACGTTGAGGTGTAAACCATAGCGAGGTCCATCCATCATAATGAGCTCCAGGGCCTTCCCAACTAACAAAGTATCTCCAATGATCGTTCCATCATCTAGGTACCAAGCTTGAAAGGGAAGGGAAAAGGAGTCTTTGATCTTGCGAGCTAAAGGGTGTAGCACTAATGCAAACAGGAGTGGCCCAAGAGGGTCACCTTGTTGCACGCCTTGGTGCGACCACAAAGTGTGTTCCCCATAATATAATCTGGCTGGGCTGGAGTAGCAAAATTCAACCCAACGTGATATGGCAGGACAATGGAGGCGAACCTCTTGTAACATAACCTCACGGTCCACCAAATTGAAGGCGTTCTTGAAATCCACCAACAACATCGAAAGACCCACATCATCTCCACGGTCTTCAATAAACCAATTCACGGCATGAAGAATGGCCTCCCCTCCTCCAGAAACCCCAACACCGAACTGTAGACCATTCAAGTAACCATCTAGAGAATGGCCAATCATAGAAGCTCCCACCTTGGAGACTAAACGCCTCCAGACGGTCCCTACCGCAATAGGACGGATACCACCACCTGGTTTGATCAGCGGTGTGAGAGGAGCACTGGCAATATGCTCACCCAAGGCCTTAGGGCACTTCCCATCAAGAAAAAGGTTTACCACCTGGGTGATGGAGCTGATTAACTCATCAGATATAGCCACAGCAGCACCACTAAAGCAATCTAAGAGGTGTTGGGCACGCAAACCATCTCGACCACAAGAAGTACCACGGGGGAAACTCTTAACCATCTCAAGAACCACAGCAGGAGATGCAACGAGGTTATGATGATCGATAGGTATATCAGGCAGGGAAGGAGCAGACTTGAAGGGGTGCTTAGCCTTAAGGTCCTCAAGGGTAGTGTCATTGTAAGGAGCAACACCTGAAGAAGAAAGAACTCTGACAGCAGCTGTATAATGACCATCACAAATCTTCTTCCTATATTGCTTGACATTACGCTCACCCAACTCCAAGTTTTCCTCATCAATATTAGACCATGCAGGGGAGGGTTCAGCTAAAACCTCATTAACAAGCTGCAAACTACCGCCGGATGTACCCCACGACCGAATGGCATTAGCGATGTATTCTTCTTGACGTTGGCGCTTAGTAGCAGACCTACACTCCATATTACTCCTCGGGCAAAAGGTTTTAAGGAGACAAAGAGGTAAGGCTAACAGGCTAACCCAACAAGAAATGTCTTCAGGTGTGCAGATCACCTTATCCAGAGCTCCTTTCAATACACGAGAGAATCCCAAGCGACACTTTGGAGGGATGGATTTGACAGTGCGCAACCCTTTAGCGAGCAAAGTGTCAAGCAAGTGTAAGTCAAAACCAGAGTGCTCTTCTAGAACCAAATCTTCAACAAAAGCAAGCTGAACAGAAGAGGGAACTTGGGGCTTGACGAGATCAAATAACACAAATCTAACAACACCATCACCACAGTCTGGGGGTGACACAAAATCGGATCCATGTCGACACTTAGAACGAATAGTATGCGTCTTAAAACAAACCCCACATAGCCAAAGACCCATACGTTTCAACGTAACCTCAGCCGCCTCAAAAACAACCAGGTTAGTGGCCAAGGAAAGTTTGGTGGTGGCTAGCGCATCCTCATTGAAATGACGATCACGAAGATGAGAGATCAACGAGGTTTTGGTGAGCCCATTCCCACTACCATCTTGACAACCGCTTAAACCAAAAAAAGGACAATGAAACCGTATGATAGCCATAGGTAATAGTTTCTCAAAACGCAAGCCTTTTTTTTTTTTTTTTTTTTTTTTTTTTTTTTTTTTAACAAAACACCGTCTCCAAATAAGAGACAAAATGCATGCAAATTAAATTACGAACAAAACACATTAAATAATGCGGATTGATAGAAGCTCGTCACAATGCAAATTAAATTACAAACAAACGTCTACACAAATAAACAAAGAGCAGAAATAAAGGTGTAGCCAACTCTTAGAAGCAAGTCGCTATGCATGGCCCACCTTAAAGAAAGAAACAAAAATAAGACATAGGCTTGTACAGCTGGAAGCATATCATAGAAGCAAGTCGCTAGCTTTGAGAGGCTAGCAGACAAAAGGTATCCAGCTAATACCCAAGGGACTAACTCGCTACCAACAATAACCACAAGACGGATCACCTGCTACAAAGGTCCTGAAGTAAAACAAAACCAGCCACCACTAGTACCGGCAGTCGTAGCCTACTCACGGCAACCAGAAGCAAGGAACTCGAAAGGAAGCTGTTTGGCAACGAGGGGGAGTGGATGCAAAACCCAAAGAACACTAAAAACAAAAGCGGAAGCAACCCAAGAATCAACCGAGGATGTTGATATAATGGTGAGAAAACCCCCGGTGAGATCAAGCTAATCTCATGTAGGAGACGGACCCATGGAGAAGAAGCTCCAAAATTCGCCCACGGTTGTTATTATTATTATTATTATTATTATTATTATTATTATTATTATTATTATTATTATTATTATTATTATTATTATTATTATTATTATTATTATTATTATTATTATTTTTTTATAAAACATCACTTCATTGGAAAATCATAGGATTTACAAGAAATTAGTGGGGAGCCGTGAAACTAACTGGGCCCCCACTCTTCTAGCTATAGCAAAGCTAATCCTACTAAAAATATGTTCAGCAGCACGTGCGCCAATCTCCTGGGTCAACGAGAAACTTCGGATGCGCTTTAGTAAGGTTACCGCATCCTTCTTGAGTTCTCCAAAGGAAGAGAAAGACAAGGGGAGAAACTTGTATCCAATGTCCACACATTTAGCCTCGTACTTGACACGTTTACGTTGCGCTGCTTCAACCACCGCCCGACCCGGTGCGAAGTCAGCCATATTAGTTTGTCTCAAGGGAGACGACCCTATCAAATTGACACATACATCCTGCCCACCGTCCTAAGAATAGAGCAATATATCAGCCAAACGTAAGGATTTGTCCCTATCACCGCAAAGCCCAATATCAACTTCTTTACGAGCGAAAATCCCAGACCGAGAGCATATGTCACTAAGGGTATCACGCGCTACGCTGTGTCGATGTTTAATGCCAATGATACCAGCACAGTATACCGCGTGATCTCCATAAATGTCTCTAGAAAATAACTTGGAACAAGCTGAGCATGGCATCTGAGCAGAAAAAAGAGGGACACCCAACCGGTAGCATAACACACATCGGTAAGTTCTAGCATTCATGGTCTGTCCCAACCCGGATATCGGAACCACCCTAAGCCAGTTAGAAGTGTAGTCCTCTTTTTGCGATCTCCATAAAGCCATCTGTCGAGTAGATAAGCAAAAGGTGGATTCGGCCATTTTGGTGACACGTGTGAAATATATATCTGCCAATTTCTTCATGAGTTTGGGGGCAGCGATCTCATATGAGTTGTCCAAAAGGTCGGTCTCCATTTTCGCGTTAAAAGTATGTAGGGCATCATCAAAGGAAGATCCAGGAGTTATAATGCCAGAATGCCGGAGGAGCTTAGTCTGTAAACTGGCAGATTGGAGTCTAGAAGCAAGGAAAGCATAGTTTAAGATATCCCCTGCTGAGTATACACCGAGCCCCCCGAAATCAAAAGGTAGTGTGGCTAGTCTCCATTGCCAATCACCAAACCCAGGTCCAGAAGCAGTGACAATACGCTCCAGAGAAGAGCAGAGTGCCGCATCAAATGAAATTTGAGCACCCTCAAAGACTTGAGGGGAGCATGTGCGCATAGAAAAATATAACTTGGAAATGCCGGCACAAGCTCGAAGGAGCAGCAATTCACACTGAGGATCATTGAGCTTAGCAATAGCATCCATAAGCATAATGGTTTTGGCAACCCGTTTCATAACAAGCTCGCTACTAAACTCAAGGACTAGCAGGTCCACCCAACAATTTAACCCCACGAGAAGGTCGTGCAATATTAGGCGGGAAAACACCTACAAGCCTGCTTCTAGGGTCTTCCTTTGGCCAGAAGATCTCAGTTTTGTCGACATTAAGGTGCAAACCGTAGCGGGGTCCATCCAACATAATAAGCTCCAAAACCTTCCAGACGGTTAAAGTATCACCAATGATCGTACCATCATCTAAGTACCAAGCTTTATAAGAGAGACAGAAAGAGTCTCTAATCTTGCATACTAAAGGATGTAACACCAATGCAAAAACGAGAGGTCCAAGAGGATCACCTTGTTGCACTCCTTGGTGCGACCATAAAGTGTATTCCCAATAATATAATCTAGCAGGGCTGGAGTAGCAAAATTCGACCCATCGTGATATGGCAGGACAATGGCGGCGAACCTCTTGTAACATGACTTCACGGTCCACTAAATTGAAGGCGTTTTTGAAATCAACTCCAACTCCAAACTGCAAATCATTCAAGTAACCATCAAAAGAGTGACCAATCATAGAAGCACCTACCTTGGAGACTAAACGCCTCCAAACAGTCTCTACAACAATGGGACGGATACCACCACCTGGTTTGATCAGCGGTGTGAGAGGAGCACTGGCAATATACTCGCCCAACGCTTTAGGGCACTTACCATCAAGAAAAAGATTTACAACCTGGGTGATAGAAGCGATTAACTCATCAGATATAGCCACAGCAGCCCCACTAAAACAATCCAAAAGGAGTTGGGCACGCAAACCATCACGACCACAAGATGTACCACGGGGGAAACTCTTAATCATGTCAAGAACCACAGCAGGAGATGCAACGAGATTATGATGATCAATAGGCATGCCCGGCAGCGAGGGATCAGACTTGAAGGGATGCTTAGCCTTTAAGTCTTCCAGAGTTGTATCATTATAAGGAGCAACACCTGAAGAAGAAAGGACTCTGACAGCAGCAGTATAATGACCATCACAAATCTTCCTCCTACATGCTTGACATTACGCTCACCCAATACCAAGTTTTCCTCATCAATATTAGACCAAACAAAGGAGGGTTCAGCTAAAACTTCCCGAACAAGCTGCAAGCTACCACCAGGCGTACCCCAAGATCGAATGGCATTAGTTATATATTCTTCTTGACGTTGACGCTTAGTATCGGACCTACATTCCATATTACTCCTTGGGCAAAAGGTTTTAAGGAGGCAAAGGGGCAGGACCAGCAGACTAACCCAACAAGAAATATCATCAGGTGTGCAAATCACCTTATCAAGTGCTCCTTTCAATACTCGAGAGAATGCCAACTGACACTTTGGAGGGATGGATTTGACGGTGTGTAACCCTTTGGAGAGCAAAGTGTCAAGTAAGTGTACATCAAAACCAAAATACTCCTCTGAAACCAGATCATCAACCAGAGCAAGTTGAACAGAGGAGGAAACTTGTGGCTTGGCGAGATCAAACAACACAAACCGAACGACACCATCGCCACAATTAGGTGGTGACACAAAATCAGATCCATGCCGACACTTAGAAAGAAAGGTATGCGTCTTAAAACAACCCCCACATAACCAAAGCCCCATACGTTTCAATGTGATCTCAGCCACCTCGAAAACGGTATGATTAGTGGCAAGTGAATGTTTAGTGATAGTTAGTGCATCATCATTGAAATGGCGGTCCCGAAGGTGAGAGATCAGTGAGGTTTTGGTGAGCCCGTTCCCACTACCATCATGACATCCACTTAACCCCACAAATGGACAATGAAACCGCACAATTGCCATAACGAAGAACAAAACACAATATCCACTCTCAACAAAGTGCGATGTCACAAGCCAAAACGCAATATCAATTCCCAAGCCAAGTAGACAAAACGCAAAGCCCACCGAACACAATACAAAACGCAATGACTGGGGTCCACAAAATGACAAAACGCAAAGTTAATACCCCTTTATATCCAAAACACAATGCTAAAGTCAATGCGTCAAAACGCAATGCTAATACCCTTTAACAATAAAAGGACAAAGGGCAGTCAAGTGGGGTCAAAAGGTAAAGACTAAAACCCCTTATATCCAAAACGCAGCCTAATATTAAAGATTATCCAAAGCGCCTCCCATTTTATCCAATAGACAAAACGCTTCTCATCTCAAAACAGCCTCCCATTTTTATCCAACAGACAAAATGCATCTCCTCCCCAAACACAATATGCCAAACAAGAAACCTGCTCAAACTGCAGAATCCCACACAAGACAACTGACGAGTGTGTAAATACTCATCATTTTTGTTCCTTCTGCACTGCAAAAACAGTCAAAAACACTTTTAAAAGTCTTAAAAAGACAGAAAAAATATTTAGACTGTATTTTATGCATAAATTGTCAAATCTAGTCCCTGGTTATTCGAAATATGGTAATTTTTCATAAAAGGCCCTCAGGGATTTTCAAGTTGTCAAAAATTAGCCTCATAAAGTTTAGTTTTGCAAAATGGCAACTTTAGTCCTTGAAATTTCAAAGATTGACAGAATTTACCCCTGGACATTTTAAATTGGAAAATTAACATTTTTTAGTCCTTTGGTAATTCTAACTTGTCAAAATTGGTCCTTTTGATAAATTTTGGAAAATGGCAGTTTCAGTCCCTCAAGTTTGGTTAAATGGCAAAAGTGATTCTTGGGCTAATAAACTCTACAACCAACCGGACCCAATATACAAACCAAACCCAAAAACAGGCCCAAACCCAACACCACTTGACCCTTGAACCCCCGGTTGCACCTTGACCCATGACCCAGGCCAAAACCGTGAACCCCCACCATATGAACCCCGCCCTTTTAATAAATAAAACCAAACCGACAAACGTCTCCTTTCTTCTTCTTTTTCCTCGCAATCACAGACCCCCACCTTACCTCCACCTCCACAACACACCAAAAATGCATTTAATGCCCTTTCCCCTTCACAAGTCATCAGACCAATTGGCAAAAGTATTTTTTGGCGCCAAAATGAAATCAACGGCCAATACCAATTCCAATCATCCAATGGCCAAGATTAGAGGTGGGAAATGATCAGAGTGCAAGTGGAAGACTTTTCTTGAATAAATAGAAGGAAGAAAGGCAGAGATAAGTAGTAGTTTTTTTTAGTTTTTTTTATTTCATGAATGTCGATTTTATTTAGTTTAAAAATTGTAATCTTTATCTTCCTTGTAATAAACTAAGGTTATTTAGTCAGTTTTAACTCATTTCAAGTAACAATTAAAAGTTTGATTAAGTTTCTTGTTCTTATTTTTGCTTTTATAAAATCAGTTTTATATGTACTAAAATCCAAGCTTCAATAGCTTTATTCTAATCCAAAAGGTTTATGAAGCGTGTGTAGCTTTTAGTGAACTTGTAAATTAGTTTGAAGCAACTTTCCATCCGTCAACGAAAGTCAAAGGAGGGGGCAAATTTGTTCTTAGTACATTGGGACAGACCTGGAAGTGCTTATCTGTTATCTGTGATTTATTCTGCACCTTATTTAGCTCCTATCTAAAGGTCCCTCAGTGTTGTTATTTAATTTTAAAGTTTCTAGTGGTTAATCTTGCATATTTGAATTCTGTTTATTGCTCATGTTTAATCTAGTTTCATTGTGTTAACATTAGTTTAATTTAAGTTGTTATATGTTTGTTTATTGATTACATGGCCTGAATTCCTAAATTGCTTTGTAAAATCTCAAAATACCTACTTTAAGGAGTGTTTGGAATAGCTGAATTCTGTGGCTATAACACGACCTACATCGTTCATGTGCTCTTTGGTCAGCTTTGATCTAGGATAAATTAGGCAAGGAAATCTGTTTTCAGCTTGTGTTGAGCTGTTTTAATGCCTATTGTAGTTTTTGATATGTATAAGCCATTTTAGATCCAAATCTGCCAAAACAAGTTTCTATAAGCTTGAGTCTCTTTTAGTGTTTGATTTTGGTCAGTTTAGGTGTGTTTAGATTGTTAGAATGGGTCTCCAAAAGCTTGTACTGTTTCATCCTGTTTTGGCCAAAATTCATTTCTAATCTGCTCATTAGCTTAGAATCAGTAGACCAAACTTTGCATTTAGGAGTAGAACTAGTTAGAATAGCTTAATCTCATCTCTTTTCATCATAAATCATCATTCATAATCTGTTTTTGTAGAATTCAAATTCATAAAAGTCAAAACTACAAATTTCTGAATAGTCAAAAATTAGAAAAGTCAGTTTTTACAAAACTTTGTGGAATTTTCATTGATTCGTTTTTGGTTCAAATTAAGTGATACTTTGGGATTTGCTAGTTCAGTTGGTCTATTTTAGAAAACTGATTTTTGTGGAATTTTAGAAGACCTCTATAAGCTCTGAATTAGCTGTGCAAACAGCTAGATATTGTCCTGTGCAAACTCAGCATACACTGAGTTGTGTACATGCAACTTGCAGGTCCTCTCCAAGCTTCATTATAGCTTGTTTGTTAGGAATTAGAAAATTCAATGTTAAAGTGTCGGTCACCCCAATTATAAGTCTAGCATATGTTAGCTCGTAGACGTGTCGTTTGTTACGTTATTAAGTAGTTTATTTGTTAGTATTGTAGCGTAGTTTAGTTTAGAGCAACACCGTGGAGGAAGGACGGGTCTTTACCCACTGTATACCTGATCCACAGGCCGATAGGAGGTCGTATTTCTTGTAACTATAAATACCCCTTCCATCCATGGAAGGGGTGGTGCTTCATTTCAATCTAACATTTCCTTTGTGTAAACCTCTAGCAAGAACACCCTCTCTCTTTCTACTTTCTCTCTCTAAATATGGCAAACATGTATTTTGATCATCCAAGACCACCCGAATCATCAACACAATAATATTTGGATCCTAACAATTGGTACCAGAGCCAGGGTTGTTGTGGTTTGATGATTTTTTTTGGTTTTAATACTTGTTTGTAACTGTTGTTGGTATTTTTGTTGGTCGGATATGTTTGGGTAAACTGTTCTTGTCTTGAAACCTATGCTTTATTGGTCAAAACATATTAATATTGTTGATCTGCGCAAAACCGTCAAATCTAATCACACAAACTGGTCACTTGTGAATGACCAGCCGTAACAGACTTAAAACAGTTTAGACACAAATGCAATGAAGATCTGGGGAGTATAGTGTTTCCCCGGGTCGTTATGTCCCAGCGAGCTATGCAATGGATTATCAAACGTAAAGTGATCGAGGAATTTGAACGGAAAAAGGATTCTGAATATGATTATTACAACTACAGGAAAAGCCAACAAATTACAACGGCTTAAATGCAAATTAAAGAAAGTTTAAAAGATAAAAACTATTAAATAAATGCTATCACTATTTTTAAAATTGATGAACGTGATTTTATAAAACAAAATGACTTAAATAAACTATTTTAATTAAAACGTAAACTTAAAATATCTAAAAACGTGGCCTAAAATGAAAACGTATGTTATGTACGAAAATTATGGAGCAAGATAAAACGTATTTTTGTGAAATAAAAGTCCTACGAATATAAAAACAATTTTCACGCACTACATGACAAAAGAAAATTTTAGGAAAAAGCCGGGTATTTTTTTGAGTTTTATTTTATTTATTACGAATTAAAAACAATTTTAAACTAACTAATTAATTAAAAATACTAAATGATTTGAGAAAAATGTGAAACTTTACAGAAAACAAAATTAAGTTAAACTAAATGCAGGAAAAATAAAAAAAACGCAAGTCCTTTTTGGAAATAAGCACTAAAAAAGCAACAGAGAGAGATAAGCAAAAGTATATTTCAATAAGCTAAAATGTCCTATGTACTTAGATAATTAATGCAGTGAGAATAAACAAACAACGACCACTAGTGCAGATGGTTATGTTGTGTGTTCTGTGTGCGTGGACTGCAGTCCAAGAGGTCTAGTGTATGAATCCCACTTCCTCCCTTTTTTTGGTACTTATTTATTTTTGGTTTTAACTTTTGCAAAATAACTTAGGACAAAATAAGCAACTATTTAACAAAAACTTAAGCTAGGAAAAGCTTAAAACAAACTGTAGACGCTTGTTTACAATGCCAGCAGTTGCAAAGGAAATCGATAAGGGGTGTTTGGCTAAGGGATTAAGGGGGGGCTGTTTGGTTAGGGACGACTAAGGGGTCATTTGTTGCTGCGGGCGACAAAACAAACACCCCTTAAGTGAACTACAAGTGCAATAAACATACAAATATGGGAACTAGCAATCTTTCTTGGCACTAGACTTGAAATAAACTACAAAAAACAGAAGTTGTGCTATCCTGAGGAGGGAAAATAGAAGTTTAGGCTACAATCTAATCTAGGGGAATCCTAAACTATATGAAAAATAGAGAATAAGCACTAAACTCCTATGATAATCACTAACAAACTAACACTGATCTAACTTAATCTAAATATACTAATGGAGCATACAACAGCTTACATCACCTAAACTACAATACTAATGAGCTAAAAAGTAGTAACTGACCTACGTATGCTCGTGACTTAGAAACAGCCTGATGTGGCCTGTTTACAGCTTAATTTGAGCCGTCAAACAACTGATAAGCAATTCAAGACTCAAGCGGAGGCTGCTGGACTGAACTCATTACTGCAGCCCCCAAGCAACCTGTAGAGTTTGTTTTAAGCTTACTGATGAGCTGAAGAGAGGTCTTCTAAGGCCAACAAAAGCTACAACAGAAAGTTAGCATATTGGAGATGCACAGTAAACCAAATAGAGCGCAGGAAAAAGCTTCTAAACGGCTTAGAAATAAGCTGATGCAGTAGCTTTTGTTCCACTTTCACCACTGATACAGGACAGGAATGAACATCAAACAGATTTTAAAAGTTTTTACTTGAATTTTTAAATTGATACCAAATAACTAACTACCTTTTAGAATACTAGGAAATGAGTAAAAGTCAAATAAGCACTAATGTGCTTATTTGCAAATAAGCTGAAAAATACACTAATCAAGTAAACCAAGAAAACTTCCTTCTCATTAAATAAAAAACATTACAACTGTAAAAAGAAACTAAGTTTATAACAAAAAAAACTAGATAAAAACTGATTGCTTACTAAGGAATAGGAACATAAAGTAGTAAAAAAAAAAGAAGCTTTTCATTCATTAAAATTCATTACAACCGAACTCAGAAGAAAAACAGAAAACTAAATTTTAAAACTAGACTAAGGAGCTTAGAAGAAGAAAAAAAAAAAACTAACTTAAAAACTAGCTAAAAACTAACTCCCCTTCATACAATGGCTACAAGAGCTATTTATGCTACTCTCAATGTCTTCATCTCTCTCTCTTGTCTTGTCTCTTCTTGGTGTCTTCTTTTCCTTTTGCTGCCTTTCTTGTGTGAGGTGAAAGTCAACTGGGGAGACAAGCGTGCTGGAGGTTGAGTGTGTCAGGATAAGGAAGAAAGGTTGAGTGTGGGAAATATGATGGGGAAATGGCGTGGTTTTTACTGGGTTTGTGTGTTGTGGTGGGAAACGAAGAAAGAAGAAAGAGATGGGGTTTAGGTTAACTTTTGACCGGGTTGTAGCTAGGTGGAAATGGGTAGAGATTGGACTGGGTCGGGTAGTAGAGGGTTTTGGATTGGGCTTGAGGAGTATTAGTTAATAACTTGGACTTAGGATTTGTTTTGGACCCATGGTATAGCTTAGGTACTAAACACGTAAAATCTGATTTTTCAGGGACCAAACATGTGATTCTGAAAATGTCCTCCAAGGGTTGGTTTTGACAATCTCTGAAAATTCCAAGGATCAAACTGTAAATCTCTAATATTCCAGGGACCAAATCTGTAATTTTCAAAGTTGAAGGACTAAACTTGTAATTTTCTCAAACTTCTCATATTTTTCACCAAAGGACTAAATTTGACAAGTTATGTTTTAAAAAGGACCTTTGGTGACTTTTCTTTTGAATTTTTTTTTTTTGACTCAGGGACTATTTTTGACAATTTTAGAAACTTGAGGGACTAAAACTGCAATTTTTGCAAATTTGATATGTTTTTCATCTGATTTTGATATTTTTGCTTTTAAAACACATAAAACACTGATTTGTGATATTTTCATCATTTTGATGCATTTTTGAGTGTTTTCAGATGATTTTGCAGTTTATATTGTACAAAAATGATGAGTATTTAGAGACTCATCAATCCCCCACACTGAGATATTGCTAGTCCCTAGCAATGATTTGAGAAAACATAATGGATTTTAAACTCTTTACCAAAAGCCATTACTTCTGGAGTAGCCAAATGTTTCAGTTCAAGTAAGAACCATGGTACACTGATAACCATGTGATTTTGAGCAAACCACCAGCTTTCAACGGATTTGATTTTGTCTTTACCAGAAGCCGTACCCTTCTGGACTAGCCAACTCTTAGATAAATTATCAATATTATCTTTGGTGAGCTGATTACCAATTATGGTTTTTCCACTGCCTTTACCACAAGCCATAATCTTGCGGGCTAGCCAACTCTTCACTTTTTAGGATATGGTGAGCTGAATACCATACAATTTTGGGCAAATTGCAAGCCATATAAACGGATTTGAGAAATCTTTACCAAGAGCCGTTTGCTCCTGGATTAGCCAATCCTTTAGTTTATTAGACATGGTGGACTGATAACCAATTGAGTAAGTGCAAAACACTTACTCCAAAAAAAAATTTTGGCCAAAAACGGGGGAATTGGTATAATTATATGATAAAATTCGTGAGAATTCCCCCCCACACTTAGAAATGAATATTGCCCTCAATATTCAAAGTACCGGCGGTTATGCCGAAACAAAGAACGTAAAAGGGAAATACTACGGCCATTATTTGAAAGGATTTTTTTTTTTTTTTTTTTTTTTTTTTTTTAAAACATGTGGGGCATCACCCCCACACTTAGGTGGTAGAAAGGGGGTAAGAAGACAGAATTATGGGTGAAAACCCATATGGTGCGTGCTAATGTTTTTGATTACCGAGTTACTAGCTTGACTCGATCCTCGCATTCATTGGTTCATGGGGAAGCAAAGTGGAAGAAACAATCTCCATCGGACTTTCATTCAAGATGTTTGGAAAAACATTTGAAGCACGTGAAAGTTCCACACCGATGAGATATACATAGAACCGGCTCACAGATGATAAATGAAAATGCCGGGGTCAAAGATAGTGTCCTCACTCCCGAAGGAGTGAAGAAGAGAGGAAGTCACCGAGTAGGTGAAGAAAAGAAAGAAAATCATGATAACAATCATGACTAGATCTTCTTCCTCGGGATTAAGTGCAGTTGCACTTGTTTGGATTTTATCGGTAGAGCTCTTAGGGTTGGAAGGCATCTCGGTAGGGAGGGTGGGAAGATTTGTCATAACTATGCAAATTGAGATTCTCTCCCCCCGATCATGATCTTTGCCATCCAAGCAATCATATTCCAACGGAGATATGATATGAGTGAGTTCACCGGCGAACTCCTCATGAAGAGAATACGGAGGTGGGACATGTGCGGTACTTCGTGGGCTATAAATATGCACCTCGTCCATTATAGTCTCCGTGTCGGACTCATCACTATCAAAGATTGGATTAACTGAATTTAGAGTAAATTCAGAATCGAATTCGAATAAGGGATTAGTGATAGTCGTATGAAATGTTGTGGAAACAACATGGTCAACATCCTCGTCTAAGTTGACGATCTCAGAATGTAGAAGTGATGCATCAATAAACTCTATGTCTATAGAATATAAAGAATCGGCATCACTATAATCACTGTCGAAATCTGAGAAAGTCTCAACAAGATTATTTGTAAGAGGAGAAGACACATCACACTCATGGTCAAGAATTTCCTCAGACTCACTTGGGATCGGGATAAGGTTCTCAACATTAGACGATTCCGTTTCCGGAATAGTGCTGAGATGCTCATCCCCCATGGTGAGAGAGTCTTTGGAAGCAATAGTAGGTAAGATAGGTGTGATAGAAATAGACTGAGGGAGTTGAGAAATAATATTCTCAAAAGGAATACTCTCCTCGTCATCATCATACATAGCTGCATTAAGAAATTGGGAACGCCTTAGAGCTGCATGCTCTAGGGCTAATAATTCTTCCCTAGAATTGCGAGCCTCTCGTTCTTCGGCTAGCAATTCTCCCATGGTTTTTTCACCACTCACTTGATTCTTAAGGTTTTGAAGTATATCATCAAGTTTTTTCATTGCGGTTTCAAAATTTTGGGAAATTTCTTTAGGCAACGGCTCAGGTGGAGTTTGAACCGTATGGTGCTGTGGAGGTTGGAAATTGTCAAAACAAGGAGTGCTATAACAAGGATCAGGTCCATAGTAATTCTGATTCCATGATTGACATTGGTAATCATAATGAGGACCTCCACAATTTGTGCAAGAAAAATTCGGTACATTCTGAAACGATGTGTCATTAAAACTTTGATAGCACGGTTCTTGCTCAAAAGAATACTGAGGAGGGTGGCTAAAATCGTTTTGAGGATAGTTGGAAAAGTTCGGATAAGTGCATGAGTTTTCAGCTTCCGAAGCACAAAACGAACAAAATCCATCCGTAAGACCATTTCCACACCTCTCGCAAGAACATCGTTGACATCGAAAATCAACTAACGGATCCCCACAACCATAGCAATACTGCTGATTGAACGAAAAATTTTGGGGTTGGGGTGGGTAGTCGGAGAAATTTTTCGGCTCATTGAAAAAATTTTGATCATAAGAACATGAATTCCTCGAACCGAAAAACAAACAACTTCCGTTATGAATGTCATTACCGCATCGTTCGCACGTACACCAACGACCGGATAAACGAAAAGCGGTTCTCCACAACCGACACAAGGAATCGATGATTCCATCAGAATAGAAGAGGTTAGAATCAAATGGATAGAGGGTAAAGGGATAAAGAATCAAAAAGGGTAAGAGGGTAAAGAGGATTATTTTTGGTATTTTTGAAAAACATGATGTGAAAACAAAGAATGAAAATCTTTTTGGGTTTTTGATTTTTAAAAGAAAATATAAACATACAGATGGTATGAACAAAGAGTGAATATCCAAATTACTAATATGCTAAACGTAAGATAATCAGCACAGCTCCCCGGCAGCGGCGCCAAAAATTTGATCTGCGCAAAACCGTCAAATCTAATCACACAAACTGGTCACTTGTGAATGACCAGCCGTAACAGACTTAAAACAGTTTAGACACAAATGCAATGAAGATCTGGGGAGTATAGTGTTTCCCCGGGTCGTTATGTCCCAGCGAGCTATGCAATGGATTATCAAACGTAAAGTGATCGAGGAATTTGAACGGAAAAAGGATTCTGAATATGATTATTACAACTACAGGAAAAGCCAACAAATTACAACGGCTTAAATGCAAATTAAAGAAAGTTTAAAAGATAAAAAACTATTAAATAAACGCTATCACTATTTTTAAAATTGATGAACGTGATTTTATAAAACAAAATGACTTAAATAAACTATTTTAATTAAAACGTAAACTTAAAATATCTAAAAACGTGGCCTAAAATGAAAACGTACGTTATGTACGAAAATTACGCTGGAGCGCAAGATAAAACGTATTTTTTGTGAAATAAAAGTCCTACGAATGTAAAAACAATTTTCTCACGTACTACATGACAAAAGAAAATTTTAGGAAAAAGCCGGGTATTTTTTTGAGTTTTATTTTATTTATTACGAATTAAAAACTATATTTAACTAATTAATTAATTAAAAATACTAATTGATTTGAGAAAAATGTGAAACTTTACAGAAAACAAAATTAAGTTAAACTAAATGCAGGAAAAATAAAAAAAACGCAAGTCCTTTTTGGAAATAAGCACTAAAAAAGCAACAGAGAGAGATAAGCAAAAGTATATTTCAATAAGCTAAAATGTCCTATGTACTTAGATAATTAATGCAGTGAGAATAAACAAACAACGACCACTAGTGTCAATGGTTATGTGTGTTTCTGTGTGCGTGGACTGCAGTCCAAGAGGTCTAGTGTAACTGAATCCCACTTCCTCCCTTTTTTGGTTCTTATTTTTATTTTGGGTTTTAACTTTTGCAAAATAACTTAGGACAAAATAAGCAACTATTTAACAAAAACTTAAGCTAGGAAAAGCTTAAAACAAATCAGAGAGACTTGTTTACAACAGAAATTGCAAAGGAAATCGATAAGGGGTGTTTGGCTAAGGGATTGGGGGGGCTGTTTGTTGGGATTTACTAAGGGTCATTTGGTTGTCGCGGCGACAAAAACAAACACCCCTTAAGTGAACTACAAGTGCAATAAACATACAAATATGGGAACTAGCAATCTTTCTTGGCACTAGACTTGAAATAAACTACAAAAACAGAAGTTGTGCTATCCTGAGGAGGGAAAATAGAAGTTTAGGCTACAATCTAATCTAGGGGAATCCTAAACTATATGAAAAATAGAGAATAAGCACTAAACTCCTATGATAATCACTAACAAACTAACACTGATCTAACTTAATCTAAATATACTAATGGAGCATACAACAGCTTACATCACCTAAACTACAATACTAATGAGCTAAAAAGTAGTAACTGACCTACGTATGCTCAGACTTAGAAACAGCCTGATGTGGCCTGTTTACAGCTTAATTTGAGCCGTCAAACAACTGATAAGCAATTCAAGACTCAAGCGGAGGTTGCTGGACTGAACTCATTACTGCAGCCCCCAAGCAACCTGTAGAGTTTGTTTTAAGCTTACTGATGAGCTGAAGAGAGGTCTTCTAAGGCCAACAAAAGCTACAACAGAAAGTTAGCATATTGGAGATGCACAGTAAACCAAATAGAAGCAGAAAAAGCTTCTAAACGGCTTAGAAATAAGCTGATGCAGAGCTTTTGTTCCACTTTCACCATCGATACAGACAGAATGAACATCAAAAGATTTTAAAAGTTTTACTTGAATTTTTAAATTGATACCAAATAACTAACTACCTTTTAGAATACTAGGAAATGAGTAAAAGTCAAATAAGCACTAATGTGCTTATTTGCAAATAAGTAAAAATACACTAATCAAGTAAACCAAGAAAACTTCCTTCTCATTAAATAAAAAACATTACAACTGTAAAAAGAAACTAAGTTTATAACAAAAAAAAAACTAGATAAAAACTGATTGCTTACTAAGGAATAGGAACATAAAGTAGTAAAAAAAAAAGAAGCTTTTCATTCATTAAAATTCATTACAACCGAACTCAGAAGAAAAACAGAAAACTAAATTTTAAAACTAGACTAAGGAGCTTAGAAGAAGAAAAAAAACTAACTTAAAAACTAGCTAAAAACTAACTCCCTTTCATACAATGGCTACAAGAGCTATTTATGCTACTCTCAATGTCTTCATCTCTCTCTCTTGTCTTGTCTCTTCTTGGTGTCTTCTTTTCCTTTTGCTGCCTTTCTTGTGTGAGGTGAAAGTCAACTGGGAGACAAGCGGCTGGAGGTTGAGTGTGTCAGGATAAGGAAGAAAGGTTGAGTGTGGGAAATATGATGGGGAAATGGCGTTTTTACTTGGGTTTGTGTGTGGTGGGAAACGGGAAGAAGAAAGAGATGGGGTTTAGGTTAACTTTTGACCGGGTTGTAGCTAGGTGGAAATGGGTAGAGATTGGACTGGGTCGGGTAGTAGAGGGTTTTGGATTGGGCTTGAGGAGTATTAGTTAATAACTTGGACTTAGGATTTGTTTTGGACCCATGGTATAGCTTAGGTACTAAACACGAAAACTGATTTTTCAGGGACCAAACATGTGATTCTGAAAATGTCCTCCAAGGGTTGCTTTTGACAATCTCTGAAAATTCCAAGGATCAAATCAAATCTCTAATATTCCAGGGACCAAATCTGTAATTTTCAAAGTTGAAGGACTAAACTTGTAATTTTCTCAAACTTCTCATATTTTTCACCAAAGGACTAAATTTGACAAGTTATGTTTTAAAAAGGACCTTTGGTGACTTTTCTTTTGAAAATTTTTTTTTTGACTCAGGGACTATTTTTGACAATTTTAGAAACTTGAGGGACTAAAACTGCAATTTTTGCAAATTTGATATGTTTTTCATCCGATTGATATTTTTGCTTTTAAAACACATAAAACACTGATTTGTGATATTTTCATCATTTTGATGCATTTTTGAGTGTTTTCAGATGATTTTGCAGTTTATATTGTACAAAAATGATGAGTATTTAGAGACTCATCAATTGTCATGGATTTTTGTCAACAGCTGATTTGTGTCGTTTTTCTTGTCCAATTAGTCACGGTAATAACATTATTTTTTTTGTGATTTCTTGTACCAAAAGTGAACTTCATGGGTTGTCTTGACAGTCAATTTTTTTGAGGTCAAATTGGGTCAAAAAGTTGCACCTTTTAATGTTTTTCTGGGATAATATGAAGAAATGGTCAAAAAGATTTAAATGAGTTTTCTGGTCAGTTTCATGAGGTCAAAGAAGATGCAGTCTTCAGTTTTTTTTTGGTCATTCTTCGTAGCTAGTTGGTCAGATCTTCATGGCGACTTATCTTGACAAGTCGTCCAGGTTCAATGTATCCATTGTCTTAGCGAGTTGATGTAGCGACTTGTTATGTGAAAAGATGCTAGCGACTTATGTCAAGTAAAACCTTAGCGACTTGTGACTTAAAAATTCATAGCGACTTGTATTCACAAGTTGCAGCGACTTGTTCTAAGACTTGGTGACGGTTTGACTTTTGAGTCAAACTGAAATGCTAGCGACTTGTCATAAGCCTAGCGAATTAGTGCTAGCAACCGACTCATGACAGCTAGCGACTTGCTTTGAAAACTTTGCTAACAACTTATGACTCAATATTGCTAGCGACTTGCTTATGAAAATAGTGGCGACTTGTTTACTTCAAACAAAACAAATACAGTGAACCAAAACTCTGCTACAACTTCATACCTCAATACATGACCTCATCTCTAAACAAGACTCATCAAATACCCAACACCAACTCAAACCTAAACACATCAACTACGCATATCTCATTTACCTAGACTCGTTTTAAAATGAAAAATCAATATATATCAGATTCATTTCGTGGTGATTCAAAGGTCTATCCAACCACTGAAGGTTTTATACACGAAACAACTCATCACTGATTTAATTTAGAAGCATGTGCTTCTTTATTTACTATTCGAAACTAAAAGGAAGAGGTTTATAACAATCATGTTAAACCTCTCCTTGGTTCTGGTTATGACTTGAAAACCATGACTATTTATAAAAACCTACCCGTGACCCAAAGGATCTTGATGCCGTCTCAATCATAACCCTCGAGCTATCCCTGTGGCGAGGATAAGTGAGTAAACTCGTTGTTGATACTGCTTGGAGATGGAGGCGCTTGATCCTATAATTTGGTTTGAAAGACTTGTTGATGTGCTACTTAATATTTGTTGATACAGGGGGACGGTGATTATTGAGTGAGGATGTGAGATTTATTTGGTGAAATATTACTTGTGTTTGTTTTTCTCGCATATGTGATGTGAAATGTAAGGAGAGAGGCGGACCAGTGAAGATAATTAGGGATTATGTGAAAACGGGTATTGAGAAAAATTAGGGTTATGTGCTTTTTTATACCCGTTAGGGTAGCAATTATTGGATCTTTATGGGCTTGACCGAAGTTTTACATGGGCCTCATTTGTGAAATAACTCTCGTGGGCTGATTTGAAGGGTTGGCATGGACGAAGTTTTCGAGGTCATGTAATGAGACTATCTTCTCATTGGAAGTAATGAGGTGTTATACACGATATAATTGATGTTAAATGATATCCAAGTTTACGGTTGTTGGTGATATGTGTTAAAATGAGTTACTCGATGTCCGAATTTCTATACCCTCATTCTTGATAAAGTATTTATATCAATTTTTAGATGAGTGGTAAATTGACTTTCACAAGGCCTTTAAGTTTACAAGCAACCAATGTTGGATAATACACATGATTGGGGTCGATTAACATCTCGAGTGATGAGATTTGATTAGTGTTGATAATGAGACCGGCTATATGCGATTTGATGATGTGATTTGTTGTGGTTTGGTATGGTAATGAGAGGTTTTGTGGTATGTGGTTTGGTACTTTGGTATATACATGTTCACGGAGAATAGTATGTCACGGCTTAAACTTATGATTAAACAAGGATGACTATGGGGTTGTTTATGTACGGTATTTCTTATTTGGATTTGAAGTGAGGTTTTTCCATGAGTTTACTTATTTCGTCTTCTTTCTTTCTACTCATCCGTGAAGATGACTTGTTTGGGGATTTATAGAGTGTGATAAAGACTTGGCTATTTAGGTACGGTTGTGATTCTTTCTCAGTTTACCCACAACGTAACTATCACTTCGGTGTCTCACGCAGTTGAGGATATGTCAAGAGGTTTTGTACAATGGGTACACCGTTTCTTCTTCACAAGAATTAGTACAAGTTTAAGTAACAAATCTGGGGAATTTTACTTCATGATCAAGTTTGACATATCGGATTTGCTTCACCATGTGGTCACTACAATTGCCGACAAAATGCGTGGATGATGTGTTTACCAATGTATTGTTTGATGGTTGATGTGGATAATGAACCGCCGCATGTTCCCTAAAATAGATATTCTATGAAACCAAAGTCGTCATAACATTTCAAGTCGACATTGTTTACCGTTTTGTCTTGATTTTGTAAAATCCCGCGAAAGAACCTATTTCTCGGTTTAAATCATAGACTTGTAAAATCCCGTGACAATGGAAACATCCTAGTAAAGTGCATTTCCGGATCTATCTTACGGTTTATTCTTGGTTTTGTAAAATCCCGAAAGATATTATTTCTGGTTTAAACCATAGAGTTATAAAATCGTAATGATGGAACCATCTGGAGAAGAGAAAGTGTAATTCGGTCTTATGATGCGGTGTTACGGTTGCTATTTCGAAGAAGGGATAAAAGGGTGTACTTCATGAATTGGGTATGTGTTTGGGTTGTCTTCATGGCAGTTTGGTTATTACAAGGTTTTACGGGGTATGCTACTAAACCATGGTCGATGAAACCATTATCAAAGTTCACTGTTAAGATCAAAGGAGGCTAGATTTGAGCTTTTAACAAGATGTGATAACGGAGTTAATTCACTATTATTTATTTGAGGTTGAAGTGAAATATCACGAGCGAGTGTACTTAGTATCTGAAGGTATCGGGGATGGATGGATGAAGATTCTTCATGATCCTTGTTCGAGCTTACTATCAAAAACGAAGACTTGGAAATCTAGTTATTGTTGGGTGACTTTTACCTCTTCTTTTACCACTTGGGGAAATTGGGCTCTTATCACCTCAAAATAACTATCACTTAGGGAGTTACGTTGTAGTGCTCGGTCACATTCAATTGTGGATTTTCAAGAGGTAATGTACGCCTATTACTTGATGGTTGGTTGGTTGAAGAGTATAGAGTACTTAGAGATTCTAATGGGCATGAATTCTTACACCGCTCTTTGTTACATGTGCAAGTTTAAGTCACGAGTTGGGTTGTTCTACTTCGAGGTCAAATTCTTCATATTGGTTTTCTCCATCACGGTCACGACAAAGAGCCTCCTGAGATGATAATGGGATGATTACATGTTTTGCTAAGAGAGTTGAAAAGAGAGAGATTATGACGTATGAACACAATAGTTCATGCCTCGTACTCTAAAGAAAAGAAAAGTGTATGCTTCAGGGCGCTTTATCTTCCGAAGAGAAATCTTCTTACGACGTATGAACACACGTACATGCCTCGTTCTCCAAAGAAAAGAAAAGTGTACGGTCAAGGCGCTTTTTCTTCAAGAAGAGAAATCTTCTTATTATGACCATTCTCATCAACATGCTTCATGCTTTTCCATGTGCTTTCGATTATCAAGTGAACCGGGCTACCACTGATTGTTTTTCTCATTCCACTTGCTCGATTATAATGAAGATGGCAACATCATGTGCTAATTTTGCGGGGAGAAGTGTGAATAGAATACTTTTGGATGATTTCACTTATTTAGTCAAGAATGGCATCTCCGTATGAAATTCTTGAGGGGAGAAGAAGTGTGAATTTTTTGCATTGTTGATTGATATTTGAGATTTTAAATGGTCATACGGCTCTAAACTCATGTAAGAACCGGTTCTTCTTATCGGTCATCTTCACATGGATTTGTTCTCTTCTAAGAGCCGTTGGTTGACATCTTCACTTTGATTGATGAGTTTATCGACAAAGTGCTTCCGGTTAATGCTTCACGTATACATCAACATGATGATTCCGAACAATCTCTGTTCTTGTTTGATGTGATTGGTAGTTTGGTGTTACCATCTTATGTGTCGTAAGCGGCCCGATTGTTGATTTCCTTGATGAACATTTCTGTTCTTGTTTGATTGGGAGGGATACTAGTTAAGGGGATTTGCAAGATGTAAGTTAATTGGGATGCTTTTTGGTGTAAGTTGAAGATGTTAACTATCTATTCCCCAACTGCACAATCTTGAAGAAGGTCGAGTCTACAGTCCGTTCTACATTTTCACGCTACATGTTAGAAGACTAAAAGACGAGTTGCATTTAACGATCTAAAGACTTCTTCTTAATCCGGCATCTATCAAACAGATTGCCTTTTAGGGAGAGCACTAATTGTGAGTGTTATAAGTCAATTCAATCCCCATTAGACTTCTCATCTTCTTTAGCATGACTCCTCAGACGTTGTTATTGACTATTTCACGTATTGGACATTTGACACAAGTTGATTACTTCTGAGTTAATCATTTATCACTTATTTGAGATTGAAGTTGACTTTCACAAAGGCGTGTTCTTATTTGATAACTTGCTCGGCTTAAGAATTTGAGTTGAAGACTTGGTTTATCTAGTTACCAGTAGTCGGGGTGGATGGTTGAAGACTGTTAACTATCACTATTAGGAGTTACTTTGTTTTACTCCGTGTCACACGCATATGACGGTGTGGATAATCGCAAGAGGTGTTAATGTCTCATACTTTGTTTGGGTAGTGAGTACTTAGAGATTTGCTTGAAGCATTGATTCTCTACACCGTTCTTCCATCATTAGGTGTAAGATTAAGATACAAATGTGGGGAAGTTGACTTCAGCCAAGTATGGTATATCGGGTTTTCGTCTTCAATGGTCACTTCAAATTGTCTACATAAGGGTTGATAAAAATAGTCAGAGAGAGTCTTCAGCAAGTTGATTCTCACAAGAGTTCAAGTGTTCTTCTCAACAAATTTCTAGTATACGGGCTTATAATGATTTGATGACTCAAGTGTCAAAACCGAAAGAGGAAGGAGACAAGCATCTAAACGCGAGTAAACTTGATGTACTTAATACTTCTAAGAAATTGAAGATATCCCGGGAAGACAAATGTTATTACCGCACAGAAACTCAAGGTTTGACTCATGGCGAGTAAACTTGATGAACTTAATTCTTCTAAGTGATTGAAGATATCCCGGAAAACAAATGTCATGACCGCAGAGAAACTCAAGGTTTTACTCATCAAGGAGTTTAGTATTCTTATTCCAACTATGTGGGAATGGAAGAGTTTAGTTTCAAGATAAAAGAGGTACACAAGTGCGTGATGATCTCGATGTTATCACAATCATCAGAGGAGAGAGAATTGTGTACATGGGGAGCCAAATTGCTTCACTTGAGGGCTTAATCGTTGATTCAAAGATATAATCACTTATTTCGGAGTTGACATCCGTAGAGATTGTCATCCGCAGAGATAATCAGTGACTTGGCTTGCTTCTTCAATGTTATCGGTTTTCCTTCCTGGGTATTGGTATACTTCGATACTTGAGCTTCATACACGATCATCCGGGAAGAAAATGTGAACATGGGAAGGTGTTTTCATTCCCCTCATGATGTGTATTTGGGAGAGTTCTTGAACATTATACAAAGAGACCGACCATGATCAATTCAACTACGCTGGGAAAGTGGTCTCTTGACACCTTTTGGAATGGATTGCTTCGTGACTTCAATGGAAATGAAATTTGAGAAGATTATTTATGAGTGGGATGATACGTTGCTGTTCTTCTTGTTGATGATATAACCCCGAATGGAGATCCTCGATTATCGTCTTAAATGGAAAATGGATTTATGATAATGGTGTGCTTCTTGTGCACTGCTAAAGCAAGCTTGAAATAGAGCTTCGAATCTTTCATCTTAAGGATTTTCGGTTTGGGGGGAAGCTGCCAGAGTCTCATTTTCAGATGGTTCAATTTCTCAATTCAGGAGCATCGAAAGCTTTGGTGGTGAATGTTTAAGAGATGATGACTTCCATCTTCTACAACGGGGCTGTTCGATATCCTTATCTCGGTACTCGTATCATCATCTTCTTTTATCATCTTCTCTATCTTTGTATATACTTTTCAGAAAACCAAAGACAAAAATATAAAACCAACAAAAAGAAAATAGAAAAATATAAAACCTTCAAAATCCCATAAAAAATCAGAAAATTTCAAAAATACCAAAAATATGTTTTCCAAGACATGTCTTCTGGTATCGATAACATCTACGGTCTTAGAAATGTCATTCAATAATGGCAGGGGACCATAGATGAAGTTCGAAAGGCAGGTGTAAATATTTCTTTTCCAATCATGTCTAAAAATATGGCTTGCAAGCATTTCCGATCATGAACTTCGCTGCTTAAACTATGGCTTGCTATTATTTCCGATAGCAACCCGCTTTTCAAAGAAGGAAAGTGTCGCTACTAAACCATTTTCAAATTTCGTGCACTTATCCTAAAAGAAAATTGAGGAAAGTATGTCAAGGATCTGTTTCCTACTCAAATATTTTTCCGCTAAAATTCTTCTGAAAAAATATTTGTTTTAACAAAATGGTGGTTAATGAGTTGCTTTAAAACAATCGATTCTGAGTTTTGTAAAATTAAAAACTCAATCAATGACTTCAGCAGCTTTTAAACTTTTCTATAAAATGAGTCATGGATTGAGGGGGATAATGTTTTTCAAATCTACATCATCTAACGGGCTGTCTTAATTATCCTAATATGCTTAATTAAAAATGATGTTAACCTATGTTGAAGGACTAGGTGCCTAGGATATGATTGCTAGGATTAGATGATTAGAGTTTGATGAACACATTATCCTATACACTTATATGATCTGATTGTTATGATGAATTGACTTTTATTAGTCGATTGCTGTTATGGGTGATGTCGACCACCATATATCTGTATGTGTGTTCACTAACGTATGCATGTATATTGGTTTATAAGAATGTTCCCGATCGGATCCCACATAATATGATGATTTGGATGCCGAAAAGGAGGGTAACCATTTGGGTTGACAAATGAAGAAACGGAGCTTAATTGGACTTCTATGGAGAGTTGGCATAAGTGAAACGTAAGAGGTCTCTCACTGCATCGCCAGATGGTTTTCTTCTAAGTGATTGAAGAAACGGAGCTTAATTTGACCTCGGTTGGCATTCAAAATGCAACGTAAGAAGAAGTCTCACTGCATCGCATGGTTTTTCTTCCAAACCCTACAGCAACAATAAAGCTTCTCAACCACCTAACTTATCTCTCAAGGATAACATTTTTAAACAATTTTGAAAATATTGTTTTGAAAATGGAAAAATATTGTTTTGAAAATAAATTGAACTAAATTTTGAAAATCACCGGACTTCATTTTATCAAAATTTAAGTCACTCAATTATCGACTTCGGTCATCGATTGAGGGGAGAGTGATTTAATTTAAAATATTTTCAAACAATATATCTTCAAAAGAGTCCGTTTTTACAATAATTAAGTGGTGATCTAAAGATTTAATGTTATGTCATGGTATGATTTTCTTTTGAATCAAGGTCTTTCAAAATGAAATTTTTCTCGTTTTGTTTGATTGTGAAATTGTTTTATTTTACCTAAAAGATCTCTTAAAACAATCATACCCGACACTAACAATCTTTAATGTCTTAAAATGGTCCTTATCTCACATTTTCAAAGTTAAATCAAGCCACGTCTTTCCCCAAAATCTTTTAAATGATTTAAATCAATTGGGATCACAAATCTCAAAAGGTTTGAAATTTTGATCGGGGTAGAGATCGTTAGTTAAATCTCTTATCTGTTTAAATGGAATTGGTTTTAGTCCTTTAAAGGCACTCCTGCTCCATGTGCCAAACGATTTCAAATACACAATGCACATGTTGAGGAGGAGGATTTATCCAAAGACATGATGAGTATTTAAACAGGCCACATTTCTCCCATGTTTTCTAAACCTAATTAAATCATTTGGGATCCAAAATCTCAAAGGGTTTGATATTTTTGATCGGGGAGAATTTGTGATTTAATAATGAAATTTGATAAAAGGTGATCGTTTTGATTTAATTGTGCAGTCTGCTCTCTCATATGTGCTAAACGCTTTCAATCTCAAGCACATATTGAGGGAGCAAACAAACTATCGAGGTACAAAAGCTTTAAAGTAATTTATAAAGTACCTTGATTGTGTTTTAAAATGGTTTCTTAATGGCGCTTGTGATTGTGGATGTGCATCAAATTAACTCTTGCCTCTATGTGATAAAAATGATTTCAAAAATCCTATGCACATATTGAGGGGGAGAATTTTACCAAGAAAATCAAATGGCTTTTTCGTATGAAAATTGTGATCAAAGAAAATATTTCAAAGTCCTCTTGCCTCCATGTGCTAAACAATTTCTAAATCATAGGCACATGTTGAGGGGGAGGTTTTCTAAATGATCAAAACTATTATGGTACAAAATGCTTTGATCTCGTATCACAGGTACCTGGATTGTTTTTCCAAATGATTTTTCAATTGGTTTCAAGGAAGATTGAACTGTACCAAAAGACCGACCATTTTACTTTATGCATGGAGTTATAAGGATGGTGAGGTTAGGTATTTGTTCCCACGATCCCCCAGAACCGGAGGGATCTACCCAGGGACAATCCACTAGATAGTGTAGAAGTCCTTAGGTATGTTGAAAAAAGGAGAAAAAATGGGAATATGGGAAGAGTGCGGACTGAGACAGAGCTAGTACTGGAATAAACCCAACAAGGTTCTAGTTATGAAGTCTCGGTAAGCACTGAAGGGGTTGAAGAATGAAAAAGAAATGAATATGAAAAGGGTGAAAAGAAATAGCCCTCCAATAATTCAACCTTAGGGCAGTAACCGGGTTCAATACATATGCTACTGGTTGTTACCAAGGTAACACTGGTATTGAAGAAAAGACGTCATGGACCAAAGGACGACCGCACTAAACTTCCCAAGCTACTCAAGTTCCTCTTAAAAGGGCTTGTTTCATTCTCACGGGGAACCTACATAATCTATCGACTTTCTCTTAGAGATTGTTGATATTGAAGAAGGAGACCCTCTCCCTAGTCTCCGACACAGGAACCAAATGTGCACTATTGAGTCTAGAGCCATGAGATCATCCACAATATCTCGTTAGGACACTAAATTCACGAAGACTTGCTGTTTCACACAATGTGGAAAGTAAGTATATATTAAAAGTCCTACGCATTATCCTTGTGGTATTGCGAACATCGAGTGGTATATGTAAAAGTATTCACGATGAAGATGGAAATCCTTCTAGAGCCAACATCAAACAAGCTCTTGGTGGGTGACATGTGAGATCTTCTTGTAAGATCAAACTTGTGACAACTGGATAGAAACAATGGGGTGATTCATTCTTGAATCAACCTTGGTCCGGAATGGAAATGCGAATACTTTTGAAAAACCGTTCGATGTGCAAACCTTCTTTTCTCTAGCACGTCGAATGTGTACTTATGTTTTCAAATTCAAAAAGTATCTCTGATTGAAAAATACCTTTGGAAAAACCATTCGATGTGCGAATCTCTTCTTTTATCTAGCACATCGAATGTGTATTCATTTTCTAATACAAAAGGTATTTTGATTGAAAATTGATCTTTCTCATAAAACCTTCGTCGTATTGCAAAACTCTTTCTTCAAGCAATACACGATTGTTTTCAAATCATTTTTCATCAATCAGTGAATCTCAATTCTTTGGTTCACTCACTCTGTGTTGTCTTCTTTGAGGCGTTCGGTTTGAAACGGCTAGAAACATTTTGAAACCTGTCAAGGAGATTCTTAGGAATCCTACGTGCTTGTCTTGATCAGCGAAAGCGGAAGTGGGCGTGTACCTCAATTCAACGAAAGTGATCAAAGACACTTGTGTTTTATTGCTAACTTGTTTTGCAGGTACATTTGGGCGGTTGCGGTGATCAAATTGAGGAGAATCCAAAGCCATGCTCACGGCATCCACACTTAATTGAAGAAATCATGACTTATGCTTATCTACATAACACTGCTCGATATTTCTATACTATACGCTCTGCTGCTGCAAATATCATGAACGATGAAAGCTTCGCTACTCGATGAAAAGATGTCATGATCCAAAGTGTGAGCATGTGCCGGTCCAACATCACATGAAGGCAACACAACTATGGATGATCCAAGAGATTTCTTGGTGATGATCTCAATGAAAGCTCGAAGATCATCAAAGATGTGGATCAGTTCAAAGGCCTCCACTTAAAATACAATTCAATGGGACTTTAAAGAATCGCTACAAAAGCACAAAGATGCAGATGTTGAAGAATTCAAGTCTATGAGCTCAAGAACTAAAGACAAAGATAGAATGCTAGGATGCAAAATGTATTTCATGGGGTGACCTCCCTTAAGGGGAGATTGTTAGGAATTAGAAATTCCATGTTAAAGTGTCGGTCACCCCAATTATAAGTCTAGCATATGTTAGCTCGTGGCGTGGCGTTTGTTACGTTATTAAGTAGTTTAGTTTGAGGCAACACAGTGGAGGAAGGAGTCTTTACCCACTTGTATACTGATCCACGAGGCCGATAGGAGTGCGTTATTTCTTGTAACTATAAATACCCCTTCCATCCATGGAAGGGGTGGTGCTTCATTCAATCTAACATTTCCTTTGTGTAAACCTCTAGCAAGAACACCCTCTCTATCTTTCTCTCTAAATATGGCAAACATGTATTTTGATCATCCAAGACCACCCGAATCATCAACACAATAATATTTGGATCCTAACATTGTTATGGGCTGAAATTTGGTACATAATCCCTTTGGTTGGTTGGCTAGAGGACCTAGGTTCTGTTTTCCTCTATAGCTTATTGGATAAGTCTGTGCAGTAGCTTAAAGTAGGGCTTTAGAGGCCGTTTGGCATATAGTTATTAAAATCTGGTCTCGAGCTTTTTTTTCTGTAGCTTGTGCTTTTTAGGTCCCAATCAGTTGCATTAGCTCATTTTAGGTTAGATTTAGGCTGTAGTAGCCTTTGGTAATTTTAGAGCTTTTTAGCTTATTTTTTAGCTTATTAGGCCTTATTTCGCCCATTCGCTTATTATGGGTTAGACAGTTCTCATTTTATTTTCCTAGCTTTCTAATTTTTATTTTATAATTTTCTAGAAATTTTCATAATTTTTACTTGTTCATTTAGTATTTTCTTGATTTTAATTAGTTTTAACTAGTTTTTAATTAATAATAAATATTTAAAAGTCTAAAAAATATATTTTCAGTTTTAAAATTAGTTTTATAATATTTTAGATTTTTACAATTTATAATTTCATTTTTTAGGTTAATTTTATATTTTCTTGTATTTTAATGTATTTTAAATAGTTAAAAATAGTTTTTAATTAATAATAATTAGATAAATAGTTTTAAAAATAATTTTCTTTTTCTTAAAATTTTCTTTTATTATTAGAAGTGTTAAAAAGTAATTTTCATTTTCATGAGTCTTTTAGTTTTCGATTTCACATTTTTATTTTTACGTTTACGTTGTTTTAGTTTAAGTTTTACGTTTTTAGGTTTTAATCGTTAAACGATTTTAAATATAGAATTAAAATGACTTCAAAGTCTTTAATAGATTCAGATTCCTTAGTGTAAAATCAATCATAACAGAATATTCACTCCAGTTAGTTGTATTACAGTTTACACCTCGTTGGGACTTAACGACCCGGGGATACACTAAACTCCTCTGGACTTAATTGCATTGTGTTCTCAAGTGATTGACTCTTGTTGACCATTCACCTGGTTAATTTGGGTTGACCGTTTGGGACGAATCAAATTTTGCGGCCCATTACGAGGGGTGTCTGCGTACTAAATTTGAAGCATCGATGTTGTTGAATATACATCCATTGTATATTTACCATCCTTGTTCATATTTTCTTATTATCATATAAAAACAAAACGGTTTCGAAAATATTTTAAAATCAGTTTTCAGAACACAAAAACCCAAAAGATTTTCTTTCTTATATTTCCAAAATGTTTATCAAAAATCCAAAATATCCATCTTTACCCTCTCACATCTTTGATTCTTCATCCCAACCCTCTGTAAACCTTTGATTCTTTCCTATGTCATATCCACACCATTTTGGTTGCCAATGGTGTGGTGGTCCTCATAATGGTGGGAATTGTCCTGGCTGTAGCATGGTAGAATCGAGGAGATGGTGCTTATAACCAAGCTCCCCTCTTACCATGACACATCGATTCATTCTACCAGACCACCACATCATGAGATATTGACATATCTTTGTGAGTTTTGTGGAGGTCCTCACCAAGGATTTGAGTGTCCGGACACGTTTTCTATGAACAAATCTCTGATAACACTCTGAACTTTGGAAATGATCAATATCCATGTTATTCACCAAATTAGTCACAACAATCATTTTGTTGTGAGCGTGGAGGTCCCCATTTCAATTCGATTGTCAAACAGGGAATCCATTTCCTTGTAACAATTGACTATCCATATCGACCAACCTCCACGGTGCCAAATGACTCAAACTCCTCGACAAACCCAACAAGACACTTATCTAGAGCTTAAGGAGTTAGTGAAACTAAGGAATTGAGTAAAGCGGCATTTCGAAATGCTCCCAGTTTTTCTTGTGTATATTGTGGGGTCCTCATTGATGATGTCAACCTTCGGTTTTGACAAATCTCCACTCCACAATGTCCGTCATTCAAAATTCACATGAGAATCCATGGAAGAATTGCTAGTCGAAGAAGCGGTCGCTAAAATAAATTCCCAAATTGCGTTTGAAAAATCTATTAGAATCAATTGCAAAAGCGACGAATCTAGCTCTCAATTTCGTTTTATTGATGACAGATGATGATGAGGATACTTGATATCCTTCATTCTATAAAGATTCATCAAGTTCATCAGTTGATATCAATGATTGAGAACGCTATCACACCGAAGCTCCCACTCACTCTCTAAACATGGGGATGAGCATCTTGACACTGTTCTAGAAAAGGAATCGGACGAATTCATAAAGTCTAGTGTTGAGAACCTTGTCCCAATCCCAAGAGAGTCACGGGGAAATCCGAGCATATGTGTGATTCTCTTTCCCCTCTTGAGTATTCTCTAGATCATTTTGAAACTTTCTTCGATTTTAGCGACGATTGTGCTTCTTATGGAAACATCAAGTATGTTGAGGCATCACTCCCACAGTCTGATCCTCTTCTTGAGGAGTTCACCGATGAACTCGCTCACATCAATCCACTTTCATCAAAAAGTGTGATGATCTCTTTGATTTCGAAGCCGACCTAGGAGAAATTGAAAGTCTCCTTTATAATGATACTCACTTCTTATCCCAACAGTCCAATAGAGAATGTTGATCACTTTGTTCCTGAATCGTTCAAAACAACTCTCACTAATCCTCTATTTGAATTGACTCGAAATTCACTTTAATTCGAGAATCCACTCTTTGATACTCAGATTGAGGATAGTGATGAGTCTACAGAACAAGAATTCCGATTTACATCTTGTGATTGATTCTCTTCACGAGGGAGTTCGCGGTGAACTCACTCATATCATATCTCCGGTATGATAACTTCCACTTTGATCATGACACACCGGGATTTGTCTTGATCGTGAGCTTAAATGATGAGATTCATATCTGAAATTATGGATTCTCCTATGGGTGAAGATGAGTTAGTCATGATTTTCATCATGACTTTCTTTCTTTTCTTCACCTATCCCGTGACTTCTTCTCTTCTTCCCTCATTCGGGAGTGAACCATCTTTAACCGGCATTTCCATGTACCATTTGTGAGCGAGATCGTCTATGTATATCTCATCGGTGTGGAACTTTCACGTGCTTCAAATGTTTGTACAAACATCTTGAATGAAAGTCCGATGGAGATTGTTCTTCCACTTTGCTTCCCCATGAACAAATTAATTCGGGGTCGAGTCAAGCTAGCGACTCGGTAATCAAACGTGTATTAAACATGGGTTTTCACCCGTGTGTACCACAGTGTGGAGTTGCCCCCGTTGTATATAAGTTTTCTAACATCAAAAAAAAAATCACCATTATTTCCCTTTTACGTTTTAAGTTTCGGCATAACAGCCGGTACTTTGAATATTGAGGGCAATATTCATTTCTAGTGTGGGGGGAATTCTCACGAATTTTATCATGTAATTATACCACCCAATTCCCCATTTTTGGCCAAAATTGTTTTTTGGAGTAAGTGTTTTGCACACTACTCAACTTACGATTATCAGTCCGCCATGTCTAATAAACAAAAGGATTGGCTAATCTAGGAGCAAACGGCTCTTGGTAAAGATATCTCAAATCCGTTGGCGGCTTGCAATTTGCCCAAAATTGTATGGTGTTCAGTTCACCATATCTTTAATTAGTGAAGAGTTGGCTAGCCCGCAAGTTTATGGCTTGTGGTAAAGGCAATTGGAAAACCATAATTGGTAATCGACTCACCAAAGATATTTTATCTAAGAGTTGGCTAGTCCAGAAGCAAGCGGCTTCTGGTAAAGACAAATCAAAACCGTTGAGTAGTGGTTTGCTCAAAATCATTTGGTTATCGAGTGTACCAAGGTTACTTGGCTGAAACATTTGGCTACTCCAGAAGTAATGGCTTTTGGTAAAGAGACTTAAATCCATTAAGTTTTCATAAAAGATTGCTAGGGACTAGCAATAGTTTAGTGTGGGGGATTGATGAGTGTGTAAATACTCATCATTTTTGTTCCTTCTGCACTGCAAAAACAGTCAAAAACACTTTTAAAAGTCTTAAAAAGACAGAAAAAATATTTAGACTGTATTTTATGCATAAATTGTCAAATCTAGTCCCTGGTTATTCAAAATATGGTAATTTTTCATAAAAGGCTCTCAGGGATTTTTAAGTTGTCAAAAATTAGCCTCATAAAGTTTAGTTTTGCAAAATGGCAACTTTAGTCCTTGAAATTTCAAAGATTGACAGAATTTACCCTGGACATTTTAAATTGGAAAATTAACATTTTTTAGTCCTTTGGTAATTCTAACTTGTCAAAATTGGTCCTTTTGATAAATTTTGGAAAATGGCAGTTTCAGTCCCTCAAGTTTGGTTAAATGGCAAAAGTGATCCTTGGGCTAATAAACTCTACAACCAACCGGACCCAATATACAAACCAAACAGCAAAAAAAACACACCCTTGACCCTTGAACCCGGTTACGCACCATGACCCAGACCAGCCAAGTGAACCCCCACCATATGAACCCGTCCTTTTTAATAAATAAAACCAAAGCCAAACTCTTTCTTCTTCTTTTCCTACAGCACTACGCAATCCACAGACCCCCCTCACCTCCATCCAAACACACCAAAAATGCATTTAATGCCTCCCTTCACAAGTCATCAGACCAATTGGCAAAAGTATTTTTTGGCGCCAAAATGAAATCAACGGCCAATACCAATTCCAATCATCCAATGGCCAAGATTAGAGGTGGGAAATGATCAGAGTGCAAGTGGAAGACTTTTCTTGAATAAATAGAAGGAAGAAAGGCGAGATAAGTAGTAGTTTTTTAGTTTTTTATTTCATGAATGTCGATTTTATTTAGTTTAAAAATTGTAATCTTTATCTTCCTTGTAATAAACTAAGGTTATTTAGTGGAGTTTTAACTCATTTCAAGTAACAATTAAAAGTTTGATTAAGTTTCTTGTTCTTATTTTTGCTTTTATAAAATCAGTTTTATATGTACTAAAATCCAAGCTTCAATAGCTTTATTCTAATCCAAAAGGTTCTTGAAGTTGTTTGTAGCTTTTAGTGAACTTGTAAATTAGTTTGAAGCAACTTTCCATCACAGTCATGAAAGTCAAAGGAGGGGCAAATTTGTTCTTAGTACATTGGGACAGACACGGAAGTGCTTATCTGTTATCGTGATTTATTCGCACCTTATTTAGCTCCTATCTAAAGGTCCCTCAGTGTTGTTATTTAATTTTAAAGTTTCTAGTGGTTAATCTTGCATATTTGAATTACGTTTATTGCTCATGTTTAATCTAGTTTCATTGTGTTAACATTAGTTTAATTTAGGTTGTTATATGTTTGTTTATTGATTACATGGCCTGAATTCCTAAATTGCTTTGTAAAATCTCAAAATACCTACTTTAAGGAGTGTTTGGAATAGCTGAATTATGTGGCTATAACACGTCTTGTTCATGTGCTCTTTGGTCGACTTTGATCTAGGATAAATTAGGCAAGGAAATCTGTTTTGAGGTTGTTGTTTAATGCCTATTGTAGTTTTTGATATGTATAAGCCATTTTAGATCCAAATCTGCCAAAACAAGTTTCTATAAGCTTGAGTCTCTTTTAGTGTTTGATTTTGGTCAGTTTAGGTGTGTTTAGATTGTTAGAATGGGTCTCCAAAAGCTTGTCTGTTTCATCTGTTTTGGCTTCATTTCTAATCAGCTCATTAGCTTAGAATCATGAACAAACTTTGCATTTAGGAGTAGAACTAGTTAGAATAGCTTAATCTCATCTCTTTTCATCATAAATCATCATTCATAATCTGTTTTTGTAGAATTCAAATTCATAAAAGTCAAAACTACAAATTTCTGTCAAAAATTAGAAAAGTCAGTTTTTACAAAACTTTGTGGAATTTTCATTGATTCCTTTTTTTTTTTTCAAATTAAGTGATACTTTGGGATTTGCTAGATCAGTTGGTCTATTTTGAAAACCGATTTTTGTGGAATTTTAGACCTCTATAAGCTCGAATTAGTTTTGTACCGCTAGACTAGAATATTCTCTGTGCAAACTCGGCCTGAGTTGTGTACGCAAAATTCTGAGTCCTCTCCAAGCTTCATTATAGCTTGTTATGGGCTGAAATTTGGTACATAATCCCTTTGGTTGGTTGGCTAGAGGACCTAGGTTCTGTTTCCTCTAGCTTATTGGATAAGTAAATGAGTAGCTTAAAGTAGGGCCTTAGTTTAATATAGTTAAAATCGGTCTCGAGCTTTTTACGTATCTTATGCTTTTAGGTCCCAATCAGTTGCATTAGCTCATTTTAGGTTATATTTAGGCTGTAGTAGCCTTTGGTAAATTTTAGAGCTTTTTAGCTTATTTTTTAGCTTATTAGCAAACTGCTTATTTAGCCATTCGCTTATTATGGGTTAGACAGTTCTCATTTTATTTTTTCTAGCTTTCTAATTTTATTTTATAATTTTCTGGAAATTTCATAATTTTACTGTTCATTTAGTATTTTTCTTGATTTTAATTAGTTTTAACTAGTTTTTAATTAATAATAAATATTTAAAAGTCTAAAAATATATTTTCAGTTTTAAAATTAGTTTTATAATATTTTAGATTTTCCAATTTATAATTTCATTTTTAGGTTAATTTTATATTTTCTTGTATTTTAATGTATTTTTAAATAGTTAAAAATAATTTTTAATTAATAATAATTAGATAAATAGTTTTAAAAATAATTTTCTTTTTCTTAAAATTTTCTTTTATTATTAGAAGTGTTAAAAAGTAATTTTCATTTTCATGAGTCTTTTAGTTTTCACGATTTCACATTTTTATTTTACCGCGTTTACGTTTGTTTTAGTTTAAGTTTTACGTTTTAGGTTTTAATCGTTTAAGCGATTTTAAATATAAGAATGACTTCAAAGTCTTTAATAGATTCAGATTCCTTAGTGTAAAATCAATCATAACCTTTTCCTGTTCAATATTCACCCGATCATGATTCGTTTGTATTACAGTTTACACACCTCGTTGGGACTTAACGACCCGGGGATACACTATACTCCTCTGGACTTAATTGCATTGCGTTCTCAAGTGATTGACTCTTGTTGACCACTCTCCTGGTTAATTTGGGTTGACCGTTTGGGACGAATCAACAACAAAACCTGTGACCCTCCAAAACGCAGAACCTGTGCCCCTCTAAAACACAATGTACGGATGACAAAAAGCCAAACAAGTCACCTTTAAACCGCAGCGTACGGTTAGACCACCACCAACCGGCAAACTATGACAACGACCAAGAACGAAGAAAAAGCAATCAATGTTGATCTAACACAGCGAAGAAAGAACACAAAGAAGAAGGAAATTTTAAAAGACAACAAAATTTATTTTTTATTTTTTTGTTATTTTTATTTTTAAAAGAAACCTACGAGACAAATGAAAGGATTGTCAGCAGGTATTGATCCAACACCCAGTTGAATCAAAGGTTGCGAAAGGAGGACGAAAGTGGGATCAAGCAGATCACCATGTCGTCTGAAATCGCCCACACAAAACACCTTCACATTATTATTATTATTATTATTATTATTATTATTATTATTATTATTATTATTAACATTATTATTATTATTATTATTATTATTATTATTATTATTATTATTATTATTATTATTATTATTATTATTATTATTATTATTATATTAAGCTTTAACATATACTAAGCACTAATATATACTTAACGATACTAGATTTG
The DNA here is from genome assembly GCA_910596185.1 of Chrysanthemum makinoi. Lineage (NCBI taxonomy): Eukaryota > Viridiplantae > Streptophyta > Magnoliopsida > Asterales > Asteraceae > Chrysanthemum > Chrysanthemum makinoi. Next base: position 254,086,239 of record OU343221.1, read on the forward strand.
GAGTTTTATAGCCTTCATGCGGCCATTGATTATAATTGATCTTTAGCATCTAAAAGGAAGTATCTTTGGAACCAACATGCTTGTTGTTGGTGTTGATGGAAACAATCGATTCATTCCATCACGGGGGTCTCACAGGGTGAGACCGATGGCCTGGACATTGTTTTGTGTGGTTGAAAGAATGCATTGGTGAAGTGCCTAATCATGATTATTTTACGAGGCATCAATCAATAACAAAAGCTTGTGACCAGTTTTCCAAATTTATTTCATGGTTATTGTTGTCTTCACTTGATGATGAATTGCAATTTGACACTGAAAAAGCATAAGGCTTTGTCTTGAAGCGTGCAAAACCTATACAACCGAATTTTGATAAAGCAATTTCGAGCTTCGTGCAAAAAAATCATAAGCGTCAAAAACTTGAAGACGCGGTATGATAAGTGGTCAAGGGCATATTTCAGGAAAAAGATACAATTATTTAACGTCAAACAGTGCAGAATCAATAAATTCATTAACAAGGCACGTTTGAAAGGTACCAATAACTATGCTCTTGGAGTACTACAGAAGGCTTCCACAAGATTGGTATTTCGAGAAAATACTACGGTATAACTATATATTCGCCGTCTCTTATTTACTTGTTTGATAAATGTTACCTCGTGTATGTGTTTTTATATAATTACATCTTATCAGGCTAATGTTGATTTTGAGCACCGAATTTGAACTCTGAGAATGGGCACTAGGAAGGTTGAGCAGAGAATGTTAAAGAGTGCTAATTGGGAAGTAAGAGGCATTGCCATGTGTGTTGTGTACCAAGTTCTAGACCATCGTCATAGTCATATTGTTGATTTTCTAAAAAATGATTGCACTTGCGGTACCCTATAAACATGCTGTTTATTACGGTAAATGTCGTTTATTCGTGTATGGTTTTTGATTCGATCAAGGTGCGGAAATGGAAACTTTCGAGACTACCATGTGGTCATGTGTGCGTGTAGAGAAGAAAAATTGACTAACTGTAACAAATGGGCGGAACCATGGTTTACGAAAACTGCACTCAAAGGCACATATCATGAAATGTTGTTTCCTTTGGAATTACAATCAAGATGGCATAATCTAGGTAACTTGCAAAAGGTTAAACCATCGTTGATGAACAAGAGGCAAGCAGCAAGACCAAAAAACAAAGATCGTATTCGATCAAAAAATGAGGAGCCAAAAGTTGTAAAATGTGGAAGGTGTGGTACGTGAGGGCACGTGAAAAGCATGTATGGAAACATTGCCCGACGGTAACCTAGCTTGTTCATTCAAATGTATAACTAATGTTGTTTTTAGTATTCGACAAGATAAGTTAAATATGTTCTCAGAAAAAAACCAATAAAATCAATAGCAGGTCAGAGAAGGGTAAAGAAGTTATGCAAGAGATGGCATCTGAACAGGGAAGTCGTAAACGTAAGTCAAGTACTGAATTTCAATTGAAAGAAGAACCAAAAACGGAAGTGGACGACGAATATTTTCAAAATGGGAGAATTTACCAGGATTGGGATGACCTATGTTGGGATGGTGAACCAAGCAACAGCCTTTGGGAGAGTGACGTAGAGAATTATGGCATTAACCTAAATTCACTCCCTGAATCATCAAATCCTTATCACTTGGATGATTTCTAGGTCAATGTTCTGTTTATTAAACTAACCTAAAACTTGTTAAATAGTTAGGTGTTAAACTTGTAAGCTTGTATAACGCTAACTATGTCTATTTTTTTTATTTTTTATTTTTTTTTTGTGTTTCCGTGTGAACAAATGTAGCTTTATTTTAATTTGTATTTTGCTAGTCATTAAAAATGTGGTTGTGATTATAGTGTTCCAGTGGATGAAGCAACATTGGTAGTGGTGGTGTTAATGTGGTTGTGATTATAGTGGTAGTGGTTATGATAGCGATTGGTGTATCACGGCAATCTGAGTGGATAGAATTACCTCAGAACTATTTGCAGCAGTGGTTTCTTCTGAACTAGCAGTGGATGCAGCTACATTGGCAGTGGTTGTTGTCTGATGAATATGTCATTATTTAAAGATAAGTAAACAAGAAAATTAATAAGTTGTCATAAAAAGGGCACCATGAAAAGGGCACTTATCTGGCAAATGAGAAGCATTCCTTTGACTAAATACTTTAACTTTGCAGCAGTGGTTTCTTCTGAACTAGTAGTGGATGCAGCAACATTGGCAGTGGTTGTTTTCTGATGAATATGTCATTATATAAAGATAAGTAAACAAGAAAATTAATAAATTGTCATAAAAAGGGCACCATGAAAAGGGCACTTATCTGGCAAATGAGAAGCATTCCTTCAACTAAATACTTTAACTTTGCGCAGTGGTTTCTTGAACTAGCGATGGATGCGAACATTGGCAGTGGTTGTTGTCTGATGAATATGTCATTAGATAAAGATAAGTAAACAAGAAAATTAATAAGTTGTCATAAAAAGGGCACCATGAAAAGGGCACTTATTTGGCAAATGAGAAGCATTCCTTCGACTAAATACTTTAACTTTGCAGCAGTGGTTTCTTATGAACTAGCAGTGGATGCAACAACATTGGCAGTTGTTAGGTTCCCAAATATGCAACACAAGTAATAATAGAAGAGATAAGATGAAGAAGAGATCGGATGAACAAATATCCAAACACACACACACGTTATACTAAGAATGGTTATGCGTAGGAGTATGTGAAAGAGATAAATTGAACAACCAACAAGTGAGGGTTATTACAAAATATTATAGGAGGAAGCTAGGGCAACACTCCTAGTTCCCATCCTTTTTCCTTATTAGACTAGGCCTAGGCTTATGGGCCTTCTATATAAGCCTAAGGATAATTACTAACATAAAGGCCATATTAAGCTAACTATTACATATGAATCACTAACACTTGATTTAGGTTTAGGAGTGATTCCAACAATCTCCCCTAAGTGTTGGTGATGAATGAATATGAACGGTTAAATCTTGATGTAATAGTAGCTTTGACGTCTTCTGACATTCTTCTTTCTTGTGAGAAAAATTGCCTTGATTTGAACAATCTCCCCAGTGTAGAGAAATTGTTTTCTTTAAACAATTCTGCTTTGACGTCATCTTAATCTTTGTTCTTTGATCATTGTTCTTTGTTATGGTAGTGATAGTATGTTGTTGTCTACATCAAGTCTTCAGTCTCGCCCATTTGCTCCAGTGTCTCCAGTCATTCTCCAACATGCTCACACGCTCTTTGACGTTGGATTTGATCTTGATGAAGTTCTTTAAGTCTTTAACTTTGTAGATTCTTTGGTTTGATGAAGAATCATTCTGACTTTTGTGTTGCTTTAAGATAGAACTTCCATTAGTGATGATGTTGGCAAGAGCATGTGAAGAATCGGAGCGATCATTCCGCTCGAGCTTCCATAAGAAAACATGAAAGGTTATTAATAAGCGGTTCCGGCACTTACAAGTTTGAATTTCGAGAGTGTTAGCAGCATAGTGTGAAAACACAACTCTAATTCTCCACAAGGCCGGCAGTCCCACAAGTGAGATAACACGATGTACCGAAGTACATCTGGCTCAGTGAGTTACTTGCAATTACCTCACGCCTGAGACCGTTTGAGACCACTAAGCGTAATCCACGGGGAGTTACGGTGACCTGCTGTCGAGGGCTGTTGACCACGGGGATTTCCATTCAATCACGAGGATCACTGTTGTGAACCTCTCATAAATTTTCTCGACAGTTGCTAAGATCGTGAAGGACTCGATAACGTACCACCGATGTTCTTATTGTTGAACATCAAGTGATGAAATGTCAAGTGTACCTAAGAGATCTTTTGATGAATCTCGTGGCTCTAGACTCAATAATGCATTTTGGTTTTCTGGCGGAGACTAGGAGAGGGTCTCTTCTTCAATACCACAATCTCTAAGAGCCGATAAGTACGTAGGGTTCCCTGTGAGAATGAAACAAGCTTCTTTTGAGAGAAACTTGAGTAGCAAAGAAGGTTTAGTGCATCGTCCTGGGTCCATGACGACTTTTAATCTTCAATACCGATGTCATCTAGTGACAACCAGTAGTATATGAATTGAACGCCCTAAGTTGAATAATTTGGAGGGCTATTTCTTTTCGCCCTTTTCTTTGCATTTCTTTTTAATTCTTCAACTCCTTCTTTCTCCGATTCTCATTTTCTCCTTTTAACAATCATACCTAAGGACTTCTAATTCTAACTAATGGTAGTGTCCTTGGGTAGATCCCTCCGGCTCTGGCGGATCATAGGACGGTTATTCATAACCTTAATCACCTTATAACTCCATTGCCATAAAAACCATTTACATGAAAATCTCTTAAAGTGTATGTGAATGAAAAAAAACATTTTGTACCACCGAAAAGAGTTTGATCTTTATAAATACTCCCCTCCACGCATGCTTGAGAGTTTTCTGAAAATGTGCATGGTGAGGAAGAAGCGCACTTTTGAATTGATCGACTCAAGATAGACAATCCCATGAGACAGTTCGTTGAATAGTTAAAGAGTTACATTGTCAGCTTTTAGGTGACAAATAGCTCTAATAACTATTTTGAAGGTGTGGACAAGCCTCAAAAGGTTGTCAAACCGTCAAAGATCATGTCTACCAAGAGTTTCTCGAATGGTACATTCTACTCGGACAAGTCCTTTGCGAGACACGTTTACATTACTAGCGAACTAGCTTGAAATTATTACCCATCCCGGAAAAGTCTTTTCAAGTTACTAACGCTTAAGATCTCGTCAATTAGTTGGCTAAGTCTCGTAGCAAAAGATTCATTTGCGTTACACAACATATTTCTTATCATAAATTTTCTCCCCTCAAAATGGCATATAAATGTTATTTTTGAAGAAATGTTTGAGAATAAATATGACCATTTTGAGTTTTATGGGAAGATGACCACTGTGAACAAAGATTTTAATTCAAATACTCCCCCTCAACAAGTGATATAAACGGTTGAGGTTTTAAAATCATACTTGTTCTTTTGAGCAAAACCTTGAAAAGTGTTAGGTTTGATAGGTTTTACTCAAAATTAAACTTTCGCTCCTTTATAAGGATTGTGGCATTGAGGCGTACCACATGGTCCTTTCTTGACAAGTACGGGTTGTACAACGTTATGTGTGCACAAGCCATAGACATATAAATCACACATCCAAATTATTATGAAATAGAAGCGATTCAAGGGTACCGAAGTCCATCAATGTTTCCGAATCGCGGCTGGCGTTGATAGCGTGAGAGCAATCCTGACGACCACCTACAAAGCTCTCGGTGTTACGACGATCCCCGATACAACCTTTCATCAATCATGGTGATGATTCTCTTCACATCCCGTCTTTTCTTAGGATTCCATCACTTTTTAGACCCAATACCTTCATGAATATCAACCTATAAGCTAATCGTCCTAACCTTCTTCAAATGCTTGTGAAGATCTCTACACGCCATCAAGCAGTTAAGTAGTGTAAACCACTCCGAATGGTTGGTGATGAGTGTATATTGTGAAAGCTGGTTAATGTAGGAAGATCTAGGCGAGGTGGAGTGAAATTGACACAGTCGATATGATTCAATGCAAGTGGATCTTCTACACATTCTCACGATGACTATCGTCGATGAAGATAAGCAGGACTTGATGAATTCACGTTGTACTTCAGTTGTGTCTCATCGACCACGTACTTTGGCAAGGTACATGTCTTCAATGTCGTTGATAGACAAATTCTCAAAGTCCGCTTCAGAGAATGCATAATCTCTTTCTTCTTGCCTTTTGACCACAATATTCTTGAGAAAGTGTAGACCCATTTGGACGAAAGGTCAACATGTTTGATGGCAACGATTTCTTAATCTTGAACACTTCATGTTGAGACTTGAACCCTCAGACTCACGTAGTAGATTCTTGGCGTTGTGGCCAATGGTGAATCCCATACAATGCATCACGGTCATACTCTTCCACATTGTTGGAGAACATGTGGTTAGCTCTCTCCTCGATGGCTATACTGATTAGAGTATATGGCATCGGGAATGGAAGTGTCAATGATGTAGCGTATTTCCTTGAACCATCGCCACCGTGTAGAAGAAATTCCAAGTCTTTGTTGAAGAAATATCTGAATGGAATCCTAGGTGATCTGCTTGGTTGCGAGAGGTTTGGACTGTCGGTGTAATATAGAGGATTGTCTCGTTTGGTGAAGTCGATGTTTGCTTCTGGGTTGAGCCAATCCATGTTGTTAGACGTGGCTCGTGCTATATCAAGGTGATAGACTTCATAGCACTTTCCGAGTGTCTTTTAGCGGTTGAAATGCTTCATTCTTGATTAAGCGCTTCAACTTCGGATTTGTCATCTTTTCACGGAATTTTTCTTGCGATAGTTTCGTATGCTCCAATGTACTACCTGTGACCTTAGGATGGGTAGGGAGTGGAATCAACAAGCTTCAAGAACCATTCAAATTGAGTATCATCCTCGTCCGACCATGATAAGGCGTCGGTCATCTTTCTTGGCACGGTTGAAGATTGGTTTCTTAGCGTGAGGAGATGGGTTGTTGTTGTGGCGGGGATTTCCTCATCGTTACCACCACATTATACTCAGTGATCACGGTTTTAAGTGCGGGGTGGTGTCTCCGAGAATCACGAGGTTTTTCGGTTAAGCGAGGAGGGATCTTTGTTGAAATGGAGTCCTTTGGGGTGGAGGCTGCATTGCTTGAATGGAGGATGATTCACCGGACTTCTTAGTGCGTTTGGGCTCGTTATCCTTATCTGATCTTTGTCCGTCGTCTCTTGAACGTTTAGGCCTTACTGACTTCTTCTCGTATCTCGACTGGTATTCCAATGCTTCAAACAATTTAGCCGTGGGAGGCAAGCGTTGCGGCGTTTGACATTTGAGCTACTAGCCGGTTCACCAATTCATCATCTGAGAAGATTGTGAGTTCAATTGGATTGATGCTCAAATTCATTGGAGTTGATTTCATGGCTTGCTTGGCTAGATGTAAGAGATTCGGATAAAGTTTTTTGGTATACATCTCCTGTCGGTTTAGCGACCTCCATAAGGAACTTGTGAGTATCTTTGATCATCGTCCATGCTCCCTTGAAGATCATTCATGAGCTTCGGACATACTCCCTTTCAACTTGCATCTTGTCATTCTCATCATGAAGATACGTTATCGCGATCGGAAATTCACTTTTGTAGAGTATGTCTTTCTTTCGACACCTTGGCTTGCTTTGGTCGAGTCTTAGCATGAGACTTCAAGAGGCGATTGGCTTCTTCGATTTGGATGATGATTTGGTTGATCTTTTTGATGGTGGTGGTGAAGAGTGAGAAGAAGAATCGATGTGAAGAGACATGAGGAGACTTCGGGGTCCTTAGGAGGTTCGAGGTTTTCTCCTGGGGCGTGTTGGACTGTCTAGAAGAAGCTTATCATAATGACATCATCATCTTTTCAGACTTGAGTCGTATCATCGATCTTTGTTTCATCACCGGAAGTCTTTTGATCTTTCCTTTTACGGTCCTTCAAAGTCATACTCAAGAGTGTCCTCCACACGCGTTTGTTGTTGCTGAGTGGTGGCACGAATCCCTTATCGGGTTGATTAACATCAAGACACGGTGAAGGTTGAACTCCACCACGATCCTCGGGGCCACCCATTTGATCTTTAGCAAATTCTTTTAACGCGTCTAAGGAATTTGAAATTTTTTCTGTATGTTTCATCTTGTTGCTCTTCATCGATTCTTCTTCCTCTTGTTGCTCAATGTTGGAGTCTTCCTTTGCGTGTTCACTAGTGGTGGAGGTTTAGGTACCGTTGTAGTGTCATCTTTAGCTGATTCCGAGTAGAAAATCTCTTCATCGATCATGATACCCTCCAGTCTTCGTCATTAGCTTCTGTGGATTGAGGCCGTGCGGAATAGGCGCCTTTGGGAGCTGTCCTCGAGGATTCCTCACGGGGAACTTCCTCGACTCTGTTACTTCTGCGACTTCCTCCGGTTTTCTTGTAGGCGTGCAGGAAGATTTTCATCGAGAAACCAACTTTGTTCTCTTCCATATCTTTTAGAGTAGAGTTGTTTGAGTTCATCGAGAAGGTGATCTGGACACATGACACCTTGTTTCTTAGTCGTTGACTCCTTAAATCATTGTAGAGTAGGTTGGACAACATGTCGAGATTGTGCAGGTCATTGATTCTTTTGGGGATATCTGGGTTATACCCAAGTGCTCTCTGGATCAACGATTTAGTGTATCGATGTAAGGAATCTTTGAGCCAAGCGTTTTGAGGAATGTCATCATGTCATCCCAAATCAAAGCTTCAACTTCGATGTGCTTCACGTTGATCAGAGCCCAAAAGATTTGCGGTTCCACGAGCTTGGGATGCTCATAGCATTGTCCGGCCGAAACCGATTTTGTGATGATGATAAAAAGTTCTCCAAAGTGAGGATGTTCTTGAGATCACGTGAGCTTAATGATAAAACACCCAATATTAATCAAAATTGTAGAACCGTCTCTTCATAGGTCGTGAGAGAATTGATTGGTATGATGTCGGGAATGAGGAGAACAGCTCTTAAGTCTGCAGGAGTGATGGTGAGTTGCTTGTGATTGGCGTCACCCGTCACACATTTTGACCTTTGACCATCCATTGTATTCGGAAATTGCTGTATGTAGATCTCGAGCGATGGCGAGTTGGTGAGCATGTTACGATAGGGATGATTCTTGGGAATATCCGCAATGAGACAAAAGATTCGAGCATGTGAGAGTTTCAAAGTCGACACGAAGATTATTCTTTCCAATCTTCATCGGATAACCATGAGGAAAAATATCAGCAATGGTGAGAACATTTGGTGCATCCACATTCATTTGAGCTTCCATGTGATGATCGAAACACATTTAGCCAAAAGAACCAACATATCGAAAGACATAATGTTAGTCAATAGAAGGTTTTATTGTCTACTTATTGAATGATATATGTCAATGATTGTTACGAGTCCAACGTCACTTGTTGTTAGTCCAATGATGTGCGAGAAAGTTTGTGAGTTAGTTAACTTTAAGTTTTAAAGTTTATGTTATCACATATTTTCATAACATATTAGCGTTTAAGCTTATTAGTGACATTTATTGGTTTCGTGACGTTATGATTTGTTTATTTACAAGTTTGCACGTAACAATTCATAATGAAGGTTTGATCAAGGCTTATGCGTAGAAATGGTAGCTTATGCGTAAGCGGGAGTTGGCGTAGACACAAGATTATCGTGGGATCCTTACTTACGGCGTAGAAATATTCGCGTAGGAAAAGGGACCTTATGCGTAGAGCTTCAATGGCGCATATAACACCTGCAGTAAGGCTTACCGAAAGAGTAGACCTTATCGCGTGGTGGTGACTGTTCGCAGCATATCCTTCACGGGATCGGCGTAGTCCCTTTGTAGAACCTTACTTGGCGTAGATAATGACCTTGATTCTGAATTATACGTGTAGCAGACCTGAAATAAAGTCATCATAGCAACAATATTAACACATACATTCATTGTATAACATATTATGGCATGAAAACTCATCAAACATTTTACGCGTAAAAAGTCTTACGCGTAGACCAAAACCGTAATAGTTCAAAGATTACACGTAAGATTTTTAGCCATGGATTTTGCACCAAACTTTTTCTGGTAGTACTTAAATGTCATGTGAGTGTAGTAACCAAGTTTTAACATCAAATTCACAGTGAATCAAAAGTACCCAAATCTCAAGAAGATTAAACCCTAATTTCTAATTTATAATCAATTAGTGTTTCTGGGTTGTTTTAAAGCCTGGATATCATCAATTCACCATGATAACAACATCACACAACTCTCTTTTTGGCCAAAAACATTCACATTTGAAAATACCCAAAACTGCGCATAAACCCTAATTCCTCAAAACAATCAATCAGTGTTTCTGGATGTGTTTAAGTGATGAAAATGTATTCCTTGATGTTATACAAACGTTTTGACACAATATTTTTCACCACAAACACTCAAACACAATTAAGTGTTCATACGCTTATGCGTAGAACACTAAAATCACTATAACTCAAGTTTTAACCGTTAGATTAATGAAAGATTTAAAACCATTGTTTAAAAACTTGTTAAGAACACAAAAACACTTACATATTGATGATCAGAAACACGGATTTGAAGAACGAATTTTGTGCGTAGGATGATATTTGGTTTGTAATAAATGTGAAGTGATAAGTTAGGTGGAGGTGTTTTATTAAAATAGATTTTAAGCTTTTGGCAGTTTTAGTCCCTCCACCTTTTCCATTTTCATCCAAAGCCTTTTAACTTCCATTTTGGTTACCAAACGAAGAATATTTGGAAATAATAATAACGACACTCCCCCTTTACTTAAGAAATAAAGAAAGGTTATAAATTTTAGTCCGAGGAGTGTCAGTGAACCAGAAATGTAACCACCATTTTAAAGAAACAACCGGGATTAGGATAACATGCAAGTACACAATTATTTTGAAACAGTTAAGTATTTATTTTCTCCCCCTCAACACTTGATCGGAAAAATACTGAATTTTGAAAGATTTGAGTGTTGATGGAAGAGTTGTACTTGCCATGTTAAAAGAAATATAGATAGAAGAATATTTTTGTTGTTTTATCTGATTTTATATTTTTGTATTTTGTTTTTGAAAAATATTTACAAAAGAGGTTTTGGTGTTTGACCGGTTTTAAGAATGTTTTAAGAGTTCATCCAGTTCCTCTTGAGTCAAACACCGCATACCAATTCGGTCGACCAACTCATTAAACCTAGCAGGAGCTAAGGCTTTGGTGAAGATCGCCACCAGCCAGGTATGCTACACCACAAAATATAATTCAACTACCACTTTCACGTGGTCCTTGATGAAGTGATATCGAAGATAGATGTGCTTTGATTTCGAGTTTTGAACTGAGTTGCACGAGATCGACAATAGCACTATTGTCATATTATCGGGATTCTCAAATACGTAACCATAGTCTTTGAGTTGTGTTCTCATCCAGATGACTTGAGCACAACATGCCAACATGGCTACATATTCTGCTTCGGTTGAGGACGGCGATGTACAATCCTGCTTCTTCGATTGCCATGACACCAGTTTATCACCAAGAAATTTTAGAGCTCCTGAAGTACTTTTACGTGAATCTAAGCATCCTGCGTGGTCGGCGTCATGAAAAGTGATTAGTTCAAAACCGAATCCTTCGGATACCGGATACCCAAATTAATGGTTCCCTTGATGTATCGGAGGATTCTTTTAGCCTTAGAGAGGTGGGTTTCGATTGGTCGCGTCGATAACGGGAGCAAAGATAAACGGCAAAGACAATATCGGGGTCTGGCTTTAGATACATGAGAGACCAAATCAATACTACCAGATTTGGTGGGTCAACCAATTTTCCATGCAAATCGGCCCGCCTTCTTGGTATGTGCCATTGGTGTGGCATAAGTATCACAATTATTCATTCGAATTTGTTCGGAATTTCAAAGGCATATTTGGACTGACTCAAGAAAATACCACGGGGGGATTGATGAACTTGCAGTCCTAGAAAGAACGTAAGTTCACCCATCATGGACATTTCAAAATGTTTCTTCATTAGTTTTGCAAAAGCGATTGAGTACTTTTATGAGTTGACCCAAAAATGATGTCATCCACATAAATTTGAACAATTAAAATATGTTCCCCGTGATATTGTATGAAAAGAGTTGGGTCAACCGAACCTTTGGTAAAGTTATTGGCAATGAGGAAAGATGATAGCTTATCATACCATGCCCGAGGAGCTTGTTTGACACCATACAGAGCTTTGTTCAGTTTGTAGACATGGTTTGGAAGCGCGGGATCAACAAATCCTTCGGGTCGGTGACATAAACCGCTTTTTTCTGTCAGTTGACCATTCAAAAGCAGCTTTGACGTCCATTTGAAAGACCGTATGTTCATATGAGCGCTAGAATCTAAATATCCACCTCAAGCGAGCAACCGAGCAAATGATTCTACAAAGTCAATACCCTCTTCCCTGTCTATAACCCTTAGCCACCAGCGTGACTTGTTTCTCATGACATTCCCTTCAGATCGAATTTGTTCTTCCAAATCCATTTTAGACCAATGACGTAGACCACGATGGTCTTTCAACCGAGTTCCCATACTTCAAGACGTTTGAATTGGTTGAGTTCTTCTTGCATGGATTCAATCCAGTTATCTTTGTCATTGCATCCTTAATGTTTTGGGTTTTTTGGCTGTACATGAGTGCATAAATGCAATGTTCACCGTCGTGGAATAATGTTGTCGTAACGATCGTTGATTCAGTTGCCAATAATATTTTCGAGATGATGGTCTTTTGTCCATCTATGTGTGGAGGGTTGATGTTGGTATACGCTATGCATTCGAGGATTCAAATGGCTTGTAGATGATTCCGCGACATCAGGTGCAGCAGTTTCATTAGCAAACGGGTTAAAGAACACATTTGGATCAAAATCTGCAGGTGGGGGTACTGTAGCCACCTGTAAAATTTCACTATCATCAACTTTCATATTAATAAACTAGATTATTCACCAAAATTTATTTGAGCCAAGTTGAGCATTTTAGCATGTACGCTTCATTTTATTGCATAAAAATTTACGCAACTCCGAGTAGTCTTATTTAATCATGCCGATATTTACGATAGCCGGATGATCAGTCTCACAAGAAATTTTCTTGTCTTACGAGCCGCACGCGTACCGACACTCAATTAGTTATGGCTAAAGTCGAATAAACATTTTTATAAATTAGAATTAATATTTTTATTTATTTTTTTTTTTTTTTTTACCTTTATAAAAACGCATTCTAAATTATATATTACACATGTTGTCAAAACGTCAAACCGGGACACCGCGTCACACACTTAAGCTCAACGGGACACGAACTACACAATAAAAATTCGAAACAAACTCTTCTCCTAAAAATCTTGTGTTGCCGCCCAATACAAGCAAGAATGTGATCACATACAAAATTTAGGAAGAAACAAAAGAGGATTTGCTTCTCATTACATGGACATTGGAAATAAAATAGCAAGCAACCTACTACCTACTAGATCTTTAAGTATCTTCAAATCTAGCCTAAGATCCTCACTTGTTCTTTTCTTTTACGCTAGCTCGAGCACCACAAACACTTTTTTTTTTCTATTTTGCTTATCCCACCAAGTCACATGCTAACATAGATCATGGTATCCAATACTTCTTTACAATGAGTTATTTGGGTAAAAGGAGTTAAAGAACAAAGCATTCTATTAACCACAAGATCTTGGAGCCAAAAGTCTTCCCTCCCTTTTTGTGTTTGCATACTAACGCCACACACACACACATTCCCGTTTTGGATTCTATTCATAGAAAAATGGAGCATGCATTTGTTAGTAAAATGAATATTAAGAAGTCCCACTTATGACACAATCTTACTATTACCCAAGAAACTAGTAATATCTATTAGTAATAAGACTTGAACAAGATTCCATGCTTGCTCCATAAAATGAACATACACACCTAATTTGCTTCACATTCCTTTTTCATATTCTCACAATAACTTACTAGTAGTTAAGAGGGGGAGCCTTGGGAAAATCTTGGGTAAACAACTTGGTATTTGGAAGATTTTGGGTAAGCAAGCAAGCACTTGGAGTTGGGTTATAAAATCTTGGGTTCTTGTTTCACCTTGGTCGACACATTCACTTCTCCTTTGTAAGGATTCTTGGTCTCGTTTAGTTTACATTTTCATTGAGTATCTTATAATTACAAACATAATTATGCTTGATGTTTAACTAGAAAATGAGCTCTTTAAGAACTTTTCTTGCTCGACATTACATATACACGATTTATTTAAAGATAACTAAGGTTTACATTTAAAGCTTGTGTGGAAATCTTGAACTTGTTATTACTTGTAAGCATCTCGAAAAATATATAAGCTAGTGTTTCTTTACTTGCTTATTCGACACCTTTACAACTTGAGAATATTTTGAGTTTTCGAACTAAAAACGACTAGAATAACATGAAGGTGTGGGGTGGACGTCCCGAGGCGCTAGAAGTGGTGTGGTTTTCAATTAAAGTTATCATTTCGAAACATTTAAACTATCTTTTATGTAACATCGAAACATGTGGTATTTCCTTTTGGGTGTTCTGAAACACTGAGTTTATGAAATGGTAACTAACTTTTATTAAAAACGTCTCTTTAGAGTCGTTTTCTGTAACTTATGACTATGATCCTCTAAGTAATACCCCAATTAGTCTTCCGCTGTCACTTTGTGATTTTGGGGTGTTATTCAGATTGGCATCAGAGCCTAGGTTATAGAGAACCAAAACAATTTGGACTATAACCACGTTTTCAAACGGACCGTTTTACACCCCCACTTCACGTCCTCCGCCACTTCGTGCACCGATTGCACGCATGAGATTCGTTTGGCGGTTAATACATGACTAGTAAAACTTTGCATGAAAAACTTATGATGATAGTTTTCATTTGGTTAGGCATTTAGATTTGCGTGGCAGATTATGCGCGACTAACTAAATCTTATTTACTGCATGGCTTTATTTACTTATGAGTGCATATTTTCTTTTGGGTTGTTACAGTACCATGTCGTCCGCTACTCACCCCATCGACTTGACATCCGACACCGAGATGGAGGATGTTATGTCTTCGACTCTACTCCGCTCGTTGCACCCATGTCTTCTGAGACTGAGCCCTTTGAGGAGGGGGAAGTCGCTACCACCCCACTTGCTTTGACTATACCTGAGCGTTTGCCCGTCTTTGGTCCCCTCACTTATGACAAATATTTGGAGTCACAACAGTGGCTATCACCCTCTGATGTTATGTCCCAGACACACTCATCCACTGATTCCAGTATCTTCTGTCTCTTGTCCATCATCACGCCTATTCGGCGTAGGCGAAGCTAGGGTTCTCAAACCCTACGAGCCCGCGCCCTTTGGTCAGCCATTCCGTTACCGGAAGAAGGGTGCTACCTTCGTTCATACCGCTCGGAAACGAGTGAGGGCACCCACCACCTTTGTTCCACCATCTGACATACCATCATCTTCTGCTTTTCCACCATCAGCTGCACTCGCACCACCACTCATACCTATTTCACCACTACCACCACCTACCACATTCATTTATCAGACCACCACTGTGCCGGTTTCATCCTCATCCTGTGCACCATCACCCTTGGTGACGCACACTGAGCCAGTGTCATCTCTTGGGAAGAGAGCCCGTCTCTCACCCGCATATTCGACCCATACTACCAGGCTATGTTTGGTACCTCGAGCCGAGCCCGTAAGAGGGTCGATGCTAGACGTTGGTCTTACATGATGCCGCTCATTAGTCGATGGAGGTCGGAGGAGGGTGCACCTAGCGCTGTGGAGCTTGGGGAGCATCGGTTTGCTGCGGCTGAGACTCTTCCTTCGGGAGAACCCCTTCATCATACCATTCCATTGATAGCTGCCCGAGTTCTACGATTTGAGGATCAGCTCGAGGATGTTGTAGCATTCGTTGATGAGGTTCCGTTGGTACGTATCGAGAACATCGAGGATGAGGTTGGAGAGCTCCTGAAAGGGAGGAGTACGATGGAGAGAGAGCTTGAGAGGATTGGTTCCCAGAGTGAGAGAGCTAGTGGAGCGATTACAGTGTTAGAGAGGAGAATGGAGGAATAGATTAGGACTTCTGGACAGAGCTGAGATGTTGGAGGGGGTTGTGCGACGACAGTCAGAGAGGATGACTATCATGGAGACGCGTGCTACCGCTGGAGCAGAGATTGGAGGCACGAGATAGAGAGGTAGATGAGCTGGCAGAGCTAGTCCATGACCTACGACGCCGTTTGAGGAGCACACCTGACAGCCTCTAGAGTGGTGATTCATCTATTTAGTCTTTTGGTACCTTAGCCTGCCGCATGTGGCATTAATAAAGGCATTGTATTCGTATGTTTTGTAAACTATCGAACAAGCTATTTATGCGACATTGTATGGTTTTGTATCACTATGTATGGATGATAGACATATGGCACTATGGTTGTTATTTCTTGATGTTCTCGTGTATGATGATCTTTCTTATTTATCAGTGTATGAATCGAAGTGATCATTTATATATATTCTCTTGTGTGGTTCTAACATGTTACGATTCTTCTTATGATGATTATACTCTATTGATATAATGTGATGATCTTGACTATTATGAAAAAAAATTTTTTATAATAACTCACAATTATGTTGAATGATTCTGAAATCTGAGTGTATGTCTTCAGAAAAATGGCAAGAACAAGAACTACCCCTACCTCTGGAACTCCGAGATGACCCCTGAAGCAATTCGGAGGTGGTTACTAATGAAATCGGGGTGCTTTGCTTTTGCAAGACCTGCTGGGGCAGCTCGAGCAAATGAAGCTCCAAATCAAGCCAACCAGAATGAAACTGTGGTGAATCGTAAATGTGGATACAAAGAGTTCATGAATTGCAAACCTACTTTCTTCAAAGGAACTGAAGGCGCTGTTGGCCTTATTCATTGGTTCGAAAGATCTAAAACTGTGTTTCTTCTAAGCGATTGCTCGGAAGATTGCAAGGTGAAATTTGCTACTGGTACTTTACTAGAAGATGCATTGTCTTGGTGGAAAGCCCATGCCCAACCTATTGGTATGGAAGAAGCTTACAAAACCACTTGGACTGAACTGAAGCAATTGATGATGAAGCAATACTGTCCAAGGACCGAGATCAAGAAACTTGAAGATGAATTCTATCATCTGACTACTAAAGGCAATGATCTCAAAACCTACTTCAAGCGTTTCCAAGAATTGAAAGCTCTATGCCCTTCCATGATTTCTGATGAAGTTAAGTTGTTGGAAAATCTCATTGGGGGATTACCCCGAAGCATTGAGGGCAATGTTACTGCATCAAAGCCCAAGACTGTGGAAGAAGTGATCACAATATCCTACCAACTCATGGATCAAGTCCTGAAATATGGATCCGTGCAAGGCAATACCGACAACAAAAGGAAATTTGATGACCGTCGAGGAAACATTTCCAACAACTACCATCACAACAACTCTTTCCATAACCGTAACAATAACAACCAAGTCCGCAACAATCACAATCAACACCGCAACAACAATCCCAACCCATACCACCAAAACCAAAACAACCACCACAATCAACAAAACCGTAGGCAAGAAGTTGCGCGGGCTTATCTTTACCCCGCTACTGGAAGAGGCTATGCTGGCCCACACCCTTTGTGCACTCGATGCAACCTACATCATGTGGGACGTTGTACTATTAAGTGTGGAAAGTGTAACAAGGTGGGCCATACCCACAAGGATTGCCGAAGCCCGCATCGGGAGTAACCTTCAACCCATTGGGATAACTTGCTTTGGATGTGGAGAAGCTGGGCATGTCAAGAGTAGATGCCCAAAGCTATACGGGAACAACAACAACAACAACCCTGCTAGAGCAAGGGCTTATGTGCTGGGAGATGGAGATGCACAAGAAAACCCGGATGTTGTTACGGGTACGTTTTCACTCAACCATCATTTAGCTAAAGTGTTATTTGATTCTGGAGCCGACAAAAGCTTTGTGTCCTCTAAGTTTGCACCTTTGTTAAAAGTCACCCCAACTACCCTAGATACCACTTATGAAGTAGAACTAGCCGATGGAAAAATAGTAGGAACTAACACTGGCCTTCGAGGTTGCAACCTATCCTTATCAAATCACCCATTCAATATAGACCTTATGCCTATTCAACTTGGTAGCTTCGATGCTGTTATTGGCATGGATTGGCTATCCAAGAATCGTGCAAGAATCATCTGTGACGAGAAAGTCGTTCACCTTCCTCTCGATGGCGAAACTCTAATCATTCGGGGTGATCGTAGTAAAACCCGATTGAATATCATCTCGTGCGTTAAGACTGCAAAGTACATAGAAAAAGGATGCCATATTTTTCTAGCACAAGTAACGGAGAAGAAGAAAGCGGATGAAAAACAACTAAAAGATGTCCCCGTGGCTAGGGACTTTCCGGTATTTCCTGAAGACTTGCCTGGCCTTCCTCCGATTTGGCAAGTAGAATTTCAAATTGAGTTAGTGCCGGAGCAGCACACCGTGGCACGAGCACCTTATAGACTGGCACCCTCTGAACTACAAGAATTGTCTGATCAACTACAAGAACTGTCCGAAAAAGGATTCATTCGACCGAGTTCTTCGCCTTGGGGAGCTCCGGTCTTATTTGTCAAGAAGAAGGACGGATCTTTTCGTATGTGTATCGATTACCGTGAGCTGAACAAACTAACGGTGAAGAACCGATACCCATTGCCTAGAATTGATGATTTGTTCGACCAACTGCAAGGGTCAAGCGTCTACTCCAAGATTGATCTGAGATCTGGATATCACCAACTGAGAGTTAGAGAAGGAGATATTCCAAAAACTGCTTTTCGAACACGATACGGCCACTATAAGTTCCAAGTGATGCCATTTCGTTTGACGAATGCACCGACTGTATTTATGGACCTAATGAACCGAGTATGCAAACCTTACTTGGACAAATTTGTGATTGTGTTTATCGATGACATTCTCATCTATTCCCGCAACAAGGAAGAGCATACGGAACACTTGAAAGCCATTCTAGAACTACTCAAGAAAGAAGAACTGTATGCTAAGTTTTCCAAGTGCGACTTCTGGATTCAAAAAGTACAATTCCTTGGTCATGTGATAGATAGTAATGGTCTTCACGTTGATCCTGCAAAAATTGAAGGTCGTTAAAGATTGGTCATCCCCTACTACTCCAACCGAAATACGCCAATTCTTAGGTCTCGCTGGTTATTATCGAAGATTTATTGAAGGGTTCTCAAAAATCGCTAAACCTCTAACGGAGCTAACCCAGAAAAAGAAAAATTTTGACTGGGGTGAAGAACAAGAGTTAGCCTTTCAACTCTTGAAGCAAAAGCTTTGTGAAGCTCCTATCTTAGCCTTACCCGATGGAGTAGAAGATTTTGTGGTCTACTGTGATGCATCACACCTAGGGTTAGGTGCGGTATTGATGCAAAGAAACAAGGTGATCGCTTATGCTTCGCGACAACTCAAAACTCACGAAAAGAACTACACTACCCACGACTTGGAATTGGGAGCCGTGGTTTTCGCTCTCAAAATATGGAGACATTACCTATATGGAACCAAGTGTACGGTGTTTACCGACCATAAAAGTCTCCAACACATTCTCGATCAAAAGGAGTTAAACATGCGACAACGCCGATGGCTAGAATTGCTTAGTGATTACGACTGTGAAATCCGTTATCACCCGGGAAAAGCAAATGTCGTGGCTGACGCTCTTAGTCGAAAAGATCGACCTAAACCTCTTCGAGTAAGATCTTTGGGAATGACAATTAAGTCACCCCTTCCATCAAGGATCCTGGAAGCTCAAGTTGAAGCTCTCAAACCGGAAAACCGTCCCAACGAGAGAATCTTTGGAATGCCAGAAAACGAGAATGGTTTTGCCCAAAGATCGGATGGAACCTTATGTTTCGGCAATAGAAGTTGGATACCACTTTATGGAGGAATACGGGAACTCATTATGCATGAGTCTCACAAGTCTAAATATTCCATTCACCCGAGATCCGACAAAATGTACCAAGAAGCTTTATTGGTGGCCAAACATGAAGGCTGAGATTGCAACGTATGTCGGGAAATGTCTTACATGTTCTCGAGTCAAAGCTGAATGTCAAAAGCCCTCCGGATTGTTAACTCAACCCGAACTCCCCGTTTGGAAATGGGAAAGAATCACTATGGATTTCATAACCAAACTGCCAAAGACTGCTAGAGGTTACGATACCATTTGGGTTATCATTGATCGCCTTACCAAATCCGCTCATTTCCTACCCATCAAGGAAAATGACGAAATGGAAACTCTTGCTCAACTATACCTGAAAGAAATTGTATCCCGGCATGGAGTGCCGATTTCCATCATTTCCGATCGTGACAGTCGTTTTACTTCACACTTCTGGAAATCTCTTCAAAAGGCTTTAGGCACTCGTTTAGATATGAGTACCGCATATCATCCTCAAACCGATGGCCAAAGCGAAAGGACTATCCAAAACTTGGAAGACATGCTCGAGGCGTGTGTAGATTGACTTTGGAAAAGGTTGGGATAAACACTTACCTTTGGCGGAATTCTCCTACAACAATAGTTATCACGCTAGCATCAAGGCAGCCCCATTCGAGGCACTCTATGGTCGAAAGTGTCGATCGCCTGTTTGTTGGGCCGAGGTTGGAGATGCCCAACTCACTGGACCTGAGCTTGTCCAAGAAACAACCGAGAAGATAGTACAAATTCGTCAACGACTTCAAGCTGCTAGAGATCGGCAAAAGAGTTACGCCGATGTTAGAAGGAAACCCATGGAATTTCAAGTTGGTGATCGAGTTATGTTGAAAGTATCGCCTTGGAAAGGAAAGGTTCGATTTGGGAAACGAGGAAAGTTACATCCTCGATACCTTGGCCCTTTCAAGATTCTCGAAAGAATCGGCCCGGTTGCTTACAAACTTGACCTCCCGGAAGAACTTAGTAGAGTGCACCCTACCTTTCACGTCTCAAATCTGAAGAAATGCCTGTCGGATGAATCTCTTGTTGTTTCGCTAAAAGAGATTAAACTCGACGACAAACTCAACTTTGTCGAAGAACCTATTGAAATCATGGATAGGGAAGTCAAACGACTTAAGCAAAGTCGCATCCCTATCGTCAAGGTTAGATGGAACTCCAAGAGAGGACCGGAGTACACGTGGGAACGCGAAGACACCATGCGTGTTAAGTACCCGCATCTATTTGCAAATTCAACCCCGACAACCACCGTAAACTAAAAATTCCGCGGACGGAATTCTCTTAAGAGGTTGGTACTGTAGCCACCAAAAATTTCACTATCATCAACTTTCATATTAATAAACTAGATTATTCACCAAAATTTATTTGAGCCAAGTTGAGCATTTTAGCATGTACGCTTCATTTTATTGCATAAAAATTTACGCAACTCCGAGTAGTCTTATTTAATCATGCCGATATTTATCGATAGCCATGATCAGTCTCACAAGAAATTTTCTTGTCTTACGAGCCGCACGCGTACCGACACTCAATTAGTTATGGCTAAAGTCGAATAAACATTTTTATAAATTAGAATTAATATTTTTATTTATTTATTTTTTTTACCTTTATAAAAACGTACTCTAAATTATATATTACACATGTTGTCAAAACGTCAAACCGGGACACCGCGTCACACACTTAAGCTCAACGGGACACGAACTACACAATAAAAATTCGAAACAAACTCTTCTCCTAAAAAATCTTGTGTTGCCGCCCAATACAAGCAAGAATGTGATCACATACAAAATTTAGGAAGAAACAAAAGAGGATTTGCTTCTCATTACATGGACATTGGAAATAAAATAGCAAGCAACCTACTACCTACTAGATCTTTAAGTATCTTCAAATCTAGCCTAAGATCCTCACTTGTTCTTTTCTTTTCTGCCTAGCTCGAGCACCACAAACACTTTTTTTTCTATTTTGCTTATCCCACCAAGTCACATGCTAACATAGATCATGGTATCCAATACTTCTTTACAATGAGTTATTTGGGTAAAAGGAGTTAAAGAACAAAGCATTCTATTAACCACAAGATCTTGGAGCCAAAAGTCTTCCCTCCCTTTTTGTGTTTGCATACTAACGCCACACACACACACATTCCCAGTTTTTGGATTCTATTCATAGAAAAATGGAGCATGCATTTGTTAGTAAAATGAATATTAAGAAGTCCCACTTATGACACAATCTTACTATTACCCAAGAAACTAGTAATATCTATTAGTAATAAGACTTGAACAAGATTCCATGCTTGCTCCATAAAAATCGAACATACACACCTAATTTGCTTCACATTCCTTTTTCATATTCTCACAATAACTTACTAGTAGTTAAGAGGTTGGAGCCTTGGGAAAATCTTGGGTAAACAACTTGGTATTTGGAAGATTTTGGGTAAGCAAGCAAGCACTTGGAGTTGGGTTATAAAATCTTGGGTTCTTGTTTCACCTTGGTCGACACATTCACTTCTCCTTTGTAAGGATTCTTGGTCTCGTTTAGTTTACATTTTCATTGAGTATCTTATAATTACAAACATAATTATGCTTGATGTTTAACTAGAAAATGAGCTCTTTAAGAACTTTTCTTGCTCGACATTACATATACACGATTTATTTAAAGATAACTAAGGTTTACATTTAAAGCTTGTGTGGAAATCTTGAACTTGTTATTACTTGTAAGCATCTCGAAAAATATATAAGCTAGTGTTTCTTTACTTGCTTATTCGACACCTTTACAACTTGAGAATATTTTGAGTTTTCGAACTAAAAACGACTAGAATAACATGAAGGTGGGTGCGACGTCCCAGGCTAGAAGTGGTGTGGTTTTCAATTAAAGTTATCATTTCAAACATTTAAACTATCTTTGTATGAAACATGTGGTATTTCCTTTTGGGTGTTCAAACACCTGAGTTTATGAAATGGTAACTAACTTTTATTAAAAACGTCTCTTTAGAGTCGTTTTCCTTAACTTATGACTATGATCCTCTACGTAATACCCCAAATAGTCTTCCGCTGTCACTTTGTGATTTTGGGGTGTTGGTACTTCATCTGAACATCATCATTTGGTTCATCGTCGTTGGATGCATTTGTTCAACTTGTAGCAAAGTCAATCGGTGGTGCATCTTCAAAGTAATTGTTGTAGCAGGTGTATCAGGTATTAGAGTATTATCGGGTTGAGCACCGGAAACAACGGATACACACGGAGCACGTTCATCAATATCGTCACTGAACAGAGGAGCAAATAGTCTTTCCATTTGTTGACGAAAGTGAGGGCTTGTTTCAGCTGATGATGGGGTTTGGGGGAAGTTTAAGCGGTTGTGACCGAGTTCCAAGCTGTTATACTCGAAGCCATATCGTAAGTTCATCAAAATTAGCATGAATCGTATCCATAACACGCTTTGTACGACGCATTCCATATCCGGTAACCTTTTAATTCTCACAATATCCAATAAAGACTCCAATGTCGGCTTTGGCTTTGAGCTTTCCAAAGTCATCACGATCATTATCTGGATAGCAAAGAGATCCAAAGACATGAAAGTGTTTGAGATTCGGTTTACGGTTGCGGAGAAGCTCAAATGGTGTTTTGTTGTGGCGTTTTGTAATCATTGAGCGGTTCTGAGTGTAGCATGCAGTTGAGACAACTTCAGCACCCTGGAAGTTTAGCATTGATTAACATCGCTCGGCGCTTTCCACTAACGCACGGTTTCGCCTTTCAACAACTCCGTTTTGTTCTGGTGTGCGGGCAATAGATGTTTGATGCTCAATTCCCACTTTCTCATAATAATCCCAAAGAGTTTGATTTACAAATTCAGTTCCTTTGTCTGTTCGGAATTTGTGGACAGTGTTCCGTGAGCTGAATTTGAATTTTCGTGAGAAAGGTGATGATCATCTGTGGAGCTTGGTCTTTACTTCGAAGAAAATAAACCCAAGTCCATCTTGAGTAGTCATCAACAATTACCAAGATGTAGCGTTTGCCATTAATCGCCTGCACGCGCATCGGACCACACAAATCCATGTGAAGAAGATGGAGCACATGCTGAGAGCTGTGTTCCACCTTTGAAGGAAAATGAGCATGAGTGCTTTTCCCTTGTTCACAAGATGAGCATAGGTGATC
>OU343221.1:254110034-254155545 GCA_910596185.1 Chrysanthemum makinoi
GACCATTCGTTCAAATGCAGCATGCTTCTCATTTTGGAGCAAATACGCATACAATTGCTCGTAATTGGTGTTCCTCAAACCTTTGTTCAGCTTGATAGCAGTGACAAATTTGTGCCATTCGGGATTCATGTTGTTCACAAACTTTGAATTGAGCTGGATATTTGGCACTGTCATTTTGATGTTCCTCATATCATTCACAAGCTTGTGGAATCTCACATAATATTCAGTAACACTTTCCCCTGGTTTCATTTTAAAGTTCTCAAAGTCATCATAAAGCTGAGACTCCCTGTCTTCTTTAGTCAATTCTGAACCAGAGAGAAGCATCTTAACATTGTCCCATACTGCCTTAGCTTCAGTGTTGTGATTGATCACCTTGTAAATGTCCTTAGGTAAACCTTGAAGTATAATGTGTAACATATTGGATTTCACATACACATCAAACCATAACACATAGTAGGTGTACAAGAGGTTTTTGGAGAGAGAAAGTTAGAGGTTTGGGAACTTTAGTGAGAGAAAGAAAAATCTTATTATGAGCTCCAACTCTCTACCTTTGAAGGTAGAGAGTATTTATTGTCTTACAATAAAACGCCACACAACGGGCTGTGGATCAGGCATACAGTGGGTAAAGACCCGTCCGTCCTACACGGGGTTACAAAACTAAATACTACTTAACATAAAATAACTACGACTACGAGCTTTCTAACGATTACATATACTTGAGGTGACCGACTCTTTAATACATGGAATTTCTAATTCCTAACAATCTCCCCCTAAGGGAGGTCACCCCAAACACACATTAAACTTACATTGAATACAAACAGATATTACATTAAAAATTGTTCTTGCATTCCTGATGTATTACTTTGCTCTGAAGCTCGTAGTCATTGATTCTTCACATTGCATGTTTGGATAATCCAAGTGGAGGTCCTTTTCTGATCCACGTGATAATGAGTTTTGAGCCAGCTTTGAGATTATCAGCCACATTAAATCTCTGACTCTTCCTTTGTGGTGTTGATATCATGTGATGTTGTGACATTTGGACCGACATGCTCACATTCTGGATCATGATTTCTTCTTATCAGAGTAGCGGAAGCTTTCGTTGATTCATGATATTGGCAGCAGCGTAGCAAAAGCATGGAGTGAAAATATCAGAGTCATTGATGCACCAATCATGATTTCTTTAGATATGAATGTGTTGTGTGAGCATGCGGCTATGGATTGACCGCTCCATTCTGATCAACTGCAAACGTCGGGGTGTACCTGCATAAGACAGTTAGCAATAAAGCGCACGAAAGTGTCTTTGATCACTTTCGATGAATTGAGGTACATGGCCCACGGTTCCCCGTTGATCAGTACAAGTACTGCCTGTGACGGTATAATTCGAAGAATTTCCTTGACAGGGTTTCGCAGCTGTTCTTGCTGTTCTCAAACCGGAACGTCTCAAAGAAGACAACACGGAGTGAGTGAATCAGTGAATAGAGATTCACTGATTGATGAAAAGAGATTTGAAAAACAATCGTGTATCGCTCAATAGAAATTGTTTTTGCAATACAACGAAGGTTTTAATGAAAATCAATTATCAATCATAAGCACCTTTTAATTTTAAAGATTCGTACACGATCGATGTGCTAATGAAAAGAGTTTTTAAGCACAATGACCGGTTTTTCAAAGGTATCCGTCAATCCATAACTTTGAACGAGATTGATTCAAAAGATTGAAAGCCCAATTGTTTGTTCAGCTATCACATGGTTGATCTATTGGATAGATCTCACATGCCACCCACCTGGAGCTTGTTTGATGATGGCCTCGAGAGGCTTTCCATCTTCATTGTGAATATGTTTGCATATCACTTTCGGATGTTACGGCAATACCACAAGGATAATGCGTAGGACTCAATATTATATCTCTTTCCACATTGTGTGAAGCAGAGAGTCTTCATTGACAGTGTCCTAAGGAGATTTATTTGATGATCTCGTGACTCTAGACTCAATTTGTCACATTTTGGTTCCTATCGCAGGGACTAGGGAGGGGTCTCCTTCTTCAATATCAACAATCTCTAAGAGAAAGTCGATAGATTATGTAGGTTCCCGTGAGAATGAAACAAGTCCTTTTAAGAGGAACACGAGTGGTTTGGAAGTTGAAGTCAGATCGTCCTTTAGGTCCATGACGTCTTTATCTTTGATAGCGCTAGCGTCGTTCGGGGTCAAAGAAACTTCCTTTCTTGAGCAAGTTTATAACACCCTAGGCAGTGAACCTAATCGTTGTAGTGTAGTAATTAGGGTAAGCCACGGGTATTGATATCGTTCTCTAGGGGAATAGGAATGCTAGTGAGAAGTTACTACGCTAAGGGTGGGGTTGAGGAAGATTATTTTTATCTTTTATATTTTTTAAGGAAAGGAAGGTCACGAATCTGGGGTTTGGATTTGGTGGGTTGGTATTGCTACCGATTACTCTACTTATCTAATTATCTAATCTAAGGTGTATGTAGTCTATGTCTAATTATTGTGTGCTCGTATGATAGTTTAAAGATGTGTTTACTTAGGTTTTACTACTCCTTAATTATCTCCTATTGGTGGTTGAATTGTCACATCCTTATTCTTAGTTCGTTGTGTGTCAAAGTTGTAGGGTTATGCGTATGTTCCCTTACTCTTTGAACTTACCAAAGGGTCTCGTCTACAAAACCCACTAGGGATAATAAACTCTTACTCTAAGGCACTCTTTGGATGGTTTAGCTTACAACTACTCAAGGAGTTATATTCTAAGGTTCACAAAGATTTAATCAAGCATTAAGTACACAACGAATGACCTATCGCATTACTAGATCATTAATCAACTAAGATAAGAGACAACCAATCAATATTCAATAATTAAGTTTCATGTTCCCTAAGCAAACACACAAGTAAATTAGCCGGACATGGAGAACATGCAAGCATACACACAAATAATCAAAGACATAATTGAATTAATGAAGTAAAACACTTATCTTGGTGTAAGATAGGGTTTGGAACCCTAAAATCTGTACAAGATAGCCTTGGTTCGGTTTAGGTTTTACTCCAAAAGACTACACACAAATCTTGAAAATTGGATTCTATATATAAGATTACACATGCGACGGCGTCATTATGTTTGTGGCGCCGTCATGTCGCCGTCATTAGGGTTTCGTCTTGGCCACGTTAGACTTGCGGCGGCGTCACCTTATGCTTGTGACGCCGTCCTCTTAGCCTTCGGCCGTGCGGATTGCATCTAGGCCGTCGAGTTGCGACGGTCTACTCTTTTATAACTTGGCGTGTCACGAAAATAGGAGTTTGGCTTCGTCGCGTCACAAAATCCTCCGACGGCGCCGGATAAGCGTGTACGCTCACCTTATGTTTTCAGCACCTTTGAGTGTCTCGATTCTGACTTTGGCCATTTTCTTCGTATATTCGCGCCTTTTCGTCCAAATAAGTGCCATTCTAGCATTTTGCCTTCAAGAGACCTAAAAAGTGAAAAGGAACGATATTAAGCAATAACGGATACAAAGTGATCAAATAAGGGCTTAAACGACCCCTCAAAAAGGTACCTTTTAAAACCTTATCAAATATCCCTACTCTTGGTATTTGCTTGTCCTCAAGCAAATGTGCTTTAGCCAATTAATTTATAAGTTAGGGGTCATGAAGCATTGGTTTAAAAACAGTCCACAACACATATAAGCCCCGCAAAGTCATAACAAGCACGGAAATTACATACTAGCACCTCACATGGGGTGTTTGGATACTCACATCTCTCTTGTGTGTATATGAAATATAACAAATTGGAAATGGAAGATAAACACTCATTAACCGGTCCTAGTACATAGATTACCATAGGCTTGAGAATAGATCAAACCTCCATCGCTTTGGCGTAAGCACCTAGGAAAGACTATCGAAGAGGTCTTTAAAGGGTTGTAATGTTAGGAAACTACGGTGAAACAAAGGGTTTGTTGGGATAGGCTATTTAGTGGTGGCAAGTCAAAAATCTCTATGTTAAATGCATACGAAGAATGGCGTTGCTAAGCCAAGACTTGACACTCTAGACTCTAGTAGAATTGAAATAAACAAACATAAATTAAAAGGATAGATGTAGGATGGTAGCCCGTAAGTTTTTTTTTTTTTTTTTTTTTTTTTTTTTTTTTTTTTTTCTCAATTTTTTTTTTTTTTTTTTTTTTAATATACACTTTACTCTACCATCATCTATGGTAACATCAAAATGATAGGGATTTATAGGCACATCCCTACACTTGAGTTTTTATTACTCTAACACTAATTTGACCAAAATTGAAAAGATCAAAACACTTGGGGTATGTTATTACGCAAACAAAGGGAATTTGAATTTAACGTTCCTTCCCGTCATTTCATAAACTTTAACTTTTCCCATGAATCCCAATCGTCCCAAAGCTGTATACAAAGGATATGACTCGACTTAGCAACTCATGCAAGCAACCAGATAATTGAACTAAGGGTTTAGGGTGATAACAATAATGCACTAAAAGTGAGTGCATACAGGGTAGGCTAAGGCGATTCGGGTGTATATTTGGGGGTGGGGTGTAAACAATGCTCTTCATTGATATTCGAAAAACCCGAAACATCACGAGAACCGCGAAAAGGATAGGCTCTGAGGGGTTAACTAAGGGTATCGTGTACTAAAGATGAGTACAACTAAAGGGTGTGGGGAATTACTCAACCAATATGGAAGAAGTAATTATAATACGGGTATCAAACAAGGGTTATCCTAATGCCTCTTATCATTTAGTTAATCCTAACTACACAAGTGTAGTCTTACTAGCGATCTCGGAATGCATCACAAAACAAGTTCTAGAATCTAATATACTACGGGTTCACACTCTAAGCATTAAAGATGAATGCTTTAATTCCTACTAATCTAAGGCGATCCTCACATTTTGGGTGGAATTTGGGTGGTAAAGGGTTTTTGTGCTAGTCATGCAACTTCCTATCCGTGAGGCGCTTTTGTTAAAACTAATGGCCCACTCCTATATGTCATGAAAAATTAAAAATTTGGTGCCAAAATTACCCTAACGATATTTTCTCATGGTTCACAAATACAATTGGACAAAGCAAATATTCAAGGATAAGCATAGTTTCAAAGTTCCGTTTTATTTTCCCTCCCTACACTTAAACTGAACATTGTCCCCAATGTTCCCAAAAAGTATCAAAGTTATGATAATGGAAGGTAATTAAAAATGAAAGAAACTAGTACTCCCCTAATTAGCTCGGTAGGATCCGTGTGTGAAGTAGTGGTTAAATCCTTTCCAAGAAATTTATCGTGAAAAGCTCCTTCCAATCTTATGTAACTTCTTCTTGATAAACTAAACTGCACTTGAAGAAAACAAACGAAACCTTCGCGTAAAATGAAGCGGTAATATATATAAGACTCGATTTAAAACTAGGATATAATGCTTGTGGAATGGATGTTTCTGAAATTTCGGAAAATTAAGACACTGAAAATTCCAAAATTTATAAGTAGCTCAGAAAACGAGAAAAAAAGTAATCGATGTTTTACTCCTTCGGCGCCGTCGAGTTGCGATCTGGCGCGTCGAGGTTATCTTGACAAAAGCGGTGCGATTTTAGAAAAAATTCGGAAAATTTATATCTTTAGAATCGGAAAAATTTACGCAAAACATCCATTATGACTCGATACAAGCATTTGACTCGAACAAACATATATATCTTTTAGTTAATTGTTATTCTCATGTTTACGTTTCTTTTGAAAGCGTGTGTAATCCTCCCTACACTTATCCCATATGTAAAATACCTTTATATGCAATTAAGACGAGGTTAAAAACAAAATAAAGCATTTTCAAATTTAAACATGAGATTAAACAATCAATAAAAGACATATGACACTAACAAGCAAACAATTAAGCATGGGTTGCCTCCACGAAGCGCTTTTCTTTATTTAAGAGTCTTGTAGCTAGACTCGTGAGTCGTGCTCCCTCTACGTTACTTCATTACGCCACCTTGACGGTCTCTAATGGGTTCCATGTTGTAGAAGTGCCCTAGATGCACCTCTCTAAGATTCGTCCTCTCCCAATTGGTCCTATATTTCGATCCTACGTTCAAGCAATCCTTATAGAATCCGAAAATCTTAGCCATAACATAATCTTTCCATTTTCCCTATCCTCATCATTCCTATAATAGACCAACAGTTTAAGTTCTTTTTCATCATTAGAGAGTGATGAAAACTTCTCAATCTTAAACGGCATTTGGTAAGCTATGTCATCGGTCTCATCCTTGAATCAGCACTACTCCCTAGGGGATCATAGGTCATCTCGGTGCTTTCTATGAAAGGTTTTCCTAGAATAACGTGGGACAAGCTAGGGTCTATGGTACGTGTATCATCCACAATTATGAAGTCCGTAGGAAACATGAAACTACCTACATAAACAATCCCTAAACTTTACCGAGAAAATTGCAACTAACACTAGGATCATTGGGGTCTTGCCTAGTTGGAATAGGCTTCTTCATTACCCAATTGTAGTAGGTGCTAGTCATTATGTTGATTGGGGATTTGCGATCAATGTAGGCCTTTGCAACGAAAAGGTGTCCTATGCAACATGGTATGTTAAGATTCCAAGGGTTCCCAAACTTGATTCTAGGTATTTTCCCTAACATACATGTGGCAGGTCACTAAAGTGAGGTGGCGAGATAGTTCTTCTTCGTGAAACTTATTGAAATAATCATTGTCTACTTCATCTACTTCCTCGGTTGTTTCATTATTCTCAAGTGTATGGTCCTCTTGGTCATTTTGTTCCATTAGGTTTCACTAAAGGCGATGGTATTGGCGAATTAAGGTCTTAGCTAGCTTACTTGGGTCCTTAATCTCTACAGGAAGGCTCGGGAGTTGAGATAGCATAACCTTCCTATCACTATTGGTCATGGCTTTCAAAGGTTATCTATCTTCCTATCCATCTCGGCTTGTTGTTGGTTAAAGCGGTCAGAGAGCTTAGCTATTTGGGCTTCTTGGGTTGCAACTAGGTTTTGTAACATCCTTCGATGTTTGTTGGTTAGGACGTGGGATGTGGGCCATGAAAAATCATTGGAAGTGAATTCCTTGGTTTGTCCCCAATAGAATTAGTGCTTTCCCTTCCATGCTTTACGGTTTCATTGAAATTCTAGGTCAGGGTATTGTGGGAATCTTCCTCCCGTTCCATTAATCTGTGAGGATGCGTAGTCAGCAGGCATGTTCGGGGATGGTGCTAGTCGCGTATTATGAGGATCACAAAAGCGGCTCAGAGGAAGAGACTTTGTTCATGGTGTGAAGACTTAGGATTTTTAAGTGAACTCATTAGGAATTTAACTTGATCTTCAAGTTCGATCATCCTACGGTCGGAAGGTTGTGAGTCAATGGGAGGCAAGGAGATTGCCTTATGGTTTTAGGCACTCACGGGGTCATCCACTTTCGTTGTCATAGGGGCAAGGTCGCTATTATACCCCATGATTCTTCAGCGGTGAGATCACTAAGTTTTCCATACGCTTGGTCAATGGATAGCTTGGTGGGGAAGTTGACATGATCATAAAAGATTTGGACTTGAAGCCAAAGATCAATGTCATGATGAGGGACTTTATGAAGTAAGTCCTTGAATCGAGTCATGCTTCGTAGAGATTCACCACGACGTTTTGGAACATCAAGATGTCATTCCTAAGCTTAGTGGTTCTCCCGTGGGAAAATTAAGCAAGGAAGCGAGAGGTGAGATCATCCCAACTTGAGATGGAGCCCGTGAGTCGCTCAAGCCAATTATTAGCTTGGTCCGTGAGAATTGGAAGAGGCAGCGGTACGTGGTCTCCAGTAGTAGCATCAAGGTCGATGGAATCGACAATTTTAAGAAATCCCTTATATCTGATTTGGATCTTCAGAACGAAGTCCATGGAATGCACATCCGTTTGCACCAACCGGATGGTGTCGGATCGCAGGGCCGTAGTTTGGGCTTGGTGGGGAAGCTCAATGGTGTTCCTATAGCCTAGGTGGCTTGGTCTCGAGTATTCACCAAGAGTACGGGCTCTTGGCGGTCAATTGGTGGTGGGTTGATGAATGGGGGGGTGGTTATCACCTTCCATGATGAAAAGTGATGGGATTACGAACAAAGGTCACGCAGAAGGGGGATAGACTACTGAAAGCTAAAATGAGAAAATTTTACTTGATAGGAATCAAGCAAAGAAACCTAAACGAGTGGACTACTAACTAGCTATTCTATTCCCGTGACAAAGGAACTTCCATTTCTTGAAAGGATTTTATAACACCTAAGCGATGAACCTAATCATTGTAGTGTAGTAATTAGGGTAAGCCACGGTATTGATATGCGTTCTCTAGGGAATAGGAAAGCTAGTGAGAAGTTACTACGCTAAGGTTGGGGTTGAGGAAGATTATTTTTATCTTTTTATATTTTTAAAGGAAAGATACGAATCTCGGGGTTTGGATTTGGGGGTTGGTATTGCTACCGATTACTCTACTTATCTAATTATCTAATCTAAGGTGTATGTAGTCTATGTCTAATTATTGTGTGCTTTGTATGATAGTTTAAAATGTGTTTACTTAGGTTTTACTACTCCTTAATTATCTCCTATTGGTGGTTGAATTGTCACATCCTTATTCTTTGTTGCGTTGTGTGTCTAAAGTTGTAGGGTATGCATTATGTTCCTAACTCTTTGAACTTACCAAAGGGTCTCATCTACAAAACCCACTAGGGATAATAAACTCTTACTCTAAGGCACTCTTTGGATGGTTTAGCACAACTACTCAAGGATTCATATTCTAAGGTTCACAAAGATTTAATCAAGCATTAAGTACACAACGAATGACCTATCGCATTACTAGATCATTAATCAACTAAGATAAGAGACAACCAATCAATATTCAATAATTAAGTTTCATGTTCCTGAAAACACACAAGTAAATTAGCCGGACATGGAGAACATGCAAGCATACACAAATAATCAAAGACATAATTGAATTAATGAAGTAAAACACTTATCTTGGTGTAAGATAGGGTTTGGAACCTAAAATCTTGTACAAGATAGCCTTGGTTGGTTAGTTTTACTCCAAAACTACACACAAATCTTGAAAAATTCAGTTCTATATATAAAGATTACACATGCGGCGGCGTCACCTTATGCTGTGGCGCCGTCATATCGAATCATTAGGGTTTACGTCTTGGCACGTTAGACTGCGGCGGCGTCACCTGTCTTGTGGCGCTGTCTCTTCCAACCACGGCGCCGTGCGGATTGCATCTAGGCCATCGAGTTTAAACGGTCTACTCTTTTATAACTTGCGTCGTCGCGAAAATAGGAGTTTTGGCTTCTTTCCGTCACAAAATCCTCCCGTGTTAAATCCAGATAAAGCGGTGGCAGCGATCTGCCAATAATATTTGGCGGCTTTGAGTGTCTTTTCGACTTTATTTTCTTAGTATATTCAGCCTTTTCATCCAAATAAGTGCCATTCCACATTTGCCTTCAAGAGACCTAAAAGTGAAAAGGAGCGATATAAGCAATAACGGATACAAAGTGATCAAATAAGAACTTAAGCGACCCTCAAAAGGTACCTTTAAAACATTATCAGTCTTGTCTTAGATGTTACATTGGTAACCACCCGTAGCATATGAATTAAACCCTATACGCCTAAAGGTTGAATAATTTTGAGGGCTATTTGTTTTCACCCTTTTCTCATTCAATTCTTTTTCATTCTTCAACCCCTTCGATTAACGCAGAGACTTCGCTAGAACCTTGTTGGGATTATTCCATACTAGCTCAGGTCTCGATCCTTTTCCCATATCTCATTTTTATCCTTTTTCCAAAATACCTAAGGACTCTACACTATCTAGTGGATTGTCCACGGTGAATCCCTCGGTTCTGGCGGTCATAGGGTAATCTAACTTATCATCCTTATATCACCATACATAAAGTAAAGTTTGTTGGTCTATTTGGTATTGTTCATCTGCCATTGGAACCAATTGAAAACCATTTGAAAATCAATCAGATACTTATGATATATTATCAAAGCATTTTGAATTGTTTTGATATTTTTTTAGAACAAGAGCTCCCCCTCAACATGTGCATCAAGTATTTGAAATCATTTTGCTACGGAGGCAAGAGAAAGATTAACTTCTTTACGGCTACCATTTTCTAAAAGATATCAACATCACTTCCCACGATCAACAATTAGATAAAGCATTTTAGGGTAGGATGAGGTTTTCATAAGCTTGCTCCCCCTCAATATGTGCCTTGAGGTTTGAAATAGTTTTGCACATACAAGAGGGAACCTGCACATTGATCACGTTTCAAATATTTGTGGTTTAAGATAGATGCTCCCCTCAACATGTGCATGGAAAATTTGAAATCGTTTGGCACATGTGGGATGGAGAGCTTGTACATCCTTATAAAACCATTTACCGAATTATCAATTTAAATTCAATTTAAATCACAAATTCTCCCCCGATCACAATTATTAAATCATTTGAGATTTGTGATCTCTGTAGATTTTAATTGATTTTGAAAGCTTTTAAGGAGAATTATGACTTGATTATGAAAGCGTTTTAACTGATAAGGATCGGTTTTTTAGACTTTAAACTCCATTGGTTAAACATGCATGATCATCTTTTGAAAGCAATTGTATGACAACTAATTTTTTTGAATTAATGATCATTCTCCCCTCAATCAATGACATAGGTTGTTGATTGAGAGAAATATTTTACAAGAAGTCCGATGATTTTCAAACTTGAGTCCGAGTTATTGTACAAAGCAATTAGTTTTCAATGAGATAAGTGTTTATAGAATCAGAGCATGAGATTTGAAAAACAAGATAAAGCATGGCTCTGTTTTTTTTTCTATGAAAAGCGGGTTACTGCCTGAAATGACAATAAACCATTGTTTCTCATTCTCTCAAAAATTATTATTTTATTTTTATTTTATTTTTAAAACATTCGAACAACATCTAAAGTCCTGTATCATTCTTTGAAAGACAGTATTAAGACCGTAGATGTTATCGAATCGAGAAAAACATGACAAAATGACAATATTTTTTGAGGAATTTTCAATTTTCACATTTTTATGGATTTTGAAAGTTTATAATTTTCTATTAGATTTTGAATAAATATATACAGAGATAGATGAAGAAAGACCTGACTCCTCGTCTTCTCCCTGAATGTTTGAGTGTTTACGGTTGGCTTTTCAAGCCAATTCATGGAAGAATAAACTCAAAACGTTCTCTTGGAAGAGCTTTGGTGAAGATACGCTAAGCTCAGTATTAGGTCCTCCAAAATAGAGTTCCACCACCTTTTACACTTGTTCCCTGATGAAATGATGTCAAATGTCGATATGCTTTGCCCTTGAGTGTTGAACGTTATTGCAAGAAAGAGCAATAGCACTTTTATTATCCGCAGATGAGAGTTTTGTTGAATACAAAGCCATAGTTGATTAGTGAGATCATCCATAGGATTTGAGCACAACAAGATGACATGGCTATGTATTCACCTCTGTAGAGGAAATAGAAGTACTCATTTGCTTCTTAGAAGACCAACTCACAAGCTTATCACCCAGCGAGCACCTCCGGCGTGCCGACGAGTATCTTGAAAACCACTGCATGATGCGCATGCGCATATATTTGTTAGTGACATCCGGGGTGTCCCGGGTAGCAAAGTCCCATGTCGATGGTTCCTTGGAGGTACCGAAAAACCGTTTAACCGCTTCAAAGGTGCTTTTTGGTAGGCTTAGCACGGTATCTAGCACACATGCATACGACAAGCAGATTATCGGGTCGGTGGTACATCGGGGATCGATCATGCTACGATATTTCGTTTGGTCTACTGATCCCCAGTGGTCCTCATCCAGTTTAGTAGCTCAATCATGGGATTAATCACAGCGAGTCACTAGAATCAAATCAAAATTTCTTTAGAATCTCATTTGCATATTTAGATTGATTTATAAAAATGCCTCCGGGACTTTGTGAAATTGGTAATCCCAAGAAAAATGACATTTGTCCCATCATTGACATTTGAAATTTAGAACCTATTTCATTTGAAAATGGTCACACTCATGGGGTCGGTCGAGGCAAAGATGATATCATCAACATAAATTTGAACATGAATTAATTGTTTGCGACTTCTGGTGAACAATGTTGGATCAACTGCTCCTTCTTTGAAACCGGTGAAGAAGAAACTTTGATGGCATCATACCATGCCCTTGGAGCTTGCTTTAAACCATAAAGAGCTTCTTTAAAGCGATAGCGTGAGTAGGATGCTCTGGATTCACAAAGCGGGTTAGGCGGCGTAGACGACTTCTTTAAGATCTCCGTTGAAATGCCGTCTTTACATCCATCGATGACTATCATATTCTTACTTGCGGCATTAGCCAAGAATATTTTGATTGCTCGATTGACCACGAGGCAAATGATTCTTCAAAGTCTACCCTCCTCTTTTGATATCCTTTAGCAACCAATCGAGCCTTGTTCTTTAACACATCACCATGTTCATCAAGTTTCACTTTGAAGATCCATTTTAGAGCAATGATCCTAGCACAATCACGGGAGGCGGTACTAATTCCCATACCTCAAGTCGATCAAACTCATGAATTTCTTCTTTCATGGCATTGAACCAGCTATCTTCATTCATGGCGGTTTTAACATCTTTTGGTTCGATCTTTGAGAGTACGGAGTTGAAGAAGCACCATAAGGCATCGGTTGCAAGTTGTTTACGTGTGAATCTTGGACGAAATTTCCAATGATGTTGTCTAATGGATGATCGTTGAGTCCATTTTCCGAGGTGTTCATGTGGTCTTGTTGAGGGATGAAATAGCAGATGCGATGTCTCTGAGAAAGATGGTTGATGAGAAGATTAGGGCAAATATGTTTTCAAATGGAGCATCTTCGAGGGTAGCAAGGGATTAACTTCATCCTGAATCGAAGCATTTCCATGATGTACACTTGATGATTGAAGATTTGTTTATGAAGCAATTGATCGGCCGAAGCTTCTTGGCTTAATGACATAGAATTGAAGGGTTAATTTCATTGACAGGGATATAGCGACCTCGTTGATGGGATTGACATATCATTGTTACTTGGCTCAAATTGTTCATCAAACATTGGATCAAACCGTTTCTTTAAATCATCTTCTGAGGGAGGTACATATGGATTCTTGGTGAGGAGTTTGGTACAAGGGATGAACCAATGGGACTGTTTTGAAGTCTCGGTCGAATGGATTCGAGCCATTTGACCGTCGACTCATCAAACGTAACGTGAATTGTTTCCATGATATTCCGGGTTCTTTTGTTATAGATTCGGTATCCCTTTTTGTTTGGTGCATATCCTACAAATACTCCAATGTCTACTTTAGCTTTAAGTTTGCCTAAATCTTGGCCCTCATTAGTTGGATAACACAATGCACCAAACACACGAATGAATGAGAGATTAGGTTTTCTGTTATGGACAAGTTCATATGGAGTTTTCCATGTGGCGGTGTGAATCGGGATCGATTTTGGGTGTAGCATGCAGTGCTTGATGGATTCACCAGAGAAACATTGGAACCTTTGAGTAAATCAACATTGTCCTTGCGTTTCCACAAGAGTTCGATTTAGCTCTTTCAACTACGTTCTGTTGAGGAGATCGTGGAACACTTCTTTGATGACTGATTCCAATACTTTCATAAAACTAACTAAGTTGTTTGTTAACAAACTCGCCCATTGTCTGTTCGATGATTCGACCGTTTTGTTAAGCTTGAACCCAATTGTTTGATGAGTTTGATGATGATATCTGAGTTTCATCCTTTGTCCTTAAGAACTTTTTCCGGTGAATCTAGAGTAATCATCAACTATAACTAACACATATTTCTTCCCAAAGATATTCTATACTCTCATTGGTCCACATAAATCCATATGAATTGTATGAAGAACTTGGCAGGTTTGTAGGTTTAGGTTTATGGGCATACTTCTTGCTTTTTCCCAATTGGCATGCAGAACAAAGATGATCCTTTTCATACTTAAGTCTAGGTAAACCTACAACTAGGTCCTTTCGGGAGAGATCATTGATGGTGCCGAAGTTCAAGTGATTGAGACGGCGATGCCATAACCATGACTTTGTTTTAGAAGCCTTTGACAACAAACAATTGGAGAATACTTCATCATATCTTTGATAGAGATGGTGTATAGATTTGAACCAAGTGTTCCTCTTAAAAGTTCTTTACCATCAAGTTCTCTAACGAAACAAGTATGTTTTGAAGGCTACTTCTAGATCGAATCGCAGAATTGACCAACGAGAAAGGTTATGACCAATTCCACATAATATACCGAGATAACACTTTTACCAACAACATAATCCATAACCCATAATACACGAAATGATCATTCCCGAATCTAATCTGATGAATTTGCTCACGAAGTTCATGAGCGACCGGTCTTGGTCATATGCTTGGAACGACACGAGTCGGTACCCGTAACGATTTGACGATCTGCAGTTGAACAGACAAGAATGGATATTGGATAATTGGGATCCCCATGATGGGTCACGAACCGTTAAGTTTTTCACACAAGTAACCACTTGTGAATGGTCAACGTAATAAACTTAAAACATTTCGAAACAAATCAATGAGGATTAGGAATATAGTGGATTCACTGGGTGCGTTAAGTCCCACAGGAGGATGAATGGTGTTTAACACTTCGGTCAATAGAATAATCACTAAGGATAGTGATGATGGGATTTGAGTTATTTATACCTAAAAGAAAGTTTTAAATTACAGGGGCTTAAATGCAAATTAAAGAAAATTAAAAAGCTAAATTATATTAAATAAGCGCTATCACTATTTTTAAAATGATGTTTTCTTGATTTATAAAATAAAATAACTTAAATAAACTATTTTAATTAAAGCGTAAACTTAAATTATCTAAAATGTGACTTAAAATGAACGTCGTTATGTATAAAAAGTACAGCGAGTGCTAAGTAAAAGCGTAAAATTTTGAAATAAAAGTCCTAAAAGTGTAAAAACAATTTTCTTACCTACTATATGACAAAAGAAAATTTTAGAAAAAAAGATTTATATTTTTTTGACTTTTATATTTTATATTATGAATTAAATACTATTTTACACTAATTAAATGATTAAAAATACTAAAACTATTTAGAAAAATCTGAAACTTTTTATAAATTACTTTATACTAATACAAAGTTAAGAAAAATACAAAAGTTGAAAAAGCTAGATTAAATAAGCTGAAAATAAGCTAATAAGCTGTATAAGCAAATGGACAAGAAGGGTTATGTATTAAATATGAAACCTATACGGTCAAAAGACCCGAGGTTAATTTATGAATGTGTGTGTGGTGATTTGGTGGCAGGTTGAATCACGACAAGCGCTTTTTGCTTTTTATTTTATTTTTTTGATTTTTCTTCACAAACTTTATTAAGCTACTTAAAATAAGCAATTTTTAAAACTACAACTTTTTATGAAATCTACTAATAAGCTCAGTTTGAGCTTATTTATCTCAACTGATGGCAAAATTGGAAGCACAAGTTTTAAATAAAATGGCTTATAAGCTAAAATAAGCAAAGGAAAACTGGAAATAAGCTAAATAACTTGTAATAAGCTAAATTAACAATGAAAAGAACATTTAATAAGAAATAAGCAGTTTAGAAGCTTAAAAACTCAAGATGGGCTTTTAAGCTTATTTTGTGATTTTTAACTCAAATAAGCTTGAAATAAGCTTCCTGAAAGAAAACAAAAAGTACAAATAGCTAAAACAAGCTAAATGAACATGTATTATCTAAAGGACAAAATAATCACGATAAGCTAATAATAAGCAAAATAAGCACTTTGGTAGTATATTGACAAAACAGGGCACAAGCCATATTCGGCATTTAGCTCACTAAATAAGCTAAAATTTAAAAAATAAGCTGAGGATCAAGTTAAAATGGTAAATTTCAACCAAAGCTTCACTCTATGGTCCTTTGAGCTTATAAAGAGCTTGTGAAAAAGCGAAAAACCACTGGTATGACTCATATCACGAGTCAAAATGGGACAAACAAAAAACTCTTGTAAGACTATCAAATAAGCATAGATTGAAAAAGCATTTGGAACTTGAAGTGAATAGGTGAGCTTCTCAAAAAAGCTAATGTACACAAGCTAATACCCATTAATGAGCTTTGTGAGCTTGTGAAATGGACTATATCAAGCTGTGCACGGGGCATGTTTTGAAGAAAAAGGGCTTAAAATAATATAATGAATAAGCAGTTAATAAGCTAATTAAAAGTGAACTTTTATTTTTCTAATTAAGTTAAGCTGACAAAAGTTTAATATCCCCGAAGTTTATATCCTAACTCTTAATATTAAGTCCTATATAAAATTATCCATTTTATTCAAAAGCTGACTATATTGAAATTTTGACTTTTTAAAAAAGAAATGAACTAAGTTGACTTTTTATGAGTTTGGATTAATTCAACTAACTAATTATGATATATTAAGCTAAGAATAAGATGTATTAAGCTATGTTAGTAGTTTTAAACTAATATGAAGATTTTAACAACCTAAAACTTTAACAGTTAACAACTAAGTGAGATTTAAAGAGATTTTGACTTTTTCACAAATGAGGACTAATTTTTATTGTTGCACTAAGTATTTAGGTACTAGTGTGACTATAAAACAATAACAACACAACAACTCAGTCAACCTCTGTCTGAGATAACAAGTTAAAACAAACACTACTTTATAAAACATTTGTTTTGAGATTTAGCATCACTAAAACAAGTTTTTAAGCCAAGAAATCTAATAATTAACTATTATTAACTATAATAAGTCAGAATTATACTAGAATTAACAAACTTAATATAGATAAATTATGAACTGTAATTTTTGAGAAATTGCTTACAAATGAGTCTAATGCAGGCGAGAACCAGGACTTGTAAACACTTCCTAAAGCTTCCCAATAAGCTCTAAACCAAGACCATCCAATATCAACCACACTCCAGCTTTCTTGTATCTTTCCATGGATTTTTGATTTTTCAACTATTTTTTAGTATTTTTTTTTGTATTTTTTCTTTTTATTTCTAAGCTTTTTAAAGTTTCTAATAGCTTTAATAAGCTATATATAGGAGCTTATGTGGGCTATTAGGTCCAAGACAACCATTGATAACAACATTTGATCATTATCATGAGATTTTGAAAATGCATAAAGCTGAAATTGAACTTAAACAAAATTACTTATTGCAAAAGTTTATAATACAGACATGAGAAACTTGAGGTGTAAAGCTAAAATACCTTTGAAATTCAAAATTAATTTAAGCGACATAAACTAAAATAAAATACACTAGATATGTTTCACATTGCCTCTTATCCTCTTTATAAAGATCTTTTATGACTTGGTGTCAACCTCACGAGACTTTCCATGACTTTATGCCATGAATTCATCAAAATCTTCCATGTGGAATTTTGGCGCCAATTTTCTCTTGAGCGAGTTTTCATTTAATGCATTTTGGTGTATGTGGAGGTGGAGGAGTTAATTAACATTGGGGGGGATAAGGTTGAGGTGGAAGGTGAGGGAAAGCAATTGGTGAAACCACGGTTTTGGTCAGTTTTGCTTGATGGTTGGAGGGAGGTGAGCAGTGGTGGTGGTTTGGCGAGGGTTTTGACCAATTTTAGACGATATTAATAGGCGGGGTCAAAATGGGGGTTCTTGTTGGGGTTTTGAGGGGTAATAATACAAAAGGGTCCATTTGGTAGTTTTAATACAAGGACTGTAACTTGAGGACTGCAATTCGACCAAAGTTAAGGGACCAAACTTGAACTTTTCCAATGTAACAAGGACCATTATTGCCATTCTTAAAATATTACAAGGACCATTTTGACAATTTGCAAAGTTTAAGGGACAAAGTTGTAATTTTGCCATAGATTTATTCAAGGACCATTTTTGACAACTTAGAATATTTCAGGGACCTTGAATGACATTTTTCTTTATTTTGATTTACGGGGACTTTTTTGACAACTTTTGAAACTTGGGGACTAAAAGCGCCAATTATGCAAACTTGATCGTTTTCATCGATTTTGATATTTTTTGCATCTAAAACACATAAAACACTTATTTGTGATATTTTCATCATTTTGATGCATTTATGAGTGTTTTGGATGTTTTGGCATTCTAAACAGTACAAAAATGATGAGTATTTAGACACTCATCAATCCCACACACTAAGATATTGCTAGTCCCTAGCAATGTTTTGAGAAAAATTAATGGATTTCATCTCTTTACCAAAAGCCATTACTTATGGAGTAGCCAATTGTTTTGGTTCAAGTAAGAACCTTGGTACAATGATAACCAAATGATTTTGAGCAAATCACCAGACTTTCAACGGTTTGATTTGTCTTTACCGGAAGCCGTTTATACGGACTAGCCAACTTTTAGATAAATTATCAATATTATCTTTGGTGAGTTGATTACCAATTATGGTTTTTCCACTTGCCTTTACCACAAGCCATAAACTTGCGGGCTAGCCAACTTTTCACTAATTAAAGATATGGTGAGTTGAACACCATACAATTTTGGGCAAATTGCAAGCCATAAGCGGATTTGAGATATCTTTACCAAGAGCCGTTTGCTCCTGGATTAGCCAATCCTTATGTGGGTTAGACATGGCGGGTGATTACCATTTCGAGTAAGTGAAAAACTTACTCCAAAAAAATTTGGCCAAAAGCGGAATGGGTGGATAATTACATGATAAAATTCGTGAGAATCCCCCCACACTTAGAAATGAATATTGCCCTCAATATTCAAAGTCTTACGGTTATGCGAAACATAGAACATAACAGGGAAATACTACGGCCATTATTTTATTTTTGATATATACACATTTTTTTTTTAGACTTTATATACAACGCTGAGGGGCAACTCCCCACTAGGGTGGTAGAAAGTAGAAAGAAGTCGAGAAATATGGGTGAAAACCCATATGGTGTGTCTACTTGTTTTTTATTCCCGAGTCACTAGCTTGACTCGATCCCGCATTCATTGGTTCATGGGGAAAGTTTGTAGATCCGGGACAATCACGGGTGGAATGTCCTCTCCAAATTAATGCTTTAATCGATGACCATTCACTTTAAAATTTGGACCATCGGGTTGAGATAACTCAATGGTGCCATAAGGATAAACCTTAGCAATAGTAAATGGACGGACCAGCGGGACTTGTGCTTTCCCGAGAAAATCTTCAATCTTGAATTGAAAAGAAGGACTCGATCACCAGCGTTGAAAGCAGCGGTTCTTGATTTTGAAGTCATGAATCTTCTTTGTCTTTTGTTTGTAGATCAAAGAGTTCTCGTATGCTTGATCGCGGAGTTCATTTAATTCATTCATT
This sequence comes from Chrysanthemum makinoi, assembly GCA_910596185.1. Classification (NCBI taxonomy): domain Eukaryota; kingdom Viridiplantae; phylum Streptophyta; class Magnoliopsida; order Asterales; family Asteraceae; genus Chrysanthemum; species Chrysanthemum makinoi. Next base: position 254,129,379 of record OU343221.1, read on the forward strand.
TGAACTTTTACGTGATCACGGTATGCTGAATATCGAAGTTGGTATGTTTTAAGGCCCAGTATGCCTTGTGCTCAAGCTCAATCGGAAGATGACATGCCTTTCCGTACACTAGCTTGTATGGAGTACACGATTGGTGTTTTATAAGGTACATGCGGAAGGCCCGAGTCGTCATCAGTTTATCCGACCGGGATGCACGATTTTAAGCCTCTGTCCTTTCAAAATTCTTTTAATACCACGGTTGGAAACTTCCACTTGCCCACTTGTTTGGGGTGGTATGCGATGAGAAAGGCGGTGGGTTACACCATATTTTTTCATGACTCGATCAAATTGGTCATTGCAGAAATGTGTACCACGATCGCGATTATAGCGTGGAGTTCCAAACCTAGCAAAAAGAGATTTTAAGAATTTCACAACAACTTGGGCATCATTGGTAGGTAAAGCTTTCGCTTCAACCCATTTTGACAAATAGTCAAGCGAGTATGTATTTGTTGCCTCGAGATGATGGAAATGGTCCCATAAAGTCAATGCCCCAGATGTCAAATATCTCACACACTTGAATGGCATTTTGCGGCATTTCATTTCTTTGTGAGATATTTCCGTGACGTTGACAAGCGTCACGGGGCTTTGACAAATTCGTGGGCATCTTTGTAAATCGTGGGCCAATAAAATCCGGAATCAAACACCTTTTTGGCGGTGTAGTTTGGACTATGATGGCCCCGGTGGGTCGGCATGGCAAGCTTTGAGAATGTCAATAGCTTCATGTCCATAAACACACCGTCGGATGACTTGATCCGCACAGATTTTGAATAAGTAGGGGTCGTCCCGGAAGTAATGTTTAACATCCTTGAAGAATTTGTTCTTCTGTTGGGTCGACATCCCTTTCACTATGAAGTTACCGGCATGGTAATTTGCGAAGTCAGCAAACCATGGGGTGGTAGAGTTTCCACGAAAAGAAACGGCATTGAGTGTCTCGAGAGGAAATGTTTCATTTATTTCCTTTTTCTCGAAAACATCTTGGTGAGGGTTCTTCTCGGAGATAGGATGATCGTGACGGTTCTCGGCTCCTTTTTTTATCACGTATAATGATATCAAATTCTTGCAGGAGGAGAACCCAGCGGAGCAATCTCGGCTTTGCATCTTGTTTTGCAAAGAGATATTTGAGAGCCAGGAGTGATCCGTATACGCCACGCATTTGGTCAAGATTAAGTATGGTCGAAACTTCTCAAATGCATACACCACGGCTAGTAGCTCTTTTTCTGTGGTGGTGTAATGAGTTTGAGCTTGATCATAGTTTTACTTGCGTAGTGGATAGGCTGAAAATGCTTGGTTCTCACGTTGCCCTAGGCTGCACCGATAGCAAAATCACTTGCATCGCACATGAGCTCAAAGGCAAATCGGTCGGAACAGCGAGAATGGGTGCTTGATAAGCTTTTCTTTAATGTTTAAAAAGCTTTGATGCACTCAGGTGAGAAGATAAAAGGAGCATCTTTTTCAAGAAGATGGGTCATAGGCGGGCGATTTTAGAAAAATCTTGTATGAATCTGCGATAAAAACCGGCATGACCTAAAAACTCCTAATACCTTTGACGGTAGTAGGATGAGGCAATTTAGCAATAACATCGACTTTTGCTCTATCGACCTCAATCCCATTTTTGAAATCTTATGGCCAAGGACTATGCCTTCTTTGACCATAAAGTGGCTCTTCTCCCAATTTAGACAAAGATTGGTGTCTTCACACCGTTTGAGCATTTTCTCTAAATGGGAGAGACATGTTTGAAACGAGTCCCCAATGACCGAGAAGTCATCCATAAACACCTCCATTGTTTCCCGATCATGTCGTGGAAAATGGCCATCATACATCGTTGGAGCGTGCGGGAGCATTACATAAGCCAAAAGGCATACGTCAGTAGGCAAAAGTTCGTATGGGCAGTGAATGTGGTCTTTTCTTGATCACGTGGATCAATGGGGATCTGAAAATACCCCGAGAAACCATCAAGGAAACAATAGTATTCATTCACTGCTAATCTCTCAAGCATTTGGTCCATGAAGGGTAGAGGAAAATGGTCTTTACGGGTGGCGTCATTCAACTTCGATAGTCAATGCAAACAAGCCATCCCGTAACCAATCGAGTTGGAATTAACTCGTTTTCTTCATTTGTGACAGGTAATGCCACCCTTTTAGGAACACAATGAATTGGGCTAACCAAGGACTATCGAGATCGGGTAAATCAATCACGCATCAAGAAGTTTGATAACCTCTGTTTGATAACATCATGGATTTTTGGATTTACTCTCTCTCGATGTTGAAGCTTGCTGGTTTGAAGTCATCCTCCATCAAGATTTTGTGAGTACAAAACTCCGGGTTGATACCCTTAATGTCGGAGAGTTTCCAAGCAATTGCTTGCTTGTGTGACTTCAAGACCTTTATGAGAAGCGATCTTTTCATCTTTACTCAAATCTCGAGCAATAATGGCGGGTAATTTATCATCACCCTCAAGAAATGCATACTCGAGATGAGGTGGTAAGTCCTTAAGTTCGACTTGAAATTCTTAGTTTTCTCAGCGACTTGACTTCCTTGTTATGAAGTTCAGGGAGTGGATTCATGATTTCAACTTCTCAAGAAGACTCCTGACTTAATCTCTTGTTATGAACCTCATCGGAGAATCGGTGAGGTGATGATGGATCATCATTAAGCAACTTCTCAATGAGAAGTATGTCCCCTCGATGTCAATTGGAGCGTGATCAATTTCCCATGGAGCAGAATCACTAGCCAAGTATGCTTCAATCTCTTCCAAGATGAAGTCACTTTCCTCAAATGGAGTGAGAGAAGGAGTAGAATTGGCGATGATGGGTTGAGATGAATGAGTGAGATTATCACTCGAAGAATTATGATCATAACCAAGAACTTCTTGAGAGTACTCTTCAGAAGCAACATCAATGATATCTATTAGGTTAACCGACTGAGAATCATAGTTTCGCGGAGTACCTCGAAGTTTGATCAAGGTTAAAGGTGGCGACTTCATTACCCACGCGTAGTGTGATTTCTTGCTCAAATACATCAATGAGAGCCGGCCCGTTCTCGGAATCCTCGTCCAACAATGAGAGGAACCCGATGATCGGCATCAAAATCAACAACTACAAAGTCAACTGGAAAATGGAACTTTCCTACTTTCACAAATACGTCCTCGGCAATGCCAAGAGGGCGGGATATTGTACGATCTGCAAGCTCGAGAGTCATGCATGTAGGAGTAAGTTCGGGAAGAAAGTTTCTTCCATACTAAATAAGGCATCAGATTGATGCTTGCACCAAGATCGGCTAAGGCAAAGCATTCAACCATTCATGGAAATACACAAGGTAAGAGAAATTTTCCAGGATCTCCAAGCTTCTCTGGAAGCTTCTTCAGGATAAGCTGCAGAGCGGTTCTCGTTAGAAGGAGTTTTGCCATTTCAAACAGTATTTCCTTGTTGCTTAACATGTGTTTGAGAGTTGATGCAAACTTGGGCATCGACATGATAGCATCCGCAAAGCTTATGTCAAAATGTAGTTCTTGGAAAATTTGAAAAAATTTGTCCATTTGATGGTGCTTTTTGCGGAGCTTTTTCTCATTCAAACGTGATGGGTAAGGAATAGAAGATTTGGATTTGGTATTTTCAATGGGAGCTACGGGAGGTTCAAAACAACTCTGGATTGGATTTGGGTTTCTGGACAACTTGAGGTTGGACATTGTTGGTACCTCCGTTATTAGTAGGAAGTTCCTTGTCCTTTGTAGCCTCAGGTTCACTTTCCACTACCTTCGGGAGAGAAGAAGAAGAAGAGGTAGTAGGAATAGCGGGTCCATTGTATGAAACACCACTTATGGTTGTGATCGCCTTTGCATAAGCCCCTCGGGTTAGCGATCGTGTTGCTCGGAAGTTTTCCAGGCCAGGGTTGATCATTTAAAGACTTCTTAAGATCGTGATCGGTGACCAACAACTGTTCATTTCATCTTGGGATTTCATGAATTGCTTCAATAACTCATCGGATGATGGTCTTTGGAGATGGCTTGGAGGAGAAAATTTTGAGGTCGTATGTTTTGATTATGACCTTGTTGTTGAAAATTTCCTTGATTAGGATTCACATTCCCATGAAATTGATTCCCTCGATTGAAATTGTTTTGATTAAGGTTTCCTTGATGTTGGAAACCTTGATTTGGTCAGGGATAGAAATTACCTTGGTTTTGATAACCTTGGTTCATTCTAGGTTGGTTCGATTCGGTTTTGTATGTTAGGATTACGGCTAAAACGGGTGGTCCACGATAAGTGTTAGCACGGTAGTTTGGTTCATTTTGAGGGCGGTATTGATTACCTCCTTGATTTGAAGTACCGGCTATAGCATTAGCTTCAAACGGACTACCATCGGTGGCGATCTGGTTGTAGTATGCATGAAGACCACCACAAGTAACACAAACTTCAACTTTCTTCACTTCACCATGTGATGGTGTGTGTGTGAAAGTGACTTTCTTTTGGTTAGCAAGAACCAAAGCCCAAACAATATCCGTGAGTTTGTCAATCTTAGCATCGGTGCTAGATGTACTCACGGGAGATGAAGTAGAAGGTCGGCATTAGGAGATTGATATGTCTTTGTTGCGGAAGAGGCGGACTGGGACTTGTTTTCAATGATTTGCAAGGCTTCTTTTGTGGTCTTGCTCGGGAAATTACCTCAGCGGAGGCATTTAAAGAGTCTTGGTCACCTTGCTGTTCGGAGACCATTGTAGAAAGTATCCATTTGCATTAACTTCGGTAAAACCATGATGCGGACACTTGGAGCAACTCTTTTATAACGATCCCATGCCTCACCGAATGATTCATCAAATCTTTGAGAAAATTTCATTATCTCATTCTTAAGACTTGTAGTTAGGGATGGAGGATAGAATTCGTTAACAAACTTGGTGACTAGATCCTCCCATGTCTCAATGGAACGAGGGGTTGTTTCTCAAGCCAATTCGGGCTTGTCCCTCAGAGAGAATGGGAGCGAGAAGAAGCTTAATTTTCTTCATGTGGGACATTCTTGTATTTGATGGTAGATGCAATCTTGTTAAACCATCGAATATGTGCATGAGGATCATCCGGCTCAAAACCATAGAATTGGCTTTGGGTTACAAGATTAAGCAACCCGGTTTTGAGCTCAAAGGTATCAACCACGATGGCTGGGACAACAATGGCATCTCCGTAACCCTCGATGGGTGCTTGGAGAAGCTCATTCATCGACTTGTCTTACGCCATTACTGACGAGGGGTGGTGGTGGTACTAGGCGTTCCTCGATCGCGGTGAAGGAGCGAGCAGCGTCCTCTCGCCTACGAGGAATATTTGCAAGCTCGAGAAAGTGGACTTGTGGAGCTGGAAGAGCAGTCGCATGCACTAAGTATAAAAATCAATTTTCAAAACAAATGCGAGGCAAAACGACAAGTGAACTTAACCAATAATCACAAATGAAATGGCTTCTTTGAAAAAGGTACACCAAATCACAAGGACACAAAGGCAAGTTTTAAATCTTTGGTTTGGGAACTTATTATGGTCACACCCCAGGTTGGTAGGTGTCTTGCCTTGATTCGCGGTGGTTGATTTTTATGTATTTATTAAGTACCACTAAAAAGGCGTAGGTATGGATTTGTGCTAAGGGTTTAAAACTTTTGGACAATATTTTTGGTATCGTCTCGTTTAACCAAATCGTATCTCTTTAAGAATCACCTTAAAGGAAACACAAGCTAGAGCGTTCACGATTGTTTTGTTGTTTTTATATTTTGTTTGGTGTTGTTAACACTTTAGGAAAAGTGTTAATGAACTTTTGATAATTTGATAACTTTACAAAAACTTTTTACAAAGATGGTATATGTGCGAATAGATGCGAAAATGGCTTAAAAACGCTAAAGCCTCCGGCGGCTGGCGCCAAAATTTGATTGGCTCTGAACAGTCAAGTTTAATCACACAGGCTAACCACTTGTGAATGGTCAACCGTAATAAACTTAAAAGCATTTCGAAACAAATGCAATTAAGATCAGGAGAATATAGTGGATTCACGGGTCGTTAAGTCCCAGGAGGATGAATGGTGTTTAACACTTTGGATGTCGAATAATCACTAAGGATAGTGATCGATGGGATTTTGAGTTATTTATACCTAAAGAAAAGATTTGTAAATTACAAGGGCTTAAATGCAAATTAAAGAAAATTAAAAAGCTAAAATATATTAAATAAGCGCTATCACTATTTTACAATGATGTTTTTTGTGATTTATAAAATAAAATAACTTAAATAAACTATTTTAATTAAAGCGTAAACTTAAATTATCTAAAAATGTGACTTAAAATGGCGTCGCGTTATGTATAAAAATTCGCTGTCTTGTTAGTAAGCGTAAAATTTTTGAAATAAAAGTCCTACAAGTGTAACAACAATTTTCTTACCTACTATATGACAAAAGAAAATTTTAGAAAAAAGATTTATATTTTTTTGACTTTTATATTTTTATTATGAATTAAATATTATTTTAAACTAATTAAATGATTAAAAATACTAAAACTATTAAGAAAAATCTGAAACTTTTTATAAATTACTATACTAATACAAGTTAAGAAAAATATAAAAGTTGAAAAAGCTAGATTAAATAAGCTGAAAATAAGCTAATAAGCTCATATAAGCTTAAATGGACAAGGAAGGGTTATGTATTAAATTATTGCAAACCTATACGGAGTCAAAGACCCAAGGAAGGTTGGTTTATGGTGTGTGTGTGGTATTTGGGTGGCGAGGGTTGAATCCCAAGCTGCTTTTGCTTTTATTTTTATTTTTTTATTTTTCTTCACAAACTTATTAAGCTACTTAAAATAAGCAATTTTAAAACTACAACTTTTATGAAATCTACTAATAAGCTCGGTTTGAGCTTATTTATCTCAACGATGGGCAAATATTGGAAATAAGCACAAGGTTTAAGCCAAAATGGCTTATAAGCTAAAATAAGCAAGGAAATAAGCTAAATAACTTGTAATAAGCTAAATTAACAAGCTGAAAAAAGAACATTTAATAAGAAATAGCTTTAGAAGCAAAAAACTCAACTTGATTAGGCTTTTAAGCTTATATTAATGATTTTTAACTCAAATAAGCTTGAAATAAGCTTCACAGAAGAAAACAAAAGTACAAATAGCTAAAAACAAGCTAAATGAACTTGTATTAATCTAAAGGACACAAATAATCACAGCGATAAGCTACTAATAATAAGCAAATAAGCACTTTGACTAGTATGCAACCAAGCGGGCTGCGGCCATATTCAAAGCAATTTAAGCTCACTAAATAAGCTTAAAGCTAAAAATAAATTTGAGGATCAAGTTAAGGCTGGTGGGCTTTCAAAAAAGCCAAAGCTCACACTCTATGGTCCTTTGGAGAGCTTATAAAGAGCTTGTGAAAATTTGAAAAACCAGGTATGACTCTGATGTATCTTTGAGTCAAAATGGGACAAACAAAAAAACTCTTATGAGACCTATCAAATAAGCTATAGATTGAAAAATAAGAGCTGGAACCTTGAGATGACTAGGTGAGCTTTCTCAAAAAGCTAATGTGCACAAGCTAATACCCACTAATGAGCTTTGTGAGAGCTTGTGAAATGGACTATATCAAGCTGTGCACGAGGGCATGTTTTGAGAAAAGGACTTAAAATAAGCTAATGAATAAGCTGATTAATAAGCTAATTAAAAGTGAACTATTATTTTCTAATTAAGTTAAGCGACAAAAAGTTTAATATCCCAAAGCTTATAACCTAACTCTTAATATTATGTCCTATATAAAATTATCCATTTTATTCAAAAGTATATTATTGAAATTTTGACTTTTAAAAGAAATGAACTAAGTTGACTTTTATGAGTTTTGGATTAATTCAACTAACTAATTATGATATATTAAGCTAAGATAAGATTATATTAAGCTATGTTAACAAGTTTTAAACTAATATGAAGATTTTAACAACCTAAAACTTTACAGTTAACAACTAGAGTGAGATTTAAAGAGATTTTGACTTTTTCACAAATGAGGACTGATTTTTATTGTTGCACTAAGTATTTAGGTACTAGTGTGACATAAAACAACAACAAACAACAACTCAGTCAACCTCTAATCTGAATAACCTGATTAAAACAAACACTACTTTATAAAGGCATTTTGGAGATTTACACACTAAAACAAGTTTTAAGCCAAAATCTAATAATTAACTATTATTAACTATAATAAGTCGAAATTATACTAGAATTAACAAACTTAATATAGATAAATTATGAACTGTAATTTTTGAGAAATTGCTTACAAATGAGTCTAATGCGAGGCTGAGAACCAAGGACTTGTAAACACTTCCTAAAGCTTCCCATAAGCTCTAAACCAAGACCATCAATATCAACCACCTTTCGGCTTTCTTGTATCTTTCACCATGGATTTTTTATTTTTCAACTATTTTTTAGTTTTTTTTGTATTTTTTTCTTTTATTTCTAAGCTGAGTTTTAAAGTATCTAAGCTTTAATAAGCTATATAGGAGCTTATATGTGGGTCTATTAGGTCCAAGACAACCATTGATAACAACATTTAATCATATTTGAGAATTTGAATTTTGAAAATGCATAAACTTGAAATTTGAACTTAAAACTTGAAATTATTGTTGCAAAAGTTGTATAATACAACATAGAAAACTTGAAATAATTGAAAGCTAAAAATACCTTGGAAATTCAAAATTAATTTAAACGACATAAACTAAATAAAATTACACTAGATATGTTTCCACATTGCCTCTTATCCTCTTTATAAAGATCTTTATGACTTGGTGTCAACCTCGAGACTTTCCCCTGCTTTGGATGAGATTCATCAAAATCTTCCATGTGGAATTTTGGCGTAATTTCTCTTGGCGAGGTTTTGCATTTAATGCATTTTGGTGTATGTAAGTGGAGGGGTTGGTATCAGGTAGGGGGATAAGGTGAGGTGGAGGTGGGGAAAGCGGTGGTGAAACCACAGTTTTAAGTGGATTCTTGATGGTTGGAGGGGAGGTGAGAGTGATGGTGTAGTGGTTTGGCGGGGTTTTGACCAATTTTGACTTTTGATATTAATAGATGGGGGTCAAAATGGGGGTTCTTTTTGGGTTTTTGCGAGGGGTAATAATACATAAAGGGTCCATTTGGTAGTTTAATAATACAAGGACTAACTTTGCAATTCGACCAAAGTTAAGGGACCAAACTGAACTTTTCAATGCTAACACAAGGACCATTATTGCCATTCTTAAATAGTACAAGGACCATTTATGACAATTTTAAAAGTTTAGGGACCTAAGTTGTAATTTTGCCAAAGATTTATTCAAGGACCATTTTTGACAACTTAGAATATTTCGGGGACCTTGAATAACATTTTTCTTTATTTTTGATTTACGGGGACTATTTTTGACAACTTTTGAAACTTGGGGACTAAAAGCGCCAATTATGCAAACTTGATACGTTTTCATCTGATTTTGATATTTTTGCATTTAAAACACATAAAACACTTATTTGTGATATTTTCATCATTTTGATGCATTTCAGAGTGTTTTCAGATGTTTTTGGCATTCTAAACGGTATAAAAATGATGAGTATTTAGACACTCATCAAAAGGCGAGATTAAACAAAGTTATTTGCTCTCTATTCTTTTTACTTTATTTTTCTTTCACATGTTTTCTTAAAAGCGATGTATTTATTCATGAGCAACTTTTGTTTTAGACAAAAAGGGGGAGAAATGTACTTCTAATTGAACTTTAAATTTTAGCTTTTCCTTAAAATAATTTTATGTTTTGTCATCAACAAAAGGCGGAGATTATTAATACAAATATAAGCGTAAAAGCGTTTATTTATATTTTCTGATCTTATTGTTTTGTCGATAAAAAGCACGTAAAATCATAATGCTGAAACAAATAAAATCACGTAAATGGTTTTGAACTAATAGTTTATAATATATTCACATTTTCACATAAAACACTAAAACAAGTATAAGTGATTTTATGATTTAGTAATACATATGTGCAACAACTAGTGTTTACATATTTGGATAAAATATACACATAACTAGTATGTAGTATATTGGGTAATATAAATGGTAGAAACTTAAGTATCATAACCAATTGGGCAAATACATTGAATGTAGTTGGGTACAACCCAAAGCCCATAACCCATGGATCTTGACCCGTAACCCTTATCATATATCTATACCCATAACCCATGGATCAACCCATACAAAGTGACTAAGTGCATACTTTCAAGATACATTGCATCTAGCCAAAGATCCATGGTTCAACCCATGACCCACGACCCATAACCAAAATACCCATGGGTAAAGAGGAGCGTTCCATGGATCCCTAGCTTTGTTATAGCGGATCCCAAGTGGAAGGGATCGTGGGATCGAGGCGGTAGGATTTTCCTCTATAAATAGTAGCCATTTCTTCATTATTAAATCATCCCTTTCGAACACACTTTCCCCATGAATTAAATCTCACTAACCTTAGATCCAAGAGATCTATGTTTGTAGTTTTGTTTTGTGTGATCTTTTAGGTTCCTCTTAAAGGCAAGATCACCACCTTTGAAGTCGAGCAAGCTCAAGTCCATGAGTTGCCATGCTTCCTCATCATCAAGGCTGTTGAAGTCTTCTTGTTGATGATTCCTTTCTTTCTTCAAAGAAGTGTAGTGTTTAAGACATTAGTGAAAGATGTCTCAAATGTCAAAGTGAAGATATAAGTGAAGGGTATCTATCGTCTATAGGATAAAGTACTTGTGGTAGGTGCTTAGAAGTCAAGACAAAGAAGCATTAGTGAAAGGTGCTTAGAAGTCAAGACAAAGAAGCATTAGTGAAAGGTGCTTAGAAGTGAAGACACAAGACATTAGTGAAAGGTGTCTTGTAGATCTAGTCAAAGGCATTAGTAAAAGGTGCCTTAGATGTACATTCGATATGTTTTGATGTACAAGATAGATAGTAGATCAAGGATATTGATACCTCAACTGATGATGTTAAGGTAGATCTCCTTTGGTATTAGTCGTTGGTGTAGTGTGGTAGTAGTTCCTCCATTGCAATGGAACTAGGCGCTTAGCCTAGTACCTAATAAAAGGGTGGCGGCGTTGTGAAGGTGTAGTTCACCTTGGAGTGAAAGAACTAGGTACTTAGCCTAGTACCTTATAAAGGATAGGTGACGTTGTGTAGGTGTGGTTCACCTTGGGTAGAAGAACTTACAGTGGTTAGCCTAGCACGGGAAAAAGGGTGGCGGCGTTGTGAAGGCTTCTCGCCATAGGAGATTGGTTTTAGTGATTCTGAACTCTCTAGTAGGTGACTCGAGGGGGTGAAATAGGGCAAGGAAGGTGTCCTTGTAGCGAACCACTATAAATACTAGGTGTTGTGGTTTTTGTGCTACTTACTCTTATCTTTTAATTACTTACCTTTATATACGTTTTATCAACATCAACACACACATCCAAATAGATTGTCATAAGTCAATCTAAATAGATTCAAAGGAAGTTTTAATTGGCAAAACTATTCAACCCCCCCTTCTAGTTTTCCACACAATCATGAAAAGACCAAAAAAACCAATCCAACAAGAATCTACTCCCACTGAGACTTTCACATCTTGTCCCCAAGTGACCAAATTCATTGTTGAACTTGTGAGAAGGTAGTGATAAGATGGAATCCATGAAAAGCTCTGAGTGATCAAAGGAAACTAAGTGAAGCCTCCTCTAGTTCATGAGTCTAAATCAGCACCAAACCCCAGCGGAAGTGTGATCTATGCGATTATACCGGTCATACCAGCGGCAAGCTGTTATAGATCCTTTTTTGTATGATGCGCAAAAGGATGATCACAGAACTTCGATCACTTACAATATGTAAGTTCACTTTCGATGAAACAAACTATACCAAGTTGGTCATGGTATGCTTCAACCTCAAATATAAAGTTGAGAGCAAAACCACTTTCGCACCCTGCTTTGTGGCTTTAATGATCATCATCGATGAAGCATCTCATGAACATGCTTTGTGAGATTTGCGGAAATCGGCTCAAAGAGACATCCCGCCAAGTGATTGTCATCCAAGCAGGAATTCAAACAACCCCGGAATCAGCAGGTCATTGATTGGAGCTGCAACAGTGAGTTATCTCACTGGCCTTTAGCAGAATGGCTAGCAAGTAAGAAACTTAAAAAGCGATTCGGACACCAATGCAATGAAGTCGAGAGAGTCTGATGTTTCCCGGTCGTTATGTCCCGGCGAAGCATGCGAGAATAATCAAACGAATAGTGATCGAGAGAATTTGAACGGAAAAAGGGGTTTGATTGATTATGATTATACCTAAAGAGAAAGTTTATAAACTCTGAGGGGCTTAAATGCAAATTAAAGAAAATTAAAAAGATAAGCTATATTAAATAAATGCTATCACTATTTGCAAAATGATGTTTTTGATTTTTTTTTTCTTTTATAAAATTTAAATTAAAAACTACGTGACGTGCAAAAGAAAATGTAAGCTGACAATATAAATCTAAAATATGAAAATGACATTTTTACAATCCTAATGATAAAAGAAAATTTTTAAAAAAAGAAAATTATTTTTAAAACTATTTATCTAATTATTATTAATTAAAAACTATTTTTACTTATTAAATAATAACCTAAAATACGAAAATGTAAAATAAAATAGAAAAATGAAATTATGAATTAGAAAAATCTAAAATAACTAAAGAGAATTTTCAAAACTAATTTTATATTTTACGATTATTTTCTATTTTCTATGAATTAAAACTTTTAAAACTAATTAAATTTCTAAAAATTACAAAATTTAACTATGAAAATCTGGAAAAATACTTTTTTGACTTTTATATTTATCTTAACCTAGGAAAATGAAAACTTATTTTTTTTGAAGCTTTTACGATTTAATTGTATTAAAAGCTAATTAAAAAGGCTTAAAAGCATTTTAAATGAATAAAAATAGCAAACTAACCTAGAAAAATATGAAAAATTCAGGAAAAGTCTAAATTAATATTCTGAATCTAGGAAAAATATAAGCTGATGAAGCTTGTAGTAGGATATTGGCTACATTGACAAGGGCTTATAAATAAGCACTTGGAATAAGCAAATGAACACAAAAGCCACCAAGCTGATTATAGAAGCTATAATATACTAAAAGTACTCAAATGCAACTAATACACTATCTCCTCATAGTACTGATTAACTTGATTAGATGATTTGAGCTTAAGTTCAAAAAGCAGTTTTATGCTACTTACTTTTGGCTAGCCTAAGCTGCAATAAAAGCTAAAACTAAAAAGCGAGAAGTTGGAACTTAAAACTGGACACGGCTAACTACTAATAAACCAATAATGAGACCCAGACAAGCTCTAATGAGCTGCAGAAACTACACTGCACAGCTTTGTGCACACCACATGACAGTCTTGTGAGGGCATGCTTTTGAAGAAGTCAAAGAAGCTAAGTAAAACGCACTTAATAAGCTGATTAGGAGTGAACTACTATTTTTCTAATTTAGTTAAGCAACTAAACTTTAATATACCAAAAGGATTTAAGCTAAATCTTAATATTAAGTACACAATAAAATTCTTAATTTTATTCAAAAACTGACTAAAGAGAAATTTGACTTTTTAATAAAACATGCAGTTTGACTAATTTGAGATTCTAATGATCCTAGGCTACTAAATTTGTTATATTAAGCTATTATGAGACTAGATTAAGCTAGATAAACAACTTCCAAACCAGAATGCATGATTATGCAATCTAATTTTCCAACAGTTAAGGAGAAATGAGATTCAAAGATCATTTTGACTTTTTAACTAATGAGGGCCCAGTTTTTTATGACTTGTTTGAGTTATAAGACCAAATGTGACAAGAACAACCAAGAACAAAAGTTAAACAATCTACAACATTAAACAAACAAATCCAAACATCATTTTACTCAACTGTTTTGAAGATTTCCAAAGACTTTCAAAGATTAAAACCATACAATTGATTCTGAGACCTTATTTTATCATTAAATAAGACTAGAGAAACATTAAATAACAACAATAACAACATAAAAATGAGGAATGACAATTATGCTACTTTAACTGTCAAACTAAATTTTTTAGCAACTACAAATTAAAAAGAACAAGCAAATGGTTTTATTGGATAATTACACTCAACTATAATTAAGAAACACAAAAACACAAAGAATTGAGCTTATGGTATCTTATACAATGAAATACAAAAATTGAGCTAAAAGCTTACAAGTGGCTTCCAAGCTCAAAACTAAGAACCAAGGCACACAAACACAACCTAAAGCTTCCCAATAAGCACTAAACCAAGGCCATCAATATCAACCTATCGGCTTTCTTGTATCTTTCACCATGGATTTTTTTATTTTCAACTATTTTTTAGTATTTTGGTGATTTTCTTTTTACTTCTAAAGCGCTTTTAAGGTTTCTAATAAGCTTTAATAAGCTATCTAAGGAGCTTATGTGGGCTTATGAGTCCTTAATAACAACTAAAAACAACATTTGATCTTTCATGAGATTTTTGAACTAGGAAAATTAGCATAAACTGAAAACTTGAGTTAAGCTGAAATTGAAACGAAAAGATTCACATTTACTTGAAATAACTTAAACAGATTACTTAGAAAGCTTAAATTACACTGGAACTTTGAAATTAACTAAAACGACATTTAAAAACTAAAATTATACTAGATATCCTTCTCCTCTGCATCTCCTCTCTCTTTTATAGCACTTTTAGACTCCCCACATGCCTCTGATCAAATCCCACTAATTATCTCAACCATTGGATGACTTGAGTCATTTTGGCGTTTGATCAAATTTTGGCGCCAAATTAGGTTTTAACGGTTGAGGTTGAGTGAAAGGGAGAAGGATCATTAAAAGTTTTCTTGTTGTTTGGTGGAGGTGGGGGGGAACAAGGAAAGGTGAGGTTTGCCATTTGGAAGAAGATAAGAATATCACAGGTGTTCTGAGAGAAGCCAGTTGGGAAGAAGAAAAAGAGAGAGGGGAAAAGAGTGCAGGTGGTTTGACTTGGTGGGTATATTGGGCCGGGGTCAAGGGAGGGTCACAAGAGGTTTGGCGAGGGGTTCAAAAGGTCAAGGGTCCAAGGTCCATGGCTTGTATTAATAACATAAGGATCATTTTGCAATTTCGAAAAATCAAGGACCAATACGCCAATATCTCAAAGTTGTTTCAAGGGTCACTTTTGCCAAGTTTCAATAGTACAAGGACCATAGTAGTCATTTTCAAAATTACAAGGACTATTTTTGCCAAATTTGAAACTGGAAGGACCAAACTTGTAATTTCTCAAAACTTTTGATATTTTCACCAAAGGACTAATTTTGACAACTTATGATTTTAAAAGGACCTTTGGTGATTTTACTTTGAAATAAGTGCTTTCGGGGGTATTCGACAATTTTGAAACTTGGGGGGGCTGAAAGCGCCAATTATGCAAACTTAGCTCATTTTTCATCACGATTTTAAACATTTTGCATACGAAACATATAAAATGCAATTTTGAGATATTTTCATTATTTTGATGCATTCAGAGCATTTTTAAGCGTTTCTTGATTCAGTTTGACCCAAAAATGATGAGTATTTGCTCATTTCATGTCATACAAAACTATTCTTTAGTCCCTAGCAATCTTTTGAAAAAAACTTAATGGATTTGAATCTCTTTGCAAATGCCATTTCTTGGGTAGCCAAATGTTTTAGTTCAAGTCAGAACCATGGTACACCGATAACCATGTGATTTTGAGCAAACCACCTGACTTCCAGCGGATTTGATTTGTCTTTACGAAGCCGTTTGCCGGACTAGCCAACTCTAAGATAAATTATCAATATTATCTTTGGTGAGCTGATTACCAATTATGGTTTTCCTTTGCCTTTACCACAAGCCATAAACTTGCGGGCAAATAACTCTTCACTAATTAAAGATATGGTGAATCGAATACCATACAATTTTGGGCAAATTGCAAGCCGTCAACGGATTTGATAAATCTTTACCAAGAGCCGTTTGCTCTTGGATTAGCCAATCCTTTTGTTTGGTAGACATGGCGGTTGATAACCGTATGTTGAGTAAGTGAAAACAACACTCAAAAAAATTTACAGCCAAAAATGGGGGTGGGTGGTATAATTACATGATAAAATTAGTGAGAATTCCCCAGCACACTAGAAATGAATATTGCCCTCAATATTCAAAATCTTACGTAGTTATGCCGGAAACATAGAACGTAAAGGGAAATACTCACGGCCATTATTATTTTTTTTTTTTTTTTTTTTTTTATTTATTTTTTTTAAACTTGTATATATACACAACATGTGGGGCAACTCCCAGCATTAGGTGTAGAAAATAGAAAGAAATCGAGAAATATGGGTGAAAACCCATATGGCATGCTCTTTATTTTTGATTCAGTCGCTATTGACTCGATCCCGCGTCATTGGTTCATAGGGGAAAGTTTGTAGATCGGGGACAACCCACGGGAGGAATGTCCTCTCCAAAATAATGCTTCAACCAATGACCATTCATTTTAAAGTTTGGACCATGGGTTGAGATATCAATGGTTCCATATGGAAATACTTTGAGTGATGGTGAATGGTTGATCGCTTCGAACCGTCAAGTTTTATCCACAAGCTAACCACTTGTGAATGGTCAACGTAACAAACTTCAAGCGATCACGGAACCAAATCAATGAAGTCGAGGAAGTATAGTGTTCCCAGTGGGTTATGTCCCCGGCTGTGCGTGAGAATAATCAAACGAATAGTGATCGAGAGGATTTGAACGGAAAAGAGATATGATTGATACTAAATGACAAAGAAAAATGGAAGAAAATTAAAAGCTAAATTATATTAAATATCGCTATCACTATTTTAAAATGATGTTTTTGATTTATCTTTTTATAAATTTAAATTAAAAACTCGTAATAGCGTACAAAAGAAAATGTAAAGAAATTGAGGCAAATTAATCCTAAAAATATAAAAATGAAATTTTTACAAACCTAATGATAAGAAAATTTTGAGAAAAATAAAATTATTTTTATGACTATCTATTTAATTATTATTAATTAAAAACTATTTTAACTATTTAATAATACCCTAAAATATAAGAAAATATGAAATAAAGCTAGAAAAAGTGAAATTATGAATTAGAAAAATCTAAAATATTATAAAAGTTATTTTAAAACTGAAAATATATTTTTTTAGACTTTTTAAATAATTATTATTAATTAAAAACTAATTTAAACTAATTAAAATTAAGAAAAATAACAAAGGCATTAAAATTATGAGACTCAGGGAAAATCTAAAATATTATTCTAAGCTTGGAAAAAATATAAAAAGTTAAATAAGCCCACTAATAAGCTGAATTGGGCAAATAAGCGGTTTCTTAATAAGCTAAAAATAAGCTAAAAAGCTCTAAAAATTACAAAAGGCTACTACAGCCTAAATCTAACCTAAAATGAGCTAATGCAACTAATTGGGAAGTAAAAAAAGCACAAACTCAGGAAAAAACTACAGCGACCAGTTTTAATAACTATCGTAGCTTGCCTCTAGGCCCTACTTTAAAAGCACTATATTAAGCTATCTAGAAAAATCATAAAATAAACTAAAATACCTAGTATGAATCACCAACAAGATCTTGTATCCCAAATTTCAGCTCAAATAGACTTATAATGATAAGTGAAATTCCACGAGAAGTTTGGCAAAAATGTCTTTGCAAAACAATAACCAAACACCTCTTACTTGAGTTTTAAGCACAAATAAGCTATAGAAACAATTGGAATGGATGAATAAGCTAACTGTGGAGACAAATAAATAAACCAAGTTCACCTTAATCTAAATAAGCTAAAATTACCTAACTATGGGGAAAGCGGTTGGCACATAAGCTATACTAAAGAAGTCTAAGCTAAAATTAAGGAAATAAACTAGCGAGGTAAAATATAGCGCCTAATAAACAATATTATTAACTAACCTAATCTAAATACATGACAAGAACTTAATGAGACCAAAACTAAAAATTTGGAGCAGGGAGCGATAAGCACTTCAAGAATCAAAACAAAACTGCTGAAGGGTTGTAATGATAAATAAAAAACATAAATGGTGGTCTTTGGGGGCAATAAAAGCTAGCAGATAAGCACTAGAGTGAGCAATAAAATTTGGTACAGTGAACCTACTTACATTTGGCTTCTTGCAAGACCAAAATTCAAGCTCTAAACCTAGCTAATACTATCCTAAATCTAAGCTAAAAAAAAGACTTGAAATTTTGCTGTAAGCGGAGACTGAGAAAAATGGGCAAAAGGTGAAATTTGGTTTGAGAGCCTAAAAAAAGCAACTAAATAAGCTTAGGAGGTAAATAAGCTAACTAAAAATTAAGCCCTTACATCTAACTACTTATTGCAACACCAGCGATCCTAACTCTAACCTTAAACCTCCTAAATCTAAGCTAAAAAAAATGATGAAAGGTGGCAGATGGTGGGCAAAACAGCCCACTAGGGCTATTGAAGGGTAAAAATAGGCAAGAAATTAAGCTCTAAAATACTCAATAAGCCAACACTAATCTAGATTACACTACAAAGATTCCAAAAAAAGCAAAATGGGGCAAATGGGGTGTCACGGCGGCAAAAATAAGAGTACATTAGAAGGTGCTTAAGAATTTCTTTGTGTGATGCATCGGGAAGACCATTTGACATAAAAGAACTACCAAAGCTTTTTTAACATCTAAAATTGTGATTAAACCTTTCACCAAATGACTTGCAAAAGTCTTCTGTATTTCAGACAAAATGGGTAAAAATATGACTTTCACCCAAGAACAATTCAAATCCAAACAACGCCTTAAAGCAGAAAAACAAAAGTGAAAAGCGATTTAAAAAACTTCACGTGAGACTTTTAACAAAAGCTCCTACATAACAATCCTTTAACAAACACTTTTAAAACATGAATATCAAAACTCAAGAGCATTTAGAAATTGAAAAGCGCATAAACTGAAATAAAAGTTAACAAGTACACTAAGATTGCATTGAAAATAAAGGATTACAATTAAATGAAAATGTAAATTAACTAGGACTAGAACTTGGAAAAAAATTCTAGACTAAAACTAAAAACTAAATTAAAACTAAAAAAAGCGACTTACTAAGCACTTGCTTATACATTTGGCATACAAACTATTTATACTAATAAGCCATGGGTCTTCTCTCTCTTTCTTGGTGCTTTTCTAGCGTAAGTGGTGAAAAGTGAAATTTTGGGGAGACAAGCGTTGAGGGATAGGTGAAGGTAGATATGGGTGAGGTTATTTGTGTTCCTGGATAAAGGAGAAAAAAGGGATGGGTGGTTGAGGAGTGGGGAAGAGGAAAGACGAGGGTAAAAGAGGAGGAAAAGTGGAAAAATTGGTAGAGTTTATTTGTGTTCTGGTTGGTTGTAGCTATTAACACAAGGGCCATTCTTGCAATTCATCAAAACGAGGACCGAGAATTGTAGTTTTCAAAATTAATCATAAGGACTATATTTGACAAGCTTTCTTAACCAATGACCATAAATAATATTTTCCATTTTTGAAAATCCCAAGGACTTGTTTTGCCATTTTGAAAGTTGGGGAATTCTGAAAGCGCCAATTATGCAAACTTTGTTCGTTTTCAAGCTGTTTACTAATTTTGCATCTAAAACATATAAAACATAATTCAGGAATATTTCCGATATTTTGATGCATTTACAGTGTTTTTAAATGTTTTTCGATTCAGATTTGACCAAAAAATGATGAGTATTTACACACTCATCAATCCCCCACACTAAATATTGCTAGTCCCTAGCAATCTTTTGAGAAAACTTAATGGATTTGAATCTCTTTACAAAGCCATTACTTACGGAGTAGCCAAATGTTTGATTCAAGTAAGAACCTTGGTACACTGATAACCAATGATTTTGAGCAAATCACCAGGCTTCAACGGTTTGATTTGTCTTTACGGAAGCCGTTTATACGGACTAGTAACTCTTAGATAAAATATCTTTGGTGGTGATTACCAATTATGGTTTTCAACGCCTTTACCACAAGCCATAAACTTGCGGGCTAGCCAACTTTTCACTAATTAAAGATATGGTGGGCTGAACACCATACAATTTTGGGCAAATTGCAAGCCGTCAGCGGATTTGAGATATCTTTACCAAGAGCCGTTTGCTCCTGGATTAGCCAATCCTTTTGTTTATTAGACATGGCGGATGATAACCATAAGTTGAGTAAGTGCAAAATACTTACTCAAAAAAAAAATTTTTGGCCAAAAATGGGGGTGGGTGGTATAATTACATGATAAAATTCGTGAGAATTCCCCCACACTAGAAATGAATATTGCCCTCAATATTCACGATGCAGCGGTTATGCGAAACATAGAACGTAAAGGGAAATACTACGGCCATTATTTGAAGGTTTTTTTTAGAAAACTTATATACTTGTGGGGCTTCCTTACATTAGTACACGGTGAAAACCATGTTTAACTACATTTTTGATTACGGTCGCTAGCTTACTTCGACCCCGAATTAATCTGTTCATGGGGAAGTAAGTGGAAGAGACAATCTCCATCGGACTTTCATTCAAGATGTTTGTATAAACATTTGAAGCCTTGAAAGTTCCACCAGATGAGATATAGAGAGATCCATTTCACAAATAATAAATGAAAATGCGGGGTCAAAGATAGTGTCCTCACTCGAGCAGTGAAGAAGAGAAGAAGTCACCAGGTAGGTGAAGAAAAGAAGGAAAATCATGATGACGATCATGATAAGATCTTCTTCCTCGGGATCAAGTGCAGTTGCACTCGTTTGGATTTTATCGGTTGAGCTCTTTGGTTTGGAAGGCATCTCGGGAGGGAGGGTTGGAAAATTTGTCATAGAAATACAAACTCTCATGATTGAGAACTTCTCCCCCCGATCATGATTTTTGCCATCCAGCGATCATACTCCGTAGTCATGATATAGTGAGTTCACCGTGAACTCCTCATGAAGAAAATCATTCACATGATGTGAATTTGTGAACTCTTGTTCCATTGTGGACTCATCACTATCCTTGTCAAATATTGGATTGTCAGAAATCAAGGTGAATTCAGATTCGAATTCAAATAGAGGATTAGTGAGAGTTGTTTTGAAGCTTGGGAACAAAGTGATTAATATTCTCTATTGAATTTGTTGGGATAAGAAGTGAGTGAGCGATCATTATCAAGGAGACTTCAGTCTCTCCCGGATCGGCTTTGAAATCAAAAGACTATCATTACTCAGATGAAAGTGGATTGATGGTAGGGTTCTGGTGAACTCCTCAAGAAGAGGATCGGGGCTGATGATGCCTCAACATACTTCGATGTTTCCATAGGAAACAATCGTCGCTAAGATCGGAAAGTTTCAAAATGATCTTTTGAACCTCAGAGGGAAAAAGAATCACACATATGATCAGAAATTCCCTGTGACTCTCTTGGGATTGGGACAAGGTTCTCAACACTAGACTTTATGAATTAAGTCCGATTCCTTTTGAGAGCGATTAAGATGCTCGTCCCCGTGTTCGAGAGAGTGAGTGGGAATATCGGGTGTGATAGCAGTTGTTTGAGAATGAATCTCAAGTAGCTGGGATAAACTGATGAACTTGATGAATCTTTATAGAATTGAAGGATATCAAGTGTATCCTCATCATCACTTGTCATCGGGAATAAGCGAAATTGAGAGCTAGATCGCATTTTTCTTTTGCAATTGATTCCCTAATAGATTTTTCAAGCCAATTTGGGATTTATTTTAGCTGACCAACTCTTGACTACTTTCTTATGGATTTCTCATGTGAATTTTGAATGACTGGGACATTGTGGGAGTGGAGATTTGTCAAAACGAAGAAAGGTTGACATTGATAATCATCATGAGGACCCCCACAATATACACAAAAAAGAAAAGCTGGAGCATTTGAAATCTTGTTTTACTCATTCCTCGAGTTCTTTTCACTATCGGAAGCTCTAGATAAGTGTCTTGTTGGGTTTCTTTGAGGAGTTTGAGTCATTTGTACTTGTGGAGGTTAGTCGTGATATGGATAGTATTAATTGTTACAAGGAAATGGATTCCTGTTTGACAATGGTGAAATGGGGACCTCCCGCAGTTCTCACAACAAAATGATGATTGTTGTGGTGATTTGGTGAATAACATGGATATTGATCATTTCCAAAGTTGAGGTGTTATCGAGATTTGTTCATAGAAACGTGTCTCACAGTCGACACTCAAATCCTTGTGAGGACCTCCACAAAACTCACCGCAGATATGTCAATATCTCATGATGTGGTGGTACGGTAGAATGAATCGGATGTGTCATGGTAAGGATAGGGAGCTTGGTTATAGACGGACCCATCTCTGATTCTAACATGCTAAAACTGAGACAATTATCATCATTATGAGGGTCACCACACCATTGACAACCAAGAAGGTGAGGATAAGACATAGAAAGAATCAAAGGGTTAGGAGGGTAGAAATGAAGAATCAAAAAAAGGGTAAGAGGGTAAAGAGGAATATTTTTGGTATTTTTGAAAAACATGTTGTAAAAACAAAGAATGAAAATCTTTTTGGGTTTTTGATTTTATATATATGTAGAAACAAAAGAAAAATATTTTTGTGTTTTATATGTTTTAAGATGTTTTTGGATTTTTGGATTTTTATAAGAAAGTATAAATATATATAGATGGTATGAACAAGGAGTGAATATTCAAATCACTAATCGCTAAGCGTAAGATATTATACAGCTCCCGTGTGGCGTAAAATTTGATCGCCTCCGGCCGTCAAGTTTTTATCACACGAGCTGACCACTGTGAATGGCCAACCGTAACAAACTTCAAACATTTCGGGAGCAATGCAATGAAGATCGAGAGGAATATAGTGAATTCACAGGTCGTTAAGTCCCACGGAGACTCGATATGGTGTGTAAACTTGTCAGATGATAGAATGATCACTAAGGATAGTGTCGATGAAGTTGGATTGGAAATTACACTACAGATTGAATGGAAAGATATTTGGACCTAGAATTGGAAAGCACAACAATGAGGACACTACAGATGCGTAAATACGTACGTTTAAAACTACGTAAGCGTACAAATTAAAATGAGATCTAAGAAATAAAAGACCTAAAAATATGAAAATGACATTTTTAGAATCCTAAAAATAAAAGAAAATTATTAGAAAAAGAAAATTATTTTTATAACTATTTATCTAATTATTATTAATTAAAAACTATTTTTAACTATTTAATAATACCCTAAAATATAAGAAAATATGAAATAAAGCTAGAAAAGTGAAATTATGGCTTAGAAAAATCTAAAATATTATAAAAGTTATTTTAAAACTGAAAATATATTTTTTAGACGTTTTTAAATAATTATTATTAATTAAAAACTAATTTAAACTAATTAAAATTAAGAAAAATAACAAATGAACAGTAAAAATTATGAGACTTCACAGGAAAATCTAAAATATTATTCTAAGCTTGGGAAAATATAAAAAAGTTAAATAAGCCCATTAATAAAATTGAATTGGGCAAATAAGCGGTTTGCTAATAAGCTAAAAATAAGCTAAAAAGCTCTAAAATTACCAAAGGCTACTACAGCCTAAATCTAACCTAAAATGAGCTAATGCAACTAATTGGGAAGTAAAAAGCACAAACTCTGAGAAAAAAACTCGCTGACTAGATTTTAATAACTTCTCATGGCTTGACTCTAAGGCCCTACTCTAAGCACTATATTAAGCTATCTAGAAAAATCACAAAAATAAACTAAAAATACCTAGCTGTAGATCACCAACAAAAGATCTTGTATCCCAAATTTCAGCTCAAATGGACTTATAATGAATCATGAAAATTCACGAAGTTTGGCAAAAATCACTTTGCAAAAACAATAACCAAACACCTCTTAGCAGGTTTTAAGCACAAATAAGCTATAGAAACAGTTGGAATGAATGAATAAGCTAACTGTGGAGACAAATAAGCTAAACCAAGTTCACCTTAATCTAAATAAGCTAAAATTACCTAACTATGGGGAAAAGCAGTTGGCACATAAAGCTATACTAAGAAGTCCTAAGCTAAAATTAAGGGAAATAAGCACTAAGCAGGTAAGAAATAAGCGCCTAATAAACAATATTATTAACTAACCTAATCTAAATACATGACAAGAACTTAATCAGACCAAAACTAAGCTGGAACAGGAACCTGATAAGCACTTCAAGAATCAAAACAAGCTGCTGAAGGGGGTTGTGACAGTAAATAAAAAGCATAAATGGTGGTCTTTGAGGGCAATAAAAAGCTAACCGATAAGCACTAGAGTGAGCAATAAGCTGGTACACGTGAACCTACTTCTGTTGGCTTCTTGCAAGACCAAAATTCAAGCTCTAAATCTAGCTAATACTATCCTAAATCTAAGCTAAAAAAAGACTTGAGGGGCTGCTGTAAACAGGACAGAAAAATGGGCAAGGTGGGCTGGTTTGAGAGCCTAAAAAAAAGCAACTAAATAAGCTTAAGGAGGGTAAATAAGCTAACTAAAATTAAGTCCTTACATCTAACTACTTATTGCAACTACCAGTGATCCTAACTCTAACCTTAAACCTCCTAAATCTAAGCTAAAAAAAATGATGAAAGGTCAGCTTTGAATCGGTGGGCAACGACCCACTAGGGCCTATTGAAGGGTAAAAATAGGCAAGAAATTAAGCTCTAAAATACTCAATAAGCCAACACTAATCTAGATTACACTACAAAGATTCCAAAAAAAGCAAAATGGGGCAAATGGGGTGTCTGACGGCAAAATAAAATAAATTAAGAAGGTGCTTGGGGCTGCTGATGCATAAAGAGGAAGACCATTTGACATAAAAAAGAACTACCAAAGCTTTTTTAACATCTAAAATTGTGATTAAACCTTTCACCAAATGACTTGCAAAAGTCTTCACCACTGTTTTCAGAACCAAAATGGGTAAAAAATATGACTTTCACCCAAGAACAATTCAAATCCAAACCTGACTTAAAATGAGAAAAACAAGTGAAAAGCAGATTTAAAAAAACTTACGTGAGACTTTTAACAAAAAGCTCCACTACACTTAAACAATCCTTTAACAAACACTTTTAAAACATGAATATCAAAACTCAAGAGCATTTAGGGAAATTGAAAACTGCATAACTGAAATAAAAGGATTAACAAGTACACTAAGATTGCATTGAAAATAAAGGATTACAATTAAATGAAAATGTAAATTAACTGGGACTAGAACTTGGAAAAAAATTCTAGACTAAAACTAAAAACTAAATTAAAACTAGAAAAACTGACTTACTAAATGCCTTATACATTGGCATACAAACTATTTATACTAATAAGCCATGGGTCTTCTCTCTCTTTCTTGGTGCTTTCTGCGTAAGTGGTGAAAAGTGAGCTGGGGAGACAAGCGTGCAGGGATAGGTGAAGGTGGATATGGGTGAGGTTATTTGTGTTCTTGGATAAAGGAGAAAAAAGGGATGGGTGGTTGAGTGGGGAAGAGGGAAAGCAGAGAAACAGGTAAAAGGAGGGAAAAGGGGAAAAGGGTGGTTGAGTTTATTTATTTGTGTTCCTGGTTGGTTGTAGCTATTAACACAAGGGCCATTCTTGCAATTCATCAAACGAGGGACGAAATTGTAGTTTTCCAAAATTAATCATAAGGACTATATTTGACAAGCTTTCTTAACCAAGGACCATAAATAATATTTTCCATTTTTGAAAATCCCAAGGACTTGTTTTGCCATTTTTGAAAGTTGGGGGACTGAAACTGCCAATTATGCAAACTTTGTTCGTTTTTCAACTGTTTTTACTCATTTTGCATCTAAAACATATAAAACATAATTCCTGGAATATTTCCGGTATTTTGATGCATTTCTGAGTGTTTTTAAATGTTTTTGCGATTCGGTTGACCAAAAATTATGAGTATTTACACACTCATCAATAGTCGGACCCGGTAGGGATTTTAATTTTCTGAGAAAATCTTCAATCTTGAGTTGAAAGAAGGACTCGATCACCGGCGTTGAAAGCAGCGGTTCTTGATTTTAAATTAAGTAGTCTTAACTTTGTCTTTTGTTTGTAGATCAAAGAGTTCTCGTATGCTTGATCGGGAGTTCATTTAATTCATTCATTTGAACTTT
>OU343221.1:254155645-254297993 GCA_910596185.1 Chrysanthemum makinoi
GGATCATTCATCCTTGTTAAACACCTTATTCTCAAGATGTTGGAATAAGTTCATTGTGCATCCCACGATGGATGCGCAACAATGCACACTGTGCGCGTTTAACAAACTAGGAATCAAGACTCTTGACTCATTGATATGATATTTACAGTACGCTGCATATCACACCATACACGATTATTGTTAGGTCACTAGTTTTACAACACAAGCTTATAAGAAAGGAGATGAGGCGATTGAACAAGATCTAACACACACACAAACAATAATATGACCGGTTATGCGTAGGTATGAGTGAAAGAGAAAAACTTGAACAATCAACCTTCAAATGAAGGTTTACAAGAGGTATTTATAGGAGGGAAGCTAGGGCAACACTCCTAGTTCCCTTCCTATCCTTATTAGGCTTGGGTCAAGCTTATGGGCCTTCTACATAAGCTTGACCTAAAACAAACATAAAGGCCATAATAAAGCTACCTATTACATATGAAATATAAATACTTGAAATAGGAGTGATTCCAACAATCTCCCTCAAGTATATATGAATGAAAAGGTGAAGGCGTTGATGTAATAGTAGCAGGACGCCTTCTCATTTCTTTTCTTGTGAGAAGATTTGCCTTGATTCGAACAATCTCCCCAGTGTAGAGAGATAGTTATCTTTGAACAGCTATGCTTTGACGTCATCTTTAACTTTGTTCTTTGATCATTGTTCTTTGTGGTGAGAGTGATAGTATGTTGTTGTTTCGTGACGGTCTGCCTCAGGTCGCTTCTGCTCCAGTTGTTCCACGCCATTCTTCAACATGCTCACACGCTTTTGACGCTGGAATTCAATACTGATGAAGTTCTTTAAGTCTTTAACTTTGTAGATTCTTTGGTTTGACAAAGAATCATTATGACGGTTGTGTTGCTTTTGAGTAGAACTTCCATTAGTGATGATGTTGGCGTGAGCATGAGAAGAATCAACACGATCATCCCGCTCCAGAGCTTCCATAAGAAGAAAACATTTCAAACGGTTAGTAATAAGCGGTTTCCGCCACTTACAAGTTTGAACTTCGAGAGTGTCAACAGCATAGTGTGAGGACACAACTCTAATTCTTACAAAGGCCGCTTTCAACCGAGTCCCACAAGTGAGATAACGCGATGTACCGGGTACATCTACGTTCAGATGAGTCGCCGAGGTACACGGAAGCATCACCTCACGCATCAGACCGCTTGAGACACACTGCAGAATCCACGGGAGTTACCGGCACCCGACAAGGCTGTTTGATGTTGACCGGCAGAGTTTCCATTCAATCACCGAGGATCACAGTGTAAACCTCTCATAAATTTTCTCGACAGATTGCTAAGATCTGTGAAGGACTCGATATGAACCATTGATGATCTTATTAGTTGATCATCAAGTGATTAAATGTCAAGTGTTCCTAAGAGATCTTTTGATGAATCTCGTGGCTCTAGACTCAATAGTGCGCTTTGGTTTTCCGAAGCGGAGACTAGGGAGAGGGTCTCCTTCTTCAATACCAGAATCTCTAGGAGAAAGCCGATAGTTTACGTAGGGTTCCCTGTGAGAATGAAACAAGCTTCTGCTGAGAGAAACTTGAGTGGATAAGAAGGTTTAGTGCATGCGTCACTGGGTCCATGACGACTTTTAATCTTCAATACCGGCGTCACTAAGTGACAACCAGGAGCATATGAATTGAACCCTGTCCGCCTCTAAGTTGAATAATCTAGAGGGCTATTTCTTTTCACCCTTTTCTTTGTATTTCTTTTTAATTCTTCAACTCCTTCTTTCTCCGATTCTCATTTTCTCCTTATTACAATCATACCTAAGGACTTCTAAATACTAACTATTTGTGGTGTCCTTGGGTAGATCCCTCCTGCTCAAGGATCATAGGACGGTTTTTCCTAACCTTAGTCACCTTATAACTCCATGACTAACCTATGTTTGCCATTAAAACCATTGTATGAAAAAATGTCTCTCAAAGGGTTTGTTAATGAAAACACATGTTTGAACCATTG
Source organism: Chrysanthemum makinoi (assembly GCA_910596185.1). Taxonomy (NCBI): domain Eukaryota; kingdom Viridiplantae; phylum Streptophyta; class Magnoliopsida; order Asterales; family Asteraceae; genus Chrysanthemum; species Chrysanthemum makinoi. The sequence goes on from OU343221.1 coordinate 254,157,653, forward strand.
TGAGAGATGATGTTTTGCATAAATACTCCCCCTCCACATGTGCTCAATAGTTTTAACGGTTAAATGCACAAGGAGGAAAGAGCGCGACTTTTGAATTGATTCATCAAGATAGACAATCCCCCGCGAGACACGGTTACGCTGCATAGTTAAAGAGTTACATTGTCAGCTTTTAGGTGACAACTAGCTCTAAAACTACCTTGAAGGTGTAGACAAACCTTGGAAGGTTGTCAAACCCGTCCGAGTTCATGTCTATCAAAAGTTTCTCTAATGGTACTTTCTACTCGACAAGTCCTTTGCGAGACACGCTTACATTACTAGCGAACTAGCTTGAAATTATTACCCGCCCAGACAAGTCTTTTCGAAGTTACTAACGCTAAGTATCACATTCGTTGGTTAAGTCTGAGGTACATAGATTCATTTGCATTTTGTACAACATATTTCTTATCACACAATTTTCTCCCCTCAAAAATGGCATATTAAAGTGTTATTTTTGAAACGTTTGAGAATAAATATGACCATTTCGAATGTTGCGGGAAGAATGACCACTGTGAACAATTTGTGAACAAAGTTTTAAATACTCCCCTTCAACAAGTGATATAAACGGTTGAGGTTTTGAAAGTCTTAAGGGAAAGTACTTGTTCTTTTGAGCAAAACCTTGAAAAATGAAAGGTTTGATAGGTTTTACTCAAAAGTAAGAAGCTTTCTCTCCTTTTATAAGGATTGTGGCACCGCGTACTCACGTGGTCCTTTTATTGACAATTACGGGTTGTACCTTTGTTATGTGTGCACAAGCCATGACATATTTAATCATACATCCAAAATTATGAAGGAAACAATTCAAGGGGTACCGGGAAGTGCAGTGATGTTCCTGTGAGGCCATGCGTTGAAAGCCGGTGATGTTTCTCCGGGTCGACCACCAACATAGCTCTCCAATCTTCTGAATCGATCCCTTCAACAACCGCTCATCAATCATGGTGATGATCCTTCTCACATCCCTCCTTTCCCGAGAATTCCAAATTAGAGACCCAACTTTCAGGTATATCCTTCAACCGTATGCTAATCCGCCCCTAACCAAGCTTCAAAGTATGATCCCGAATTTGAAGATCACTACACGCCATTAAGCAGCTTTGAAGTTCACCGCGTAAACAACTCAAAGGTTTGCCGATGAGCGTATATTGAGGTAGCTGATTGAGATCGGGAAGAGTAAGCATTGGAGGAGTGAGGTTGACACGCGTCCGATAAGATTCAACACCATCCGATATCTTCAACACGTTCTTTGATCACAATGCGTCTAATGAAGATGAGAACTGACTTGATAAATTCACGCTGAACTTCAACGAGAATTGTCTCATACGACCAGACTTTGGCAAGGTACATGTCTTCGATGTCGCTGAGGGACAAGTTCTCAAAGTCACCTCGAGAATCCATAGTCCTGTTCATCTTGTCGCTTGACTATGATATTCTTTAAGAATGTGTAGTCCCACTTAGACTTGAGATCAATGTGTTTGATGGCCACGATGTCCTTAGAACTATACACCGCATGTTGAGACTTCGAACCAGCAGAGTAGATTCTTCGGCGCTTCGTGCCAATGATGAATCCCATAAAATGCATCTTGGTCGTATGCTTGCACGCTGTCAGAAAACAAGTGATTTGCACGTTCCTCGATAGCTATGCAGTTTGAGTAAATAGTCACGGGAATGGAAGAGTCAATGATGTAGCGATTTTCGCGAACCATCGCTACCGTAAGAGAAAATCCGTGTCTCTGTTAAAGAAGTATCGGAAGGGAATCCGTGGTTCGTCTGATTGGCCAATGGTCGGTAGGGGTTTGGTCCAATCGGTGTAGTATGGAGGGTTGTCCCTTTGTGTGAAGTCAATGTTTGCTTCCGGATTGAGCCAATCCATGTCGTTAGACATAGCTCGAGCGATGTTCTCAAGATGATATTCGACCACGGCTTTGAGTCTGTTTTAAGAAGTTGGAATGCTTCATTCTTGATTCGCTTCAATTCAGATTTCGCCATTTTCTTCACATGGAACTTTTCTTGCAAAAGTTTTGCGTGCTCCAATGTAGAACCGCCTACCAATTCTTGACCTTCATCAGGGTAGGGAGTTTGATTGACAAGTGTGGAGAACCATTCAAACTCTTCGGTTTTATCGTCATCTAGCCATGAGACAACCTGCAGCCGAGTCGCCTTCTTCTTCTTTTGGAAGGCCTTGATGATGATACTTGGTTTCTCGCACTTGTTTGGGTGAGGTGGGTTGTTGTCGGGGCTCAAGGACCTCTTCATCGCCACCACCCGTATACTCAAAGTAATCACTGCTTTATGAGTCGGGGTGGTAACTCGAATCGCCCCGAGGTTTATCAAGAGAAGACCGAGGTGGATGAGACATTTGTTGAGAAGAAGTTCGTGGTGGAGGAGGTGGCATAGAGGTAGATTTACCTGATCGCCGACGCTTAGGTGCGAATCCTTATCCTTATCATCGCCATCTCTTGGTCGCTTTGGGTTGATCGGCTGACTCCTTGCATGATGATCTAAGTTGAAAATCAAGTAGATTTTCAAAAAATTTAGCTTCATCCGAAGTAAACGCTCCAGATCGCTTTGACATTTGTATCACAAGTTTAGCGATTAACTCCATTCAGAGATCACTTCTTTGGCCATTGTATTTTTAACCAATGCTACGATGTTAGGGGTGAGTTGTCCGGAAAATATTTCTCTAGTCACACCGGGACAGGTCAAGAAGAAACTTGTGAGTATGATCTCTGTCGTCTTTTCCAGCCTTTTAGGACTTTAGGAACGATATCCCAAGGTACTTGTTAGTGTAACCTTCGATCATTTCGCTCAGTTCCTCTTTACGATGACTCTTCATGAACTTCTGAACAAATTCCCTTTCTTTCTCCATCTTGTCATGCTCACATACATATGTCGTATGTGATCAAAGAAAGAAATTTAGCTTTTGTAGAGCACGCTTTTCTTTCTCGACTTGTTTGACACTTTGTGAATCCGTTTATGAGCTTGAGAAATCCAAGATCGAGGTGGTTTCTTCACGGATTTGGATGATGATTTTGTTGATCTTTTTGATGGTGGTGGTGATGAGTGAGATGAAGAATCGATGAGGAGGGACATGAGGAGATTCGGGTCCTTTGGAGGTGCGTAAGTATCCTCCTTGGAACGAGTTGGACTGCTTGAGAAGAAAGTCATCATAATCTTCGCCATCATCAGTCCAGCTTTAGCCTTTTCTTCCGCTCCTGCTCCTTAGCTTCTTCATCGCTTTCTTTCGCCTTATTCTTTTTCTCGTTCCTCAATGTTAAGATCGTAGACTCTTCACAAGCTTGTTGTTGCACAAGAGGTCACCGATCCTTTATCGGGTTGATTAACCGCATCGAGACTGGTGAAGAGTGGACAAAGACACCACTTGATCCTCCGGCCACCCATTTGATCTTTTGCAAATTCTTAAGCTTTTTGAATTTGTCTAACTAATTTAAACTTCTTCCTGTAGGATTGATCCAGCTTGCTCTTCTTCTTCTTGAGCTTTCATCATGAGACTCAAGTACGTGAGTCTTTCCTTTTCCATGTTCGCTATTGGACTTGTAGGTTTAGCTGCTGGAGGAGGGATACGGTTGCGCATTCCGAGAAGGTAATCTCTTCATCCGTGTCAGCACCTTCATCGAGCTTTCGCCCACAAGCTTTCTTCGGTTCGGGTTTGGGAATTGGGATGGGGCAGCCCTTAGATGGAACAATCCTCTTTGAAGGAGGGTTCCTCTTGGGGAACTTCCTTTGACTCACAAGACTTGCCGCACTTCCTGCACTTCCTCTTTTGGTTCTCCTTATAGGTGTTCCGTAAGATTTTTCGCCGAGATGACCAACTTTGCCTTGTCTGACTTCGCCTGCATACCTTTTGTACGCTTTCGAGCTTTCGACATCTTCGCTAGAAGGAAATCTGGTAGCACAAAGACCTTGTTTCTTTGTTGACGTTTCCTTGATTCTAACAGATAGAATGGGTTCCGTCAACATGTCGTGATTGTTGGGGTCATTGAGCCTCTTGGGAATGTCGGGATGAAGTCCAAGTGCTCTCTGGATCAACAATTTAGTATATCCGATGTAGGGAATCTTTGAGCCAAGTTTGTTGAGAAATGACATCATGTCATCCCAAATCGGAGCTTCGATAGCGATGTGTTTCTTGTTGACCAATGCCCAGAATATTTGCAGTTCCCTGAGCTTAGGGTGCTCATAGCCGCCACGCACAAATGACTTGGTGATGATCATGTAGAGAGTTCTCCAGGGTTGAGGAATACTCTTAAGCTCTACGCGAGAATGCTTGGTGATTACCTCGTAGCCTCGCCATAACCGATATTGATTAAGAATTGGAGAGTGAGCTCTTCGCCAGTGGGCATATAGTTTGGTTGGATCGACATCGGAATTAGAGAACAACCCTTAAGTCTGCAGGTGTAATGGTGATTTGTTTGTGATTCAGAGTCACCGTCACAACAGTTTGTCCTTTGACCCTTTCCATAGTGTTCCGTAATCGTTGGATGTAGATCTCGAACAGCTTGCAGTGTGAAAGCATGTTCCGATACGGATGAGTCCTCGTAATGTCAATAGCAATAAAACATGAAGATTCAGAGCAAGTGAGGTTGTCAAAGTCAACACGGAGATTATTCTTTCCTATCTTCATTGGATAGCCATGAGGATAGATATCAAAGAATGGAGAGAACTTCGTGCATCCATATTCATTTGTTCACCATGTCGTGATCTCAAATAACATTAGCCAAAAGAACCAACATATCGAAAGACATAATGTTAGTCAACATAAGGTCTTATTGTCTAGTTATTGAATGAACAATGTCAATGATTGTTACGAGTCCTAAGTCACTTGTATATTCAATAGTCCAATGACGCCGTGAAATGTTTCGTGAGTTAGTTAACTTTAAGTTTTAAAGTTTATTTTATCACTTATTGTTCACAACATATCAAACGATTTCAGTTTATTAGTGACATTTTAGGATTCGTGATGATATGATTAGTTTATTTACAAGTTTGTACAAGTAACAATTCATCATGAAGGTCATGATCACGGCTTATGCGTAGGATTTTGGCAAAGTTATGCGCGAGACGTGAATGATATATGCGTAGGCGAAACTTACGCCGTAGGGTCCTAACTTACGCGTAAGAAGAGTTACGCGTAAGAAAAAGAGGACCTTATGCGTAAAGCTTATGCGTAGGCATATATTAACCTTACGCGTAAGGCTACTCGTAAGAGTTGACCTTATGCGTAGAGGTCACTGCTTACGCATATCCTTCACAGATACGCCAGTAGTCCCATATGTAGAACCTTATGCGTAGAAGCTGTTACGCGTAGAAGACAAATCTTACGCATAACAAGCTACGCTGTAGGGTGATCCTTATGCGTAGTGCAAATGACCTTGATTCTGAATATTTCACGCAAGCCTGAAATAAAGCATCATATCATCAATGTTAAACACATAACATTCATTTTATCACAGATTACAACATACTAGCTCATTTGGACAGCTTTAACTGCATTACGCGTAGAATACATACGCGTAGTCTAAACCCTAAATCTACGCGTATGAGATCTAGCCATGGAATATGCACCAAACTTTTTCTGGTAGTTTAAGAGTGTTGAGGAAGTCAATATACCAAGTTATAACACCCAATTCATGGTGAATCAAAATACCCAAACTTATGAACTTTAAACCCTAATTCCAAATTATTGATTATTTAGAGTTTCGGGGTGGTTATAAAGCAAGGAAATCATCAATTCATCATCATAAGAACATAACCCAATCAATCTTTTTGACCAAAACACACTTCACATTCGAAAACACCCAATTGACTCATAAACCCTAATTTTCAAAAGTCATTGATCAATTAGTGTTTCGGGTGGATTTTGATGGATAAAATGATATCATTGATGTATTTGAAAGCGTTTTGACACAAATCCATTTTAACCACAAACGTTCACACAATGATTGTGTGTTCATACGCTTATGCGTAGAACACATAATCACTCAGTAACATAATTTTAGCCGTTGGATTTGAATGAAATTCAAAACCTTATCTTAAAAACATGTTTAGATCACAAAAACACTTACACAATGATGATCAAATCAGCACGGATTTATCTTGAGTGAATTTTATGCGTAGGATGTGTTTTGGTTTAGTGAGTAATAAATGTGAAGAATAAAAGTTAGGTGGGAGGGTGTTATATTAAAAGTGAGTTTAACCTTTTTTTTGACAGCTTTTGGTCCCTCCACCTTTTCTTTTTTTCAAACCAAGCCATTTAACTTCCATTTTGGTTACCAAATGAAGATTTTAGGAAAGAAACTTGACGACACTCCCCTCGACTTGAGAAAATAATGAAAGGTTATTAATTAAAGTCCGAGGAGTGTCTTTGAACGTGAAATGTACCACCATTTGTAAAAGAGTCAACTAGATATGATAACATGCAAGTACACGATGTTTTGAAGCGGTTAAAAGATTATTTTCTACCCCTCAACACTTGATCGGAAAAATACTGAATTTTGAAAGATTAAAGTGTTGTGGGAAAAATGTACTTGCAATGTTGAAAGAAAATGTAGATTAGAAGAATATTTTTGTTGTTTTTATCGTGGTTTATAATTTTGTATTTTGTTTTTTTTGAAAAATTATTTACAAAAGAGAATTTGGTGTTTGACAGCGGGTTTTAAGGCTGTTTTAGGAGGATCATCAATTCCTCTTGAGTCAAACACCTCATACCAATCCGGTGGACCAACTCATTAAACCTAGCGGAGGCAAGGCTTTGGTGAGAAGATCGCCAATTGGTATTCACGTACCAAAAATATAATTCAACAAGTACTGTTCCACGTGATCCTTGATGAAATGATATCGAAGATCGATGTGCTTTGATTTGAGTCTTTGAGAAGTTGCACGAGATTGCAATGGCACTCCGATTGTCAATACATCGGGATTACGTCAAATCGTAACCATAGTCTTTAAGTTGTGTTCTCATCCATATGACTTGAGCACAACATGCGGACATGGCTACATATTCTGCGGTTGATGTGGCTGATGTACAATCCGCTTGATTGCCAAGACAGGTTTATCACGAAATTGTAAAGCTCCGGCAAGCTTTTTCGTGAGTCTAAGCATCCTCGTGGTTTGAAAAGCGATTAGTTCAAAACCCGAAATCCCGGATACCGTGATCCCCAAGTTAATGGTTCCCTTTATGTATCGGAGGATTCTTTTAGCCTCGAGAGGTGGGTTTGGTTGGTCGCGGCCGATAGCGGGAGCATAGATAAGCGGCAAAGACAATATCGTCTCCGCTAGATGTTAGATACATGAGAGACCCAATAATACTACGGTATTTTGTAGGGTCCACCAATTTCCCATGTAAATCGGCGTCTAGCTTCTTGGTATGAGCCATTGGTGTGGCATAGGTGTCACAGTTTTCCATTCCAAATTTGTTTAACAATTCAAGGGCATATTTGGGTGACTCAAGAAAATACCAAGGGGTGATTGATGAACTTGCAGTCCGAGAAAGAATGTAAGTTCACCCATCATGGACATTTCAAAATTTTTCTTCATTAGTTTTGCAAAAGCGATTGAAAACTTTTATGTGTAGACCCAAAAATGATGTCATCCACGTAAATTTGAACAATTAAGATGTGTGCCCGTGATATTGTATGAAAAGAGTTGGGTCAACCGAGCCTTTGGTGAAATTATTGGCAATGAGGAAAGATGATAGCTTATCGTACCATGCCGAGGAGCTTGTTTGAGACCATATAGAGCTTTGTTCAGTTTGTAAACATGGTTCGAGAACTTCGGATCAACGAATCCATCGGTTGGTGACATAAACCGTTTCTTTAAGTTGTCCATTGAGAAACGCAGCTTTTGACATCCATCGATAGACCGTTATATTCATATGAGCTGCGACGCTAGAAATATCGAACGGCCTCAAGACGAGCAACCGGCAAAAGATTCTTCAAAGTCTAATCCTCTTCACACGGCGATAACCCTTAGCCACCGGGGCGTGACTTGTTTTGGATGGCGTTCCCTTCAAAGATCAATTTGTTTTCCAAATCCATTTTAGACCAATGGCGTAGACTCGTTGGTCTTTCAACAGCTTCCCATACTTCAAGGCGTTGAATTGGTTGAGTTCTTCTTGCATGGATTCAATCAGCTTGTCTTTTGTCATTGCGCCTTTGATGTTTTTAGGTTGAGATTGGCCGGGCGGTGAGTGCATAAATGCAATGTTCACCGTCGTGTGAAGACGTTGTCTCGTAACGACTGGTTGATTCGGGTTGCCAATAATGTTTTCAGAGGATGGTCTTTAGTCCATCTATGTGTGGAGGGTTGATGTTGGTATACATTGTGCGGTCGAGGATTCAAATGGTTTGTGAAGATTCCGACATCACGTGCGCGATCCTCATTAGCAAGCGGGTTGAAGAACGCATTTGGATCAAAATCTGCAGGTGGGGTATTTCATTGAATATCATCACCGGTTCATCATTGTTGGAAGCGGTGTGTTCAACTGTTGTGTTGGAGTCAACCGGTGTAGGTGCATCTTCAACAAGATAGTTGTTGTAGCAGTGTATCGTATAGGAATATTATCGGGTTGTCTGTGAAAGCAAATGGATACACCGAGCACGTTCATCAATATCGTCCTACGAGCAGAGCAAATAACCTTTCCATTTGTTGAAGAGTTAGTCGAGGGCTTTCTTGGTGATGATGGGGTTGAGGGAAGTTTAAGCGGTTGTGACCGGGTTCTAAGCAGTTATACTCGTAAGCCATTTGAATATAAGATATTGATGAAGTTCTTAATCGCTTCCCCAAATGACAATTTGTCTTTAAGCATATTTGAAACTTTGATGAAGTCTACATTTCCTCTAACTTTTGAAGGTTTCAAGATGCGTGAATTTGTAGATGGCAAGAAAACCACACAAAGAAAATCTGACTAATTGCGGAAGATCCGTTCGACGGTAACATGCTAGAAATCAACAAGATCTTCTCACGTATTTGGGTAACTTCACACAAGATCACCCGTGAAATTGAGACGATAATACCAAAGTGAGACGTTTGAGCCACATATCGTCTTATTTCTTCCCCTTAATTGAAGGAATTCAAGAAGGCATTGGGTTTTCGCAAAGAAGCATGTAGAAGAACAAGGAAGCAATGACCACCTACACACTCTCTCCCCTCGATGTTTTCAATGATTCAGAATCATACACCACGTATGTTGATGATGAATTGAAGACAAATAAAACCATGTATAAGAGACAAAGAAACCATGTATGTCCAATTGATCGAACAAGTGTGAAGTACCAAAATATTTGAGAGAGTCAAATGCGATAAAACTTCTCTGTTGATATTGTTGATCATCAACTGTGACATTGTTGTAGGAAACACTTTGATCTTCTCATTATAGAAGATTCGATTGTTGTTGTAGATTCATGTGTATCGAAATTAGAGTATTATCGGTTGTTTGAGCATTCGATATATATGCACGACTTTTGGCGTAATCTTTAACCGAGGAGCAAGCAATGTTTCCAATTCATGACGATTAAGTACAATGGTGGAACAGATGATGGATCATTAAATTTTAGACGGTGAGAAACGGGTCCTAATTTGTACATTGCAGTAGAAGCCATTGTCTTGTATACCTGCATGGAGAAATAGAAGGGGGCAAGGAAGAGAAAACATGGATCCCCAAGTGTATTGGGTTCGGATGTTAGAAGCATATAGATGTAGTGTCAATTATCTTCTTGACACCTGAACATGCTAATTTGATGATTTCCTTTCCTGCCTCGGGGATGGATGTTGTTGGTATCCCACTTGTTTTGGTGCAACTACTTAGTATCTTGCCAGTAGGAATCCACCTAAGACTAATAGTTTTGAAAATCCTACCCGTTGGTATCCATCTAAGGTTAGATCTAGGGTATGTTGAAACTTCTTTTGGGAAGAGTCTGCGTCCTATATGGATCCACCTATTAGGTTTCGACAGTTCACTTTAGATCAACGGGTCTATTTCTAACTGTTTGTTGAGTTAACTTAGGTTTTGGTTTGCTACTACAAGTAGTGTTCAGTAATACACTCGAAGGTGATACACTAGGTCGTGAACCTAAGATTCCATCCTTTTGGAGTAGTGCCTTTCCTAGCTTTCTAGATCATAGTTCTTGTATGCGTCATTTGAATCATATGAATTTTTACGTTTAATGCTCGGTTTAGACACAGTGTTTGAACTAGTCCTAGATTGGCAAGGAGCGACCACTTGTTGAGATATAAAAGCGTAAAATATAAATGTATAACCGAAACAGGATTAATAGAAACAGAAGGATTATTCTTAGGCCAGGAATGTGGAGTGACTGGTATTATCAAATGATTATTCTCAACAACTTGGGAGGGAAACCGTGGTTTTGACGATTTTGAACGTTCAGATTTAAAAGCAGTTGCATGTCTGGGACAACCGATTGGTTTGATTGGTTTTAGAGACAATTTCCCCAAGGTTGTTGGTTTTGCAAAATAAGTATCCACACTCTTGTCGGTTAATCTTCTCAGTTTGTTTTGTAAAGCAACATGTGCAAGCCCCTTTGCTTGAATTTGAGCCTTTAAATGCTCATTTTCTTTTACTAATGTATCCACACGATTACTTTGTTCATTTGAAGACGACCATTGTGTTGAAGAAAAAGATTTGTTTTGAAGTTTAAGTTCAAGAGAGATGCAATGTGCCTCTAGTTTTGAAAAATCTTTATGAAACCGAGCAATGGTCTTTTTGAGAAGAATGTTTTCAGATTCAAGAGTTTGATTTGACGTTTGGTTGAATTGTTAACAAGTAAGGGCTCGGACATGAGAAAGTTGTGCGGACATTGTGCAACATATCTTGGTCAACCTCTCCTTCATTCAATTCAGGGTTGCTCGGTTTGTTGTATCGCATTCTTGCGTAATATGATCAACGTGATTGTACCTAGACCATCACATGCTTGTCGTGTCATAGGTGGGTAAGATATCTTCCTCAACCATTTGTTCATCGTCACGCGATTAGGCTGGTGTCATAGTTAAGTATGATATCTTCTCGGTCTATTTTGCCATTGTCATGCTTTTCCAATGCTACAACCTCATTGTCTGCAGATACCGCGATGCATTACTATCACAACATTCTCAACGCGTCCATTTGAGCATTCCTTTCATGTACGGCAACTCTTGCACCTTGTGCGCCATTGCGGGATATTGGGAAATAGATGTTGTTGTCGGCTTGAATGCCAGAGATATAGCCATGAATCCTTCTTGCAATGCCACAAATGGATCTTTATGATCGTAATCCATTACACTCCCCTGAGAAGAATCAAAGAAGAAAAGGTGCAAAGTCGATATAGCACAGAAGGTCGATATAGTGAATCGCAATTTCCTCCAAAAATAATTTTGAAAAATTTTTGAGTCTCAAAATTTGAAATTCACTATAAAATCCAATTCTAGGAATGTAGGAAAAATTTGAGTAATGACCATTTTGGCCTTAAATTTGACGAAAAATTTGAATTTAAGCCCAAAATTTGAATTTTTGACCAAAATTTTCACAGTTAAACCAAAATTTGAATCTCGCGTAAAAATTGAACGTTTAGTCTCCTTGAAAAATTAAACTTTTTTTTTTTTTAAAACTTGTGTTGATGGATCTTTGTAGTCGAATGAACCTTTGTTGATGAAGTATCCTTAGGCGTAGAAATCACGTGAGAGCAATATAACACTTATGCGTAGAAATCACCAAAGTTAAGCGTAAACATACAAGTTACGCGTAGTTTTGAGCTTAGCGTAGCGTGAAAAATCTAAAGTTACGCGTAGACAACAAAGTTAGGCGTAGAAACTTAGGCGTAGGATTTAGCTTATGCGTAAGACAAGGCTTAGGCGTAAGAAAATCTTAGGTGTAGGATTTCTACGCGTAAAGTTGAGCTTACGCGTAATTTTAGGGTTTTATCCCAAATGATCTTTTACACTATCACGTGCAAAGGATATCCAAAGTCGAATATTTTCGACTTATCCAAGTAATAAAACACGGAATAAACCACGAGAATGAATATCAAACCAAGGAAACACTTACGCGTAGAAATAGGGTTTTCATACGCGAGGATTTACTCATAAAAGTGATTTTGCCCAAATATGTTTTAAACCGTTTTGTGTGATGAAATAACTTCAATAACACCAAAAGACACAAAAGTGTGGAACTTGATGGACCAAAGCCTCTAAAACAGTTATGTGTAGGATGATACACACGTTCAAAAACAAGCTTAAAAAGCGATATTCACGCATAAAGTGTCAAACTTTTTGCCAAAAACTTAAACTTTAACACTTAATAACCTTGAAAGTACAAGAATCTTGGATTGTAACATGTAAAATTGAAAGCTTTAAGCGTATGAAAGATTGATGCCGAAACCTTACGCTGTATACCATAAAACTTCAAAAAAACAAAGCGAGTTCACCCAACTATTTGGCGATTGATACCACTGTTAGGTCACTAGTTTTACAACACAAGCATCAAGAGAAGAGATGAGAAAGAGGATGAACAAGCTACGAACAACACACACACGTTACGCAATAAGGGCGGTTAGAGGTATGTGAAAGAGTAAATTGAACAACCAACCTTCAAATGAAGGTTATTACATGGTTTATATAGGCAAGGAGCTAGGGCAACACTCCCTCTCCTTCCCTATTCCTTATTGGGCTTGGGCCTAAGCTTATGGGCCTTCTACATAAGCTTGACCTTAAACAAACATAAAGGCCATAATAAAGCTACCTATTACATATGAAATATAAATACTTGAAATACTGTTTAGGAGTGATTCCAACAGAGTTACTCGTAAGCTTTTAGCTTATGCGTAAACTATGGTTAAGAACCAAAAATCCTTTAATCTGTCACGTAAAGAGATATCCACAAGTCGGAAGTGTTCACACACTTATCCAAGTGAGGAAGCACGAATAACAGCTTATAGCACTAAGATTCTTCACCAAAAAGTTACGAGTAGAAAACTAGGGTTTTGACGTTTTGACTTCTACTCATAAGAAATTTCCAACGATTCAAATGATTTCTTTTGCCCAGATAGCCTTAAAAACACTCGAATAACCCAAAAATGTTGACCTTTTTCACCCAAAGTGCTTATAAAGTTACGGTAGAAATGACCAATGAACCAAAAACGAGTTTAAAACTTAACCAAAGCGCGTAAAGTTTCTTGAACTTTTGCAAAACTAAAACTTTAGCACCAAATAAACCTTAAACCACAAGAATCTTGAATTTTTAAGTGCAAAAATTAAAGCTTTAAGCAAAAAGCATATATTGAGAGCCTTTACGCGTAACACCTTCAAACCAAACACAAACACTCCTAGACCATTGTTAGGCGATTGATACCAATTGTAGGACCTTATATCTATCAACCTTATCACTTTACCAAGCAAACCCAACACCCACGTTTTGCTTAGAACACGTTAAACCAAACACATATACGTATAAGAAGATGAAATAAAGAAAGGAAGATGGTGACTTGAATGATATATAAACCGTGTATGTTGTGAGAGAATGATGAAACAATATGATGTTTATTTCAAAGGAAAAACACACACACACACACTTTCAAGCACACCCCTCAAATGACCATTTGAGGGGTATGTATAGTCCAAGGGACTTGATGCCCTAAAGGCTTTGCTTGGGCTTTTCGTGGACTGGATTGGGCTTTGGATTTGACACGCTAAGCATAAGCGGTTAGCAAGTCTCAACTATTAGCCATTTAGCTTAGCCCAAACCACGAGCCCGATGACTATTCTATCACTATATCTAACACACGTTACAAAGTTCCTAAATGTGAATGACCATCACTTCTAATAAAAACTATTAAGGCTAACAGTTGTAATTTCAGTTTCTATGTATCACATTTAAGTTAAAACATCATTGTAATGTGTTTTTGAATATCAATCCAAGTTTTTTATATAAGTTCAAGTTTCATGATTCTTTGTTGTATAATTCAGTTTCAAAGTCTCATTCGCAAGCTTTCAAAAGTTTAATTTCATTCTCAAATAAGCTTATTAAAGCTCCTTATAGCTTTTTGTAAACTTATAAGTTATTTTTAAGCAATTTGTCATATGGTCAACAAAAGTCAACCGTAAAGCAAGATGGGCATGGAAGTGGTTTATGGTTGATCTTTGTGTTGATTTGGGGTTGGATTAGCTTAGGATAGTTTAGTTTTGGATCCGGTTTAAACCGCAAATAAAATTGAGCCAATTGTGAGTTCTTACTTTTCTCTCCATATCTAGTATAGATTGCAATATCTAAATGAGTTTGAATCTATGGGTAGCTTTAGTGTTTACCTGTTCATTTAAGTTGTTTTCAGGTCATATTGATTTAGTTTAGGAGTTTGTTTTAAAACAGCAATAGTGCATAGTTTGCTTATTTAAAATTGCAAATCATGTAGACAAAGGGGTGTTTGGTTTGAGGCTGCAATCTGTGACAAAGATTGTTTGAGTGTTAGAACTTAGTTGCATATCAGTAGTTTAGGATCCTTTAGCCTAATTGACTCATTCATTTGCACCTTAAAATCTTAAAAGTCAAAATTACCCTCAACCTGTCTTAACCTTTGCTTGTTAGGATTTTTAGAAATCAAAAGCTTGTTTTAGGTTTGTAATACATAGAGTTAGATTGCATTAGGTCTATTTCATCATTTAATATCATAATCAGTCTACAAATTGGATTCAAAGTTCAAATTAGTCAACATTTCAATTCTGTTTCAAAAGTCAAATATTGAAATATCCAGTTTGAGCCCAACTGGGGTGAATTTTCATGAGTTCATCTCTGGGCCAAATCAAGTGAAAATTGTAGTTTTAAAAAGTTCAACTGGTCTATTTTCTTATCACCATTTTAGTATATTTTTGTGAAATTTTTTAAGCTTAAAAAATGCTTGACAAAATGGTATAAATGCCTGTGCAACTGACTCGATTATCTGAGTCTGCACGAGAAAGTTTTGTGCAAACTTGTCACAAGCTCTAAAACTGCTTGTCTAGGTCTGGTTTTGGATTATAAGTTCCCAGCCAGGTCTTGTTTAGGTTTCAACTTTTGGATTTTAGTTTCTGATTATTGGGTGGCCTGTGCTCTAGCTTAAAAGTGGTTGCCTCAACTTTTTTGCATAAACTCAAAACATCAAATCTTTGTAATTTGTATTTCAGTGGTTTAGGTTAGTAGTATTTAGTTGCTTTTGAGTGTTTTTAGCATATTATAGGTTCTGTGTCAGTTTGGTGCTTATTTGGTACCATTGGCTTATTCCAAGTGCTTATTTATAAGCACTTGTGATTTCTGCATAATCCACACACAACCCCTGTTTTATATTTTTCCTAGATTCTCCATACTATTTTAGAATTTTCTTGAATTTTTCAGATTTTTCTAAGTCAGTTTGGTATTTTTCTTGATTTAAATCAGTTTTTAAGCCTTTTTAATTAGCATTTAATACAATTAATTAAGAAAGTTTCAAAAAAATAATTTTTCATTTTTCCTAGGTTAAGATAAATATAAAAAGTCAAAAAAATATTTTTCCAGATTTTTCTTAGTTAAATTTGTATTTTTAAGCAATTTAAGTAGTTTTAAATAGTTTTTAATTAATAGAAAATAGAAAAATAATCAGAAAAATACAAAATTAGTTTTGAAAATTCTCTTTTGTTATTTTAGATTTTTCCAAGTCATAATTTCATTTTTCTAGCTTTATTTCATATTTTCTTGTATTTTAGGTTATTATTAAATAGTTAAAATTAGTTTTTAATTAATAATAATTAAATAAATAGTTTTAAAAATAATTTTCTCTTTCTATAAATTTTATTTTATCATTAGGTTTGTAAAAATGTCATTTTCATATTTTTAGGATTTATATTGTTTAAGTTTTACGTTTTCTTTGCGTCGTAGTTTTTAATTCAGTTTTATATAAGAAAAATCAAAAACATCATTTTGCAAATAGTGATAGCGTTTATTTAATATTTTTATCTTTTTAATTTTCTTTAATTTGCATTTAAGCCTTTGTAATTATAGGCTATTTCGGTAGTTATAATAATTCAAATCTCTTTTTCCGTTCAAATCTCTCGATCACTATTCGTTTGGTGATTCATCGCATAGCTTCGCTGGGACATACGACAGGGAAACACTATACTCTCCAGATCTTCATTGCATTTGTTTCTAGACTGTTTTAAGTTTCTTACGGTTAGCCATTCACAAGTGGCTAGCTTGTGTGAAAACTTGACCGTCTGGCGGAATCAAATTTTGGCCATTGCTTGGAGGTGTCTGATTATCTTCGTTTAGCAGATTAGTGATTTGAATATTCACTCCTTGTTCATACCATCTGTATGTATTTACATTTCTTATAAAATCAAAAAACCAAAAGATTTTCATTCTTTGTTTTTGCAAAATGTTTATCAAAAACCAAAAACATTCATCTTTACCTCTTTACCCTTTTTGATTCTTTATCCCTTTACCCTCTATCCATTTGATTCTAACTTCTTATTCTCATGGAATCTCTCGACTTCTGACGAATTCAGGCGAAGTTGAAAAACTTAATACTTTATCACAAATGTCAAAAATTCGTGTTGTTCGTGATGATCCATTAATTAACTGCACGTAGGAAATGGAGCAGAAACCGGGGTGACAAAGGACCAGGTACTTCCATCTGATAATGGAAGTGCTAAATACATCCAACCTACGGTTATCCAAAGACCTAACCCCTCAATTGCTCCTAAGCCGTCTAGAATTGATCCTAAACTTTCACGATTTACGGTTAAAAGCAAACATCCAGAATTTAGACCGGTGACTAGCAAGAATGACTTACCTAATCTTCACGTTTCTCAAGAACCAGAACCAGAGACCATAACGAAAGTGGTGGAAATTGCTAGCTCTCAGAGCACACCACTTGTCCCACCTCCGTTTTTCAAAATGTTCTTGAGACTTGATAGTCATTCAGATCACCATGTTGGTTTTGTTGATTCTTTGAATAAATCGATTCCTTATCATAACTATCAAATGAAATCGTTTATTCCTTGTGTCGGTTGTGGTGAGCCTCTTTTTGGTTCACCCTGCGTTGGTGTATGCGTGTGTACAATGTGGTTATGATATTCATAACGGGAGTTGTTTGTTTTGTGGTTCGAGGAATTCATTTGACTATGATCCTAATCAGAACTCATTTAACGACCCCTCAAACTTTTCCAATTACCCACCTCGGCCGACTTATCTTCATATAATCAACATAAGCTGCGTGAATTTTGTGGAGGCCCTCACCAAGGATTTGAGTGTCAATCCGGAAACCGCGTTTGTCTATGAACAGTTTTCGGTGATGCTCGGAACTTTGGTTATGACCAATATCCATATAATTCACCGTCCGACTCAACAGTTTTCTTGTTGTGAGCTAATGGAGGTCCCCAGCCATTTCGATTGTCAAATAGGGAATCCATTTCCTTGTAACAATCATGACTCTCACAGGTTTGATAATTTCCAACCTCCACAGACGCGATACGGTTCAAACTCCACTTGAGCCGTTGTCTCAAGAAATCTCCCAAAATTTTGAAACCGCAATGAAAACACTTGATGATATGATTAGTAACTTTAAGAATCAAGTGAGTAGTGAAAAGACCATGGGAGAATTGCTAGCCGAAGAACGAGAGACCCGCCAATCTAGGGAAGAATTATTAGTCCTAGAGCAAGCAGCTCTAAGGCATTCCCAATTTCTTAAGGCAGCTCTATATGATGATGACGAGAAGAGTTTTTATCCTTTTAATATTATTTCTCAACTCCCTCAGTCAGTTGATATCCCAGCAGTTGAGAGTCCATCTCAAACAACTGCTATCACACCCGAAGCTCCCACTCACTCTCTGAACATGGGGGCGAGCATCTTGACACTTGTTCCGAAAAGGAATCGGACGAATTCATAAAGTCTAGTGTTGAGAACCTTGTCCCAATCCCGAGAGTCACAGGGGAACTTTGACCATATGTGTGATTCTCTTTCCCTCTTGAGTGTTCAAAAGATCAATTTGAAACTTTCTCGGATCTTAGCGACGATTGTGCTTCCTATGGAAACATCGAGTATGTTGAGGCATCACTCCCAACCTGATCGATCTGTTCTTGAGGAGTTCAACGATGAACTCACTCACATCAGTCCACTTTCATCGGAAAGTGATGATGATCCCTTTGATTTCGAACCGATGGGGCGAAAGTCTCCTTGATAATGATCGTTCACTCACTTCTCACCCTAACAGTTCAATAGAGAATGTTGATCACTTTGTTCCCGAAACATTCAAAGCTACTTTCACCAATCCTCTATTTGAATTAGACTCTGAATTCACTTTAATTTTTGAGAATCCACTCTTTGATACTCAGATTGAGGATAGTGATGAGTCTACAGTGGAACAAGAATTCACAGATTTACATCATGTGAATGATTCTCTTCATGAAGAGTTCTCTGGTGAACTCTCTCATGACATATCTCCTCCGGAACATGATCATTTCTATTTTGATCTTGAGGATGATATTGGCTCGGAGGAAGGTGTACTCTATCATACGAGTTTGCCTATTAATGATACTACCCTCACCCTTCCTCCCGATATGTCTACGTTTGAGGATGAAGAATGGATCATGATTGTTATCAAAATCTTTCTTCCTTTCCTCAAATATCTTGTGATTTCTCTTCATCTTCACTCCTTCGGGAATGAAGACACTATCTTTGACCCCGGCATTTTCATATATCATTCTTGGTGGTTCTATGTATATCTCATCGGTGTGGAACTTTCACGTGCTTCGAATGTTTATACAAACATTTTGAATGAAAGTCTGACGGAGATTGTCTCTTCCACTTACTTCCCCATGAACAAATTAATTCAAGGTCGAGTCAAGCTAGCGACTCGGTAATCAAAAACAGTAGCATGCCATATGGGTTTTCACCCATATTTCTGACTTCTTTCTATTTTCTACCACCCTAGTGTGGGGGAGTTTCCCCACATGTTGTGTATATATATAAGATTCAAAAAAAAAAATAAAAAAAAAAAATAAACCTTTCAAAATAATGGTCGTAGTATTTCCCTTTTACGTTCTCAGTTTCGGCATAACCGCCGGTACTTTGAATATTGAGGGCAATATTCATTTCTAGTGTGGGGGAATTCTCACGAATTTTATCATATAATTATACCACCCATTCCCCGTTTTGGCCAAATTTTTTTTTGGAGTAAGTGTTTTATACTTACTCAGCTTATGGTTATCAGTCCGCCATGTCTAATAAACAAAAGGATTGGCTAATCAAGGAGCAAACGGCTCTTGGTAAAGATATCTCAAATCCGTTGGCGGCTTGCAATTTGCCCAAAATTGCATGGTATTCAGCTCACCATATCTTTAATTAGTGAAGAGTTGGCTAGCCCGCAAGTTTATGGCTTGTGGTAAAGGCAGTGGAAAAACCATAATTGGTAATCAGCTCACCAAAGATAATATTGATAATTTATCTAAGAGTTGGCTAGTCCAGAGCAAACGGCTTCGGGTAAAGACAAATCAAATCCGTTGGAAGCTGGTGGTTTGCTCAAAATCACATGGTTATCGGTGTACCATAGTTCTTACTTGAACTGAAACATTTGGCTACTCCAGAAGTAATGGCTTTTGGTAAAGAGATTCAAATCCATTAAGTTTTTCTCAAAAGATTGCTAGGGACTAGCAATAGTTTAGTGTGGGGGATTGATGAGTGTGTAAATACTCATCATTTTGGGTCAATCTGAACTGCAAAACGTTTAAAAATGCTCAGAAATGCATCAAAATCTGAAAATATCTCAAAATTGCATTTTATATGTTTTAGATGCAAAATGTTTAAAATCAGATGAAAAATGAGCTAAGTTTGCATAATTGGCGTTTAGTCCCCCAATTTCAAAAGTTGTCGAGAAATAGTCCTTGAGCACATAATTTCAAAAGAAAAATCACCAAAGGTCCTTTTAAAATCATAACTTGTCAAAATTAGTCCTTTGGTGAAAAATGTCAAAAGTTTTGAGAAATTACAAATTTGGTCCTTCAAGTCTAAAAATTGGCAAAAATAGTCCTTGGAATTTTGAAAATGTCAGCTTTGGTCCTTGTACTATTGAAACTTGTCATTTTCAATTGCTTGAAACAACTTTGCAAATATGGCAGAATTGGTCCCTGTATTTTTAGAATTTGCATAACAAGTCCTTGATTATTATAACCTTTTTGACCTTGGACCCTGGTCACAAACCAAATGGACCCTGCCATAAGCCCTTTGGACCCCCTTCATTTGACCCTTCCTTTTAATATTAAACCTCTGGTCAAATACCCACCAGTCCAACCCACTACCGCCTTTTTCTCTTCTTCCTCCCAACTGCAGCTGCAAAAACCGGGCTTCCACACTCCAGCTTTCACCTTATCCCCTCCTTATCACTCCACCTCCACCAAACTACAAAATACATTAAATACCTCCCCTCATCTCACTTTCAACCTCTCCAATTGGCTTAATACATTTTCCCGCCAAAATGCAATCAAGGGCCAATATGACCTCAAGTCATCCAATGGTCTCAAAGACATGTGGGATCCGCTTTCAGAGAGGTAAGAGAAAGAGAGTTGGTGTATAAAAGAGGAGGAAGAAAGAGAAGAAAAGTAGTAGCTAGTTTAATAATTTTCCTTTATGTCGTTTTTTAAATTAATGTTTTAGTTTAAGTCAAAATGTTGTAATTTCAGTTTCTATGTATCACATTTAAGTTAAAACATCATTGTAATGTGTTTTTGAATATCAATCCAAGTTTTTTATATAAGTTCCAAGTTTCATGATTACTGTTGTATAATTCAGTTTCAAAGTCTCATTTGCAAGCTTTCAAAAGTTTAATTTCATTCTCAAATAAGCTTATTAAAGCTCCTTATAGCTTTTTGTAAACTTATAAGTTATTTTTAAGCAATTTGTCATATGGTCAACAAATCAACTGTAAAGCAAGATGGGCATGGAAGTGGTTTATGGTTGATCAGATGTTGATTTGGGGTTGGATTAGCTTAGGATAGTTTAGTTTTGGATCGGTTTTAAGCTGCAAATAAGCTCAGCCAATTGTGAGTTCTTACTTTTCTCTCCATATGTAGTATAGATTGCAATATCTAAATGAGTTTGAATCTGTGGGTAGCTTTAGTGTTCACCTGTTCATTTAAGTTGTTTTCAGGTCATATTGATTTAGTTTAGGAGTTTGTTTCAGCTAGTGCAGTAGTTTGCTTATTTAAAATTGCAAATCAGTAGACAAAGGGGTGTTTGGTTTGAGGCTGCAATCTGTGACAAAGATTGTTTGAGTGTTAGAACTTAGTTGCATATCAGTAGTTTAGGATCCTTTAGCCTAATTGACTCATTCATTTGCACCTTAAAATCTTAAAAGTCAAAATTACACCTCAACTGTCTTAACTGCTTCACTGTTAGGATTTTTAGAAATCAAAAGCTTGTTTTAGGTTTGTAATACATAGAGTTAGATTGCATTAGGTCTATTTCATCATTTAATATCATAATCAGTCTACAAATTGGATTCAAAGTTCAAATTAGTCAACATTTCAATTCTGTTTCAAAAGTCAAATATTGAAATATCCAGTTTGAGCCCAACTGGGGTGAATTTTCATGAGTTCATCTCTGGGCCAAATCAAGTGAAAATTGTAGTTTTAAAAATTTCAACTGGTCTATTTTCTTATCACCATTTTAGTATATTTTTGTGAAATTTTTTAAGCTTCAAAAATGCTTGACAAAATGGGTATAAATGCCCTGTGCAACTGACTCAGTTAATACTGAGTCTGCACAGGGTTTGTGTAGGCTTGTCACAAGCTCTAAAACTGCTTGTCTAGGTCTGGTTTTTGGATTATAAGTTCCCATCCAGGTCTTGTTTAGGTTTCAACTTTTGGATTTTAGTTTCTGATTATTGGGTGGCCTGTGCTCTAGCTTAAAAGTGGTTGCCTCAACCTGTTTTTGCACATAAACTCAAAACATCAAATCTTTGTAATTTGTATTTCAGTGGTTTAGGTTAGTAGTATTTAGTTGCTTTTGAGTGTTTTTAGCATATTATAGGTTCTGTCGGCAGTTTGGTGCTTATTTGGTACCATTGGCTTATTCCAAGTGCTTATTTATAAGCACTTGTGACTGCAGTTGCATAATCCCACACACAACCCCCTATTTTTATATTTTTCCTAGATTCTCCATACTATTTTAGACTTTTCTTGAATTTTTCAGATTTTTCTAAGTCAGTTTGGTATTTTTCTTGATTTAAATCAGTTTTTAAGCCTTTTTAATTAGCATTTAATACAATTAATTAAGAAAAGTTTCAAAAAAATAATTTTTCATTTTTCCTAGGTTAAGATAAATATAAAAAGTCAAAAAAATATTTTTCCAGATTTTTCTTAGTTAAATTTGTATTTTTAAGCAATTTAAGTAGTTTTAAATAGTTTTTAATTAATAGAAAATAGAAAAATAATCAGAAAAATACAAAATTAGTTTTGAAAATTCTCTTTTGTTATTTTAGATTTTTCCAAGTCATAATTTCATTTTTCTAGCTTTATTTCATATTTTCTTGTATTTTAGGTTATTATTAAATAGTTAAAATTAGTTTTTAATTAATAATAATTAGATAGATAGTTTTAAAAATAATTTTCTCTTTCTATAAATTTTCTTTTATCATTAGGTTTGTAAAAATGTCATTTTCATATTTTTAGGATTTATATTGTTTAAGTTTTACGTTTTCTTTTGTACGTCGCGTAGTTTTTAATTCAGTTTTATAAAAGAAAAATCAAAAACATCATTTTGAAAATAGTGATAGCGTTTATTTAATATTTTTTATCTTTTTAATTTTCTTTAATTTGCATTTAAGCCTTTGTAATTATAGGCTATTTCTGTAGTTATAATAATTCAAATCCCTTTTTCCGTTCAAATCTCTCGATCACTATTCGTTTGGTGATTCATCGCATAGCTCGCTTGGGACATACGACCCGGGGAAACACTGTACTCTCCTGATCTTCATTGCATTTGTTTCTAGACTGTTTTAAGTTTCTTACGGTTAGCCATTCACAAGTGGCTAGCTTGTGTGAGAAAACTTGACCGTCTGGGGGCGAATCAATAATATTCTTGGTAGCGACTTGCTTTGTAAGTATGTAGCGAGTTGTAGTGTTGTTTGGTGGCGAGTTGGTCCTAGCGACTTGCCTTTAGAGAAAAGCCGACAAAAAGTACTGTTGGTGGATTCTCCACTACGGGTAGCGACTTGGTAAGGTAGCGACTTGCTTTCAATTTTGATAGCGACTTGCTCTTTAAGTTTCGTAGCGATTTGGTGGTAGCGATTTGGTCCTTAGCGAGTTTCTATTTAGCGACTTGATCTCATAGCGACTTGGTGCATAGCGACTTCTTTGTCAAAATTTGTAGCAACTTGGGAACTTAGCGACTTGCTTTGTCATTACTTAGCAACTTAGTACTTAGCGACTTGGTTCAAGGATTCATAGCCACTTGGTTGACTTTTGTGTGCATTACGGTTTTCTCTTGGTTTAGTAAAATCCCGTGAAAGAATCTATTTCCCGGTTTAATCATTGAGTTATAAAATCCCGTGATTATCTGTCAACATGTCTACCAACGTACCTACAATCATCTCCACTGTTTCCGAGGATGTTCAAGCATTTGGTTGAGATACGTCCACCCATGCTTGATAGAACTGACTACGACTCTTGGGCTCAAAGAATCAGACTGTACTTGTCTTGGAAAGGAAAATGGGGTCAACATTCTCAAATCGATTGATGAAGGACCTTATCAGATTGAGACTACAAGAGACTTAATTGATACAAGCTGCAGATGGAACAGTGATCTATGGAATAGACAGACCAAAGACATATGATGAGCTCAATGATAAGGAAAAAAAGAGATTCGATGCTGATATCAGGGCTTCTAACATCGTACTTCAAGGTCTTCCAAAAGATATCTACAAGCTTATCAATCACAACACCGAAGCCAAGGCAGTGTGGGATAATGTTAAGATGCTTCTTTCTGGTTCTGAATTAACTATGGAAGACAGAGAATCCCAACTCTATGATGAATGTGAGCACTTTAAGATGAAACCATATGAGAGTGTCTATGAGTACTATGTAAGATTCCATAATCTTGTGAATGACATGAGAAACATCAGAATAACTATGCCAAACATTCAGCTGAACTCAAAGTTTGTGAACAACATGAATCCCGAATGGCATAAGTTTGTCACCTCTGTGAAGCTAACCAAAGGATTGAAGAATACAAACTATGAGCAACTCTATGCCTTCCTTCTTCAGAATGAGAGACATGCTATGTTTGAAAAAAGGATTCTTGTTCAGTTCAAAACTAACCAGGGAGAGACAAGCTCATCAAATGATTCAGCTGCTTTCTACTCAAACATTGGAATTACCACCAAAGCATCTCAAGATATACCCATGGGTAATGGTAATCACAAACTCATTCCCGATCCTATGTTCAAACAAGCTGATGCTGATGCACACGTGGAAAGCTTCATTAATCAATTGGCTCTTCTGATTAGTCAAAACATGAACTCTCTTCCACACACCAACAACTATCTCAGAACTGCATCTAATCCACACAATCAAGCCACTGTCAGAGATGGGAAAGTTATGGTGCAGCCAGTTCAAGAAAGGTAGTACGAACAAGGAAGAGGTGGAGTCGGTAAAGGATATATGGAAAATCAGAATAGGGGAAGAAATGGAAATCAAGGACAAGTTAAGACGATCAAGTGTTACAACTGTGGAGGTGAGGGACACATTGCAAGGAACTGCACATCGCCAAAACGCCCTTAGAATGCTGAATACTTCAGGGATAAGATGTTGCTTGTTCAAGCTCAGGATAATGGTGTAGCTTTGGATGAAGAAGAGTTGTTATTTCTTTCTGAGGGAAATGCCAAGACGTATGATGCAGATGTGGATGAGCAGCCAATTCAGGAGATAGGACATAATCATCAGAATGCCTTTCAAGTAGCTGATTGTGATGCATACGACTCTTATGTTGATGATGAACCTACTGCACAAACTATTTTCATGGCTAGCATCTCTCCAATGGTCTCTCCTAAAATCTCTTCATCACCACAAGCTGGTCCATCCAAAGACAAAATTATTTCTGAGGTATTAAAACTATACGATGATGCTGATGTGCAAAAGATGCAGGTCAAAGTACAATCAACTGAAACTATTGAGTCAAATATTGAAAATATGGGTAATATCAATGCTGTCACATATGATCAATATGTGAAACAAAGTGAAAGTGTAGTCGTACCAAGTAATGCATCTTCTGCAGTCAACGATGACTGTGTTTTTTATGAATACACTGCATGTGCCCCTGATGATTCTGTTATCTCTGAACTTAATGCCTATAAAGAACAGGTTGCCATTTATGAACAACGTGCTAAGTTTGAGCTAACTACTCGTGGCGGAGTTGGATAACCAAATACGTACAATTATTAGAAAAAGTAATTTTAGAGAAGAAGTGTTAAAACAAGAGTTAAATTCCTTACAAGAAAAGCTTTCAAAACTGCTAAGCAAAAACAAGAACTTCAAGAAAATGTTAAAGTGCTTAAGCAGGAATTTCATGCTAAGGAATCAAAACTTTTGAATGATTTTTCTAATCTAAAAACTTTGAAGAACAAGCTTGAAAATAAGTTTGTGCGTACAAGGGAATACCATTCGACTGCTCATGGTCACTAAGCATAAAGTTTTAAGCGATAAGCATAGTGTTCCCATTATAGATAAACCCAACCCTGAGTACATAAAGTTAGCTAAAGGCTCAAAATGTAATTTATAATGGCAATGAGATTCTTAAACCTAGACAGAAACCTAGCTGCGTTGAGTGCTCTGAGGAAGATAGAATATTAGATGATGCATCTAGGGTGAAAATGAATAAGAAGCTAGAAGATCTTGAATGCAAAAAGAATAACATCACGATCAAACCCCATGATTACAAGAAGGAAAACTGGATCTCCTTAACCAAATTTAAGCCTCAAACGTTATTAACACCTGAACAAGTTTTCTGGAAAAGGATTTAGATAAGCTAAAAGCTGAAAATCTTGTTGAAACAAACCCTTCCCTTAGGAAAATGCCTGCAACAACTGTGTATCCTCCAAATACACCAATGCATTTAGTTCCTAGAACTATTGCCACTAAGAGCAAGACCTTAATCAGCCAATATGTTATTCTTCAAATATTTTTCGATTTTGAGAAAACTTGTAAGAAAAGGAACACACTCACTGGGATAACTGAAGGGGAAAGGGGTTTTGAGCAAACATAAGAATGCTATCTAACTGGGGTCATGCCTTTCTTTAAACTACTAAAAGATCATTTTGAGAGTCTTAAAAAGGGGATAGATTCAGATATTAAAGGAATGGAAAAGGAATTTGATGCAATGATAGTTGAGGTTAGTGAGTATGAGCGAGCATTAAAATATAATGAGATTGAGAAGAAGAACTTGCATATCTTGAATGAGAATCTTATTTCTGAATGTATTGCTCAAGATGTATTTTACACTGCTACGAATTGCTCAATTAATGCTTCTCAATTTCATGAATTATCTGTTGCTCTGAAAGTCTCTCATGATCGTGTCATTGAGCTTGAAAAGATTAATTCAAAACTTAATGAGAAAATTGATCAGGGTGATCACGATAATTTGGTAAAGCATCTTTCTAAACTAGAAGTTGAACATTTTGATTTACAACTAAAATATCAACATCTAAAAGAAAATGTTAAAACCTCAAATATCAAGACATCCTTGGATGCTCCTGAATTTGATGCGGTTTTTGAAATTAGCAAACGTGATGAACACATTCGAGCTCATTGTAACACGATCAAAAAGTTGAAAGCCCAAATCTCTCAATTAAAGGGTGAAAAGAACAATGTGACTGGATCCCAAATGCCTCCTCCTTTAGATTCTCAGTACTCTCAAACTTTTCATCTTCAAAACTTAGTTAATGCCTTACAAAAGGAAAACGAGATTTTTCTAGAAGAAAATGAAAAAGTTAAACGACACTTTAAAGAGTTATATGATTCAATGAAAGTCACTCGTGACCAAAACAACGAAAAAATAACGTCTTTACAAAAGGAAATTGAGAATCTGAGAAGTCGGAAAATGGGAAAGCTGCCACTTGTTTTTAATGAGAATGTTGTTTCAAAGTCATCCTCTGATTGCAAATACACTGTTACTGTTAAATACATTCCTCCTCATCTTAGGAATAATGAACCTGCGTTTCATGACTATTGTGCTTACCTTAAGGATAGTCTAGAATGTCTCCGTGAGATTGTCGAAGAGGATTTCATTAACAAACCTCTTGATAGAGAAATTAGGTTTGCTTGCCTCCAGGCCAAACGATCTCAAGAGCTGCTAGAATGTGTAATTGCAACATGTCCTAAATCCTTAGGTGCAAAAGGCAAAGTTGTGATGCCTTGTTCTATGCCTAGTGCCAAGCATTCTAGGCCCAGTTTTAAGAAAGTGAACTTCAATGTGCCTTCTAGTAATACAGACCCTTGCACGTCTAGTTTAGGAATGCAAAAAGTAGATCAACCAACTAATGTTCCCATAATTCCCTCTACAGGAGTTATCAGTGACATTAAAGCAAGCGGGTCAAAGCCTCCAGGCAATACCAAGCATGATAGGACCTCGCAAGCTAAAAATGTGCATTGGAAGAGAGTAGAAGACCAACCTAGGAACTTTATGTTTGAGTTGAATAAAACGAATCGTGTTGATTCTAGTATTAGCCATAGGCGTCTTGTAATTAATTTGAATTCGATACTATTTGCAAACCATGTAATGATGTGCTGTATGAATTCATTTGCTAATCATGATTATGGTGTGAATGCTTTGTCTAATCTTGTCAAATGCCCGTGAAAATTGTTAATGCTAATAATCGTGCAAAGAAGACTAAAAGGCAAAGACGAAAGATTGTTAGAAAATAGTGGAAACCCACAGGACGAACATTTATAAAGATAGGTTATTATTGGATACCTTTTGGCCATAAGAATAATCAGTTTTGCCCTCAAACTGCTAAGACTATGCCCACTAGAAAATGGATGCCTACTGGTAGAACTATTCCCTTAAGAAGTGAACATACTTTGAATAGGTCAAATACAGACACCAGCACTGCATCTATTCCTAATGATTTCACTATTTCTATTTCTGATGTGGGTGTTCCAATCACTGTTACTAACCAAGTGGAACCCATTCTTGCATGGGGATCCCAATTATCCATTATCCATTCTTGTCGTGTTCAACTGCAATTGTTCAAATCGTTACTGTGGTACTTGGACTCAGTGTTCCAAGCATATATTTGGAGACCGGTCGCGGCTCATGAACTTCGTGAGTAAATTCATCGGGACAGTTAGATTTGGGAACGACCATCTTGGAGCAATTATGGGTTATGGTGATTATGTAGTTGGCAAAAGTGTAATCTCCAGGGTATATTATGTGGAAGGTCTTGGTCATAATTTGTTCTCTGTTGGTCAATTCTGTGATTCTGATCTAGAGGTGGCCTTTAGAAAACATACTTGCTTCGTTAGACAACTTGATGGTGTGGAATTATTAAAAGGTACTCGAGGTTCTAACCTATACACCATTTCTATCGAAGACATGATGAAGTCTTCTCCAATCTTCTTGCTGTCAAAGGCTTCTAAAACAAAGTCATGGCTATGGCATCGTCGTCTCAATCACTTGAACTTCGGCACCATTAATAACCTTTCGAGAAAGGATCTTGTCAGAGGCTTACCCAGATTAAAATATGAAAAGATCATCTTTGTTCAGCTTGCCATTGGGTAAAAGCACGAAATATGCCCACAAACCAAAACCCACAAATTCTGTAATGGAAGTTCTTCATACCCTTCATATGGATCTGTGCGGTCCAATGAGAGTGCAAACGATAAATGGGAAGAAATACATTCTAGTAGTTGTTGATGACTACTCGCGATTTACTTGGGTAAAGTTTTTGAGGACAAAGGATGAAACTCCAGATGTCATCATCAAACTAATCAAGCAGCTTCAGGTTCGACTCAACAATACTGTTAGAATTGTTCGAACAGACAATGGCACGAGTTTGTCAACAAAGACTTAATTGAGTTTTATGAAAGTGTTGGAATCAGTCATCAAAGAAGTGTTCCACGAACTCCTCAACGAGCGGTGTAGTTGAAAGAAGAAATCGAACTCTTGTAGAAGCCGCAAGAACAATGCTTATTTATTCGAAGGTTCCAATGTTTCTATGGGCGGAAGCCATTGCCACTGCTTGCTACACCCAAAATCGTTCCTTTATACACACCTCTCATGGAAAAACTCCATATGAACTTGTTCATAAACAAAAACCTGATCTCTCCTACCTTCGAGTGTTTGGTGCTTTATGCTATCCAACGAATGACGGTCAAGACCTAGGTAAATTAAGAGCAAAGCGAATATTGGAGTTTTGTTGGTTATGCACCAAACAAGAAGGGTTACCGAATCTACAACAAAGAGAACCCGAAATATCGTGGAAACAATTCACGTTACGTTCGATGAGCTGACCGGTCAAATGGCTCTGGACAATCGGTTCGGACCCGCACTTCAAAAACAGTCCCATTGGTTCATCTCTTGTACCAAACTCATCTCCAGCAACCCCATATGTACCTCCATCAGAAGATGATTTAAAGAAATTGTTTGATCCAATGTTTGATGAACACTATGAACCGAATGTTGATGAAATGTCAATTCCATCAACAGAGGCTGCTCCTATCCCTGTGAATGAAGTGAACCCTTCAGTCTCAATATCATTAAGTCAAGAAGCGCCTGCTGCTGATCACTCTGTCTCATCAACAAATCATCAATTATCAAATGTACATCATGGAATTGTGTCTGGCATCAATGAAGAAGTTAATCCCTTTGCTACTCCCGAAGATGCTCCATTTGAAAATATCTTTGCTCCTGAATCATCATCAGAACCTTCTTCATCAGGAGATATCGACTCTGCTACTTCAGTTCCACAACAACAACCACATGAACACCTTAGAAAATGGACACATGATCACCCATTGGACAACATCATTGGAACCCCCTCTCGCCCAGTATCCACACGGAAACAACTTGCAACCGATGCCTTATGGTGCTTCTTCAACTCCGTACTCTCTAAGGTCGAACCAAAAGACATTAAAACCGCTATGAATGAAGACTGCTGGTTCAATGCCATGCAAGAAGAAATTCATGAGTTTGATCGACTTGATGTATGGGAATTAGTACCTGCTCCAGATTGTGCTATGATCATTGCTCTAAAATGGATCTTCAAAGTGAAACTTGATCAGCATGGTGATGTTTTAAAGAACAAGGCTCGATTGGTTGCCAAAGGATACCGCCAAGAAGAGGGTATTGACTTTGAAGAATCATTTGCTCCGGTTGCTCGTATCGAAGCCATCAGAATCTTCTTGGCTAATGCGGCTAGTAAAACATGGTAGTATATCGGATGGATGTGAAAACGCCTTTCTTAATGGTGATTTGAAGAGGTGGTTTACGTCGTCACCAGAGGGTTTTGTGAATCCAGAGCATCCTACTCATGTCTATCGCTTGAAAAGGCCCTTTACGGTTTAAAGAAAGCTCCTAGAGCATGGTATGATACGCTGTCAAAGTTTCTTCTATCCACTGGATTCAGCAAAGGAGCAGTTGATCCGACATTGTTCACCCGGAAGTCAGGCAAACATTTAATTCACGTTCAAATTTATGTTGATGATATTATTTTTGCCTCGACTAACCCTAATGAATGTGATCGTTTTTCAAATGAAATGGGTTCCAAATTTCAAATGTCAATGATGGGACAAATGTCATTTTTCTTGGGATTACAAATTTCACAAAGTCCCGGAGGCATTTTTATAAATCAATCTAAATATGCAAATGAGATTTTAAAGAAATTTGGATTTGAATCATGTGACACCGTTGACACTCCCATGATTGAACGTACTAAGCTGGATGAGGACCACTCAGGGATCATGGTAGATCAAACGAAATATCGTAGCATGATTGGATCCCTGATGTACCTCACAGCTAGCGACGGACATCTTGTTATTGTGTGCATGTGTGCTAGATATCGAGGCAAGCCTACTAAAAAGCACCTTGAAGCGGTTAAGCGGGTCTTTCGGTATCTCCAAGGAACCATCAATATGGGACTATGGTACCCGAAGGACCGGTATGTCACTAACAGCCTATCAGGATCTCGATCATGCGGATGTCAAGATACACGTCGAAGTACATCGGAGGTGCTCAGTTTCTGGGTGATAAGCTTGTGACCTGGTCTTCAAAGAAGCAAATGAGTACTTCTATTTCCTCTACAGAGGCTGAATACATAGCCATGTCATCTTGTTGTGCTCAAATCCTTTGGATGAGATCCCAATTATCTGACTATGGCTTTGAATTCAACAAAATCCCTCTGTACTGTGATAATTAAAGTGCTATTGCTCTCTATGGATTTGAGCTTTTAACCAGAAAATGTGACAACGGAGTTAATTCAGTATTATCTATTTGAGGTTTGTTAGGATTTGGAAAATCCAGTAGTTAAAGTGTCGGTCACCTCAAGTATATGTAATCGTTAGAAAGCTCGTAGTCGTAGTTATTTAATGTTAAGTAGTATTTAGTTTTGTAACACCGTGGAGGACGGACGGGTCTTTACCCACTGTATGCCTGATCCACAGCCCGTCAGGTGGCGTTTTATGTAGTACTATAAATACTCTCTACCTCCCAAGGTAGAGAGTTGGAGCTCATAATAAGATTTTTCTTTCTCTCACTAAAGTTCCCAAACCTCTAGCTTTCTCTCTCTAAAACTCATCTCTTGTACGCCCAAGTATGTTTGTGTTATGATGTGTATGTGAAATCCAATATGTTACAAGGTTGAAGTGAAATGTCACGGGCAAGTGTACTTAGTATCTGAAGGTATCGGGGATGGTTGGATGAAGATTCTTCGAGATCCTTGTTCGAGCTTTTTCAAAAAACGAAGACTTGGAAATCTAGTTATTTTTTGGTGACTTTTGCATTTCTTTTACCACTTGGGGGAATTGGGCTCTTACCACCACAAAATAACTATCACTTTAAGGAGTTACGTTGTAGTGCTCAGTGTCACATTGAATTGTGCATTTTCAAGAGGTGATGTACGTCTAATACTTGATGGTTGGTTGGTTGAAGAATGTAGAGTACTTAGAGATTCAAATGGGCATGAATTCTCGGCACCGCTCTTTGTTACATATGTGCAAGTTTAAGTCACGAGTTCGGGTTAGTTTACTTCAGGGTCAAATTCATCATATTGGTTTTTCTCCATCAGCTGTCACGACAAAGAGCCTACTGAATGATAATGGGGTTGATTAAAAGTTTGCCAAGAGAGATTGAAAAGAGAGAGATTTATGACGTTTGAACACAACAGTTCAAGCCTCGTTCTCTAAAGAAAAGAAAAGTGTATGTTTCAGTGCGCTTTATCTTCTGAAGAAGAGAAATCTTCTTATGACGTTTGAGCACATCAGTTCAAGCCTCGTTCCTCAAAGAAAAGAAAAGTGTACGATTCAGTGCGCTTTATCTTCTGAAGAAGAGAAATCTTCTCTATTATGACCATTCTCATCAACATGCTTCATGCTTTTTCCATGCGCTTTCAGTGATCAAGCGAATCGGACTACCGTTGCTAGTACTCTTGTTCCACTTGCTCAATATAATGACGATGGCGACATCATGTGCTAAATTTTGCGGGGGAGAAGTGTGAATAGAATACCTTTGGATGATATTCACTTACTTAATCAAGAATGGCATCTCCGTATGCAATTCTTGAGGGGGAGAAGAAGTGTGATAATACTGCATGGTTGATTGATATATGAGAATAAAGGGTCATACGGCTCCTAACTGTTGGAAGAACCGAGCTTCTTATTGTCGGGTCATCTTCATCATGTCTTCGATAGAGATGATGGTATATAAGTTTGTTCCATGTGTCCCTCTTAAAAGTTCCACACCATCTAGTTCTCTATCAAAGCAAGAGTGTTTTTTGAAGGCCACTTCAAGATCAGAGTCACTGAATTGACCAATAGAGAACAGATTATGACTAACATATTAACGAAGCAAGAGTATTCTTCTAAGAGCCGTTGGTTGACATCTTTTCACGGACTATTGAGATTAATGACAAAGTGCTTCCAGTTGCGGGGCTGATTTCCATGATGAACATCTTTCTGTTCTTGTTTGATTAGGAGGGATTTGATTTAAGGGGATTTGCTATATACAAGTTAACGGGAATGCATGTGGTGAGAAGAAGATGTTAACTTTCTATTCCCCATTCGGACAATCTTGAAGAAGGTTGAGTCTACAGTCTGTTCTACATTTTCTGCTGCATTTTAGAAGACTAAAGACGAGTTGCATTTGACAATCTAAAGACTTCTTCCTATTCCGGGCATTCATCAAAAAGATTTCCAGTTTAGCGGAGAGCACTAATTGGGGGAGAGTGAAAATTCAGATTCAATCCCCAATTAGACTTGCTCACATTCTTTAGCAAATTGATTCTCACAAAGATTACAAAGTGTTCTTCTCAAAAGATTTCTTGTATCTGGACTTATAATGTGTTGCTGATTCTGAAGTATCAAAACCAGCAAGGGGGAAGGAGACATACATCTAAAAGCATAACGAGTACACATGATGAACTTAATACTTCTAAGTGATTGAAGTTATCCTGGGAAGACAAATGTCATGACCGCAGAGAAACTCAGTGTATCAAGTGGCTTTTAATGTTCTTATTCCAACTACGTGGGAGAAGAGATGGAAGATAGTTTCTGTTGATAAAAGAGGTACACATGTAAGCTATTCAAAGGGAGAGAAATGGGTACATTGGGGACGCTCAGCTGTTTCACTTGAGAGCTTAATCCCTTATTCCGGAGATGACATCCGCAGAGATAATCAGTGATACAACCTGCTTCTTCAATGTTATCGATCATTCTTTCTTTGGATATTTGGGTATTTCGGGGTCTTCAGCCTCATACACTATCATCAGGGGAGAGGAAGTATACATCGGGGTCATTCTTTGAATTTTGAACTTAATATGCTACTTCGATGTTATCAGTTACTCTTTCTTTGGGTATATGTGTATTCGGGTTCGTGACATTTATTCACTGAGACATACTGCATCAATTCAACTACGTGGGGGAAGTGGTCTCTTGACAACTTCTGGTATTCTTCACTTTAGAGTTCAGTGTAAAAGGAATTTGAGAAGATTCATTCAAGCGTGGGATGATACGTTGTTGTTCTTGTTGATGATATAACCCCGAATGGAGAATCTCGATTATCGTTCTTAAAAGGAGCAGCGGGATTTATGATAATGGTGTGCTTCTTTGTGCACCTGGCTAAGGCAAGCTTGAAATAGAGCTTCGAATCTGCTCATCTAATGGATTTTCGGTTTGGGGGGAACCTGCCAAAGTCTCTCTTTCTCAAAGGCTCATGTTCTATCTTTTATTCTGGAGCCTCGGAAGCTTTGGTGGTGAATGTTTAAGAGATTATGACTTCTATCTTCTACAACGGGGCTGCTCGATATCCTTATCTCGGTACACGTATCATCTTCCTTCTTAATCCATATCATCTACTCTATCTTTGTAAATATTTGTTAAAAACCAAATACAAAAATATAAAACCAGCAAAAGAAAATAGAAAAATATAAAACCTTCAAAAATCTATAAAAATCAGAAAATTTTAAAAATACCAAAAATATGTTTTTTTCAAGACATGTCTTCTGGTATCGATAACATCTACGGTCTTAGAAATGTCATTCAACAATGGCACGAGACAATAGATGAAGTTCGAGCAGGAGGTGTAAATATTTCTTTTCAAAACATGTCACAAATCAAATGGCTTACAGTTATTTCAGACTGTAACCCGCACTTCAAAAATGGCTTGCAGTTATTTCAGACTGTAACCCGTGCTTAAACTATGGTTTGCTATTATTTCAGATAGCAACCCGTTCTTCAAGAAAGGAAAGTGCTGCGTTAAACCCATTTTCAAATATTCGTGCACTTATCCTAAAACAAAATGAGGAAAGTATGTCGAAGGACTGTTGTTCCTACACAAATGTTTTTCTTTCTAAAATTCTTCAGAAAAATATTTGTTGTTTTTCAAAAAATGGTGGTAAATTGAGTTGCTTGTAAATCAATCTGTTTCAGAGTTTTCGTAAAAAAATTGAAAACTCAATCAATGACTTCAGCGCTTTTAAACTCTTTAGAAAATAAGTCATTGATTGAGGGGGAGAATGTTTTCAAATCTATATCATCTAACGAGCTTATCTAATTATCCTATATACTTAAATGTAAAACATGTTAACCTACGTTGAAGGACTGGGTGCCTAGGATATGATAGTTAGGATTAGATGATCGGAGTTTGATAAACACATTATTCCCATACATTTGTATGATCTGATTGATATGTTGCATTGACTTTTATTAGTCGATTGTTGTTTGGGTGATGTCGACCACCATATATTTGTATGTGTGTTCACTAACGTATGCAGGTATATTGGTATATAAGAATGTTCCCGATCCGGATCCCACATATGAAGATGATTGGATGCCAAAGGGAAAGGGTAACTATTTCTTGGGTCGACAAATGAAGAAACGGAGCTTAATTGGACCTCTATGGAGAGTTGGCATAACAAATGCAACGTCAGAGGTCTTACTGCATCAGCAGATGGTTTTCTTACAAATGAAGAAACGGAGCTTAATTGGACCTCTATGGAGAGTTGGCATAACAAATGCAACGTCAGAGGTCTCACTGCATCAGCAGACGGTTTTCTTCCAGCCCTACAGCAACAAAAGAAGCTTCTTAACCACCTAACGTATCTTTGTGCAGGTACAATAGTGATGACACCATTCTTAAACAATTTTTGAAAAATATTGTTTTGAAAATGGAAAAATATTGTTTTTGAAAATAAATTAGACTTAATTTTAAAAATCACCGGACTTCATTTTAAACTAAAGTCACTCAATCAACGACTACTGTCATGGATTGAGGGGGAGAGTGATTTAAAATAAAATATTTTCAATCAATATTTCATCAATCAAGTCCGTTTGTACAAAATAAGTTGTGATCTAAAGATTTAATGTTATGTCATGGTATGATTTTCTTTAAAACCCAAAGATCTTTCAAAATGAAATTTTTTCTGTTCTTGTTTGATTGTGAAATTGTTTTATTTTACTTAAAGATCTCTCAAAAACTATCATACTTGACACTAACAATCTTTAATGTCTTAAAATGGTCCTTATTTGTCATTTTTCAAAATCAAATCTTGCCACGTCTTTCCCCAAACTTTTCTAAATGATTTAAATCAGTTGAGATCACAAATCTCAAATGGTTTGATATTTTTGATCGGGGGAGAGATTGTGATTTAAATCTCAAATCTGTTTTAGTCCTTTAAAGGCACTCCTGCCTCCATGTGCCAAACGATGTCATATACATGATGCACATGATTGAGGAGGAGCATTTATCCAAAAACAAGATGAGTATTTAAACCAGGCCACAAGTTCTCCCATGTTTTCTAAACCTAATTAAATCACTTGGGATCCAAAATCTCAAAGGGTTTGATATTTTTGATCGGGGGAGAATTTGTAATTTAATATGAAATCTGATAAAAGGTGATTGTTTGATTCAGTTGTGCAGGATGCTCTCTCATATGTGCTAAACGCTTTCGAATCTCGAAGCACATATTGAGGGGGAGCATTTCAAAAGAAAATAAACTATCGAGGTTCAAAAGCTTTTATGTTTTAACATAAAGTACCTTGATTGAGTTTTCAAATGGTTTTCTCTATGGCATGTGTGATCGTGAAAGTACTTAAAAGAACTCTTTCCACTATGTGATAAAAATTTTTAAAATATCCTACGCACATATTGAGGGGGAGAATTTATCAAAGAAATTCAAATGGCTTTTCCTAAGGAAATTGTGATCAAGAAAAGATTTCAAATAACTCTTGCCTCCGTGTGCTAAACAATTTCAAATCATATGCACATGTTGAGGGGGAGCATTTCTAAAGGATAAAAACAATTAAGGTACAAAATGCTTGGATTTTATATCACAAGTACCTTGATTGATTTTTTCCAAATGATTTTTCAATTGGTTTCAAGGAAGAATGAACTGTACCAAAAGACCGACCATTTTACTTTATGCATGGAGTTATAAGGATGGTGAGGTTAGGTATTCGTTCCCACGATCCCGCCAGAGCCGGAGGGATCTACCCAGGGACAATCCACTAGATAGTGTAGAGTCCTTAGGTATGATGAAAAAAGGAGAAAAGTGAGATATGGGAAGAGTGTGGACTGAGATAGAGCTAGAACTGGAACAAACCCAACAAGGTTCTAGTTATGAAGTCTTGGTAAGCACTGAAGGGGTTGAAGAATGAAAAAGAAATGAATGTGAAAAAGGGTGAAAATAAATAGCCCTCCAATAATTCAACCTTAGGGCAGTAACCGGGTTCAATACATATGCTACTGGTGGTTACCAAGGTAACACTGGTATTGAAGACAAGACATCATGGACCCAGTGACGCACTACACTACAACTTCCCAAGCTACTCAAGTGTCTCTTAAAAGGACTTGTTTCATTCTCACGGGGAACCTACAGTATCTATCGACTTTCTCTTATAGATAGTTGATATTGAAGAAGGAGACCCTCTCCCTAGTCTCCGGCATAGGAACCAAATGTGCACAATTGAGTCTAGAGCCACGAGATCATCAACATCTCATTAGGACACAAAATTCTTGAAGACTTGCTGTTTCACACAATGGGGAAAGTAAGAATATATTAAGAGTCCTATGCATTATCCTTGTGGTATTGCCAGAACATCCGAGTGATATGTAAAATATTCACGATGAAGATGGAAATCCTTCTAGAGCCAACATCAACCAAGCCCTTGGTGGGTGACATGTGAGATCTTTTCTAAAGATCAAGCTTGTGACAACTGGATAGAAACGATGGGGCGATTCATTCTTGAATAAACCTTGGTCCAGGAAATGAATTGACGAATACTTTTGGAAAAACCGTTCGATGTGCAAATCTTCTTTTCTCTAGCACATCGAATGTGTACTCATGTTTTCAAACACAAAAAGTATCTCTGATTGAAAAAATACTTTTGGAAAAACCGTTCGATGAGCAAATCTCTTCTTTTCTCTAGCACATCGAATGTGTATTCTCTTTCAAATACAAAAAGTATTTTAAATTGAAAATTGATCTTTCTCATAAAACCTTTGTTGTATTGCAAAACTCTTTCCTCAAGCAATACGCGATTGTTTTCAAATCAATTTTTCATCAATCAGTGAATCTCAATTCGCTGGTTCACTCACTCTGTGTTGTCTTCTTTGAGACGTTCCGGTTTGAGAACAGCTAGAACAGCTGCGAAACCCTGTCAAGGAGATTCTTCATAATTCTACCTGATCACATGCAGTACTTGTACTGATCAACGGGGAACTGTGGGCTATGTACCTCAATTCAACGAAAGTGATCAAAGACACTTTCGTGTGTTTTATTGCTAACTGTTGTTTTGCAGGTACATTTGGACGTTGCAGTTGATCGAATTGAGAATCAATCCAAAGCCGCGCTACAGCATCCACACTTAATAGAAGAAATCATGACTTGTGCATATCTACAGAACCTGGCTCTGATATTTTTATACTATGTTTCCGCTACGCTGCTGCAAATATCATGAGCCAGTAAAGCTTCCGCTACTCTGATGAAAAGATGTCATGATCCAGAAATTGTGAGCATGTCGGTCCGAAAGTCACAACATCACATGAAGGCAACACAATAAAGGGTGATCCAGAGATTTACTATGGCAGATGATCTCAACGAAAGCTCGAAGATCATCAAAGATGTGGATCAGTTAAAGGCCTCCACCAAAAGTACAAATCAATGCGGACTTTGAAGAATCGCTACTAAAGCACAAAGATTGCGGAATTTGAAGAATAAAAGTCTACGAGCTCAGAACTAAAGACAAAGATAGAATGCTAGGATGCAAAATGTATTTCATGGGGTGACCTCCCTTAGGGGGAGATTGTTAGGAATTGGAAATTCCATGTTACAGTGTCGGTCACCCCAATTATGGTCTAGCATATGTTAGCTCATAGACATGTTGCTATTTACATTATTTAGTAGCTTATTAGTTAGTTTGTAGCGTAGATTAGTTTAGTGTAATACCGTGGAGGAAGGACGGGTCTTTACCCACTGTATGCCTAATCGACAGCCCGATAGGAGGACGTAGTATTTGTAACTATAAATACCCCTTCCATCCTTGGAAGGGGTGGTGCTTCATTCTTAATCTAACCTTTCTTTTTTGTTTATCTCTCTAGAACCACCCTCTCCTCTCTTCATCTCTCTAAAACCATGGCTTTCTTGTATCATCACCATCCAAGGCCACCCGAATCATCATAACACAATACATGTAAGATCCTACACTTTCATAAGAAGATGAATATGCTCCCACATTGCTTTAGCAGTGTTTTGAGCATCAACACTTCGAAGTATCGGATTAGGTAATCCCAAAAGGATGTATTACATTGCCAGTTCATCAGCTTCAAAGTGTAGAAGTTGATCAGTAGTGAGTTCATTAAGACTGACAACGTTGGTGACATCACCTCTTGGTGGATTTGCATTTGGATCTCTAGGTGTAGTGACAGTAGGCATCTGAAACGGACCTTCCAGGATGACCTTCTTCAAGAACTTTCCATGTGGCTTCTTTAGATCACAAAACCTAAAGAACCTTATCACCCATTGATCGTAGTTTCCGGGAGTGAGCATTGGAGGTCTATCAAGTGATCCAGCCTCATGAATGGATTGTTGGCTGCTTAAAGCTTCACACATCTTTGCAAACCAAGACGGTTCCTTCATAGTATTCCTGGATGGATGTTGATTGTGAAAGTTTGTGTAAGGTTGTACTTGAATACTAGGGGGTGGTTGAACCATTTGTGGTTGAATTGCTCCTTGAGGAAATTGTTGTTGAAGTTGTTGTTGTTGTTGTTGTTGTTGCTGTTGTTGTTGTTGTTGTTGTTGTAGTTGTTGATAAAATTGTTGTTGTTGATGGAGTTGTTGTTGTTGTTGTTGTTGAGGATACACATGAGGAAAGTAGCTAGAGTATGGTGGTTGAGACATCTTGAAACTTGTGTTGATGATGGATCTTTGTAGTCGAATGAACCTTTTTTGATGAAGTATCCTTAGGCGTAGAAAACAGCTTAAGCGTAGGGAAAACCTTGTGCATAAAAACAGTAACTTACGCGTAAGAAGAGAACTTACGCGTAGGATTAGCTTACGCGTAAGGTTGGTTGAACCTTAGGTTATGCATAAACTAAAGACTTAGTAGTAAGAAACTTATGCGTAATATTTCCTTAGGCGTAAGACGTGCTTATGCGTAGGAAATGCTTAGGCGTAAGATTATTTACTCGTAAGCTTTTATGCTTAGGCGTAAAACTAGGGTTTTATCCCAAAAATCTTTTACACTTATCCAGTGTAGAAGATATCCAAAGTCGAAGTATTTTCAGGCTTATCCAAGCAAGAAAACACTGAGTAAACCAAGAACACTGAAGATCAAACCTTATGTAGCTTACGCGTAACTTTAGGGTTTTGTTACGCAAAGAAATGGCTGAACTTTGTCAAAAAATTTGTTTTCTGCCCAAAAGTGTTTCTAAACCAGATTTGTATAATGAAAAAGCTTCAATATCACCAAAATATCACTAAAGTATGAAACTTGATGATTCAAAACTCTTTTGTACCTTACGCGTAGAAAGTACTACCCGTATCAAATCAAGCTCAAAAACAAAGAAATACGCGTAAAGTTTCAAACTTTTTGCTAAAAACTTAAACTTTATCACTAAATAACCTTGAAAGTACAAAAATCTTGAGTTTTAAAGTGTAAAAATTTGAGTTTTGAAGCGTATGAAGGTATGAATACCGAAACTTTATGCGTTGGAAAGAAAAGCCTCAAAACAAAATCGGTCACCCAACTATTTGGCGATTGATACCACTGTTAGGTTCCCATTTATATAACACAAGCATCAATATGAAGAAATGAGGTAAAGACGGATCGGATGAACACACACACACTTATGCGTAAATAATGAGAGAAAGTTTATGCTTAAGATAAATGTGAAAGTGAGCAACCAACCTTTAAATGAAGGTTTACAAGGCTATTTATAGGAGAGGGAGCTAGGGCAACACTCCTAGTCCCTTTCTTTCCTTATTGGATATGGGCCAAGGCTTATGGGCTTTCTACATAAGCCTTGCCTTTAATACTAACATAAAAGCCTAATTAAGCTAACTATTACATATTAATTACTAACACTTGTAATCTAGTTTAGGATTGATTCCAACAAGACAAACCTAGGGTACGAAACATATTTCGCCCTAGTTTTGCTTAGTAGCTTGGTTACAAGATCACTGTAAATGATCTCCCCAATGTCGACATTGACCCCATTCATCAAACAGTTTGCCATCATCAACTGAATAGAATTAACTTGTTCAGTGGATGAGTGGTTCCCGCCGAGGACTTGAATCACAAAAGTGAACAGGATCCTCCAAGCTACAGGAAATGAAATCTTGGTGATTGGGGTCTTGTCCAAAAATTTTAGATCCAAAACTATTTGTTTTAACCCATCCTTCACTGTGGAGGGTTCAGGATGGGCAACATAGACTCCTTTATTGTAGTCTAACCATGTTGCAGTACAAAACGTTTTATAGTCCAAGGTGACTGATCTTTCCCCATTAAAAAGACTGAACTTAATGAGATACTCCCTGAGGGGTCTTAGGTCTGTCTCATTAGTTGAGGGTGTCGGGTCATAGGCCACTGTTGTAGCCCAAAACTTCCTGAGGAGGTTTTGGTACAGTATAGAGGGACACTGAACAAAGGCCGTTTTCAGTGGGCAGTTGAATAAAAATTTCATTATGTCCTTATAGGCTAGGACATTTTGGGGGTATTCAAAATTGCCTATAACATTGTTAGTTTTAAATTCAACATTACTGAAATCCCCTACCCATTGAGATGCAAACTGAAGAGATTGTGTTCTAGCCATTTCCATTGAAATATTTTTAGGGTTTTGAAAGAATATTTGAACTAGAACAATCAAAGAGTTAAATCTCTTAAGTTTGTGATGAAAAACGTTTTGTAAATGTTTACAGAGAAGGTTTTTCAGAAAAAGGTTTGAAGAACACAAAGATTTCTGGGTTTGAAAGAGTATTTTGACAGCGTTTTGTTGCAGAAATACTTTGTGTGTGTTTTAATGATTTTGTGAGGGGTATTTATAGAGTGATGAGAGGGGTTGTTTATGCACAAATATGGATTTGTAAAGTCAGTTTTTGAAAACGTTTCGAATTTCCACATTTAATGCCACCACTCCACTACCCGCTGTAAAATCCCGGTTTTCAAGAAACAGTTGCAGTGCACAGTAAAAGTGCATTTTGCAACAATAAAATATCAATAAGATATTTCATGTGAGAGGGGGCATTTAATGCCAAGTGGGATTGGGTAAGTTTGAGGGACCCTTGACAGTAAGATAGAGAGACATATATTCCTATATTTATTTGGTATGTTTACCAACCTAGGACATTTAAGTAACTAATACTTGGTGCATTTAGTTACTCATTCAATGCTCAATATTAAGATTCAGGGTCCCTGAATGAGTCTTACTCATTCAGTGAGAAGGTTATTTTTGAGGTTTTGTTCAGGGAGGATGAACCGTTTTAGGAAAAACTTACTGAGATTGGGATTGGTTTTCAGTTTGCTGACTTTCAATGTCTAGCATTCCCAATTCAGCTTTCAGTCTCCTGAAGGTAGGTTCATCCAAGGGTTTGGTGAAGATATCAGCAAGTTGATATTCAGTAGGGATGAAATGAAGCTCTATGTCTCCTTTCATTATGTGGTCCCTGATGAAATGATATCTGATATCAATATGTTTGGTTCTTTGGTGAAGGACAGGGTTGTTGGAGATAGCAATGGCACTAGTGTTGTCACAGAAGATGGGTACCATTTTGAAGTGGATGTCACAGTCACTGAGTTGACTTTTCATCCACAATACATTGGCACAGCATCCTGCAGCAACATACTTCACGCTGAAGACATAGCCATTGATTGTTGCTTTTTAGCACTCCAACAGACCAGTTTTCCTCCAAGAAATTGACAAGACCCTGAGGTACTTTTTCTGTCCATGTTGCAGCTAGCATAATCAGAATCAGAATATCCTTTTGAGGTCAAACCCTAAGCACTTTGGATAGTAGAGTCCAAGGCTTGGAGTTCCCTTCAGGTATCTTAGTATTCTTTTGGCTGCAGTAAGATGGGATTCTTTGGGATTGGACAGATATCTTGCTATTAGACAGACTGAGAATTGTATATCTGGTCTGGAAGTAGTGAGATACATCAGTGAGCCAACAATCCCTCTGAAATGGGTTTGATTGACTGATTTGCCAGTAAGATCAGGTCCAAGGTTGTTAGGAGGGACCATTGGTGTTTTCACTAAGGCACAGTCAGAGATCTCATATTTCTTCAAGAGATTTCTGGTATATTTCTCTTGACTGATGGAGATTCCTTTATCAGTTTTCCTGATATGTAGTCCAAGAAAGTAAGTGAGTTCACCCATCATGCTCATTTCAAACTTCTTTGTCATCAGTTTTTCAAACTGTTTGCAAAGAGTATAATTTGTTGAGCCAAAGATGATGTCATCAACATACACTTGGACTAGGATCATATCTTGTTTTGTCC
This sequence comes from Chrysanthemum makinoi, assembly GCA_910596185.1. Classification (NCBI taxonomy): domain Eukaryota; kingdom Viridiplantae; phylum Streptophyta; class Magnoliopsida; order Asterales; family Asteraceae; genus Chrysanthemum; species Chrysanthemum makinoi. Next base: position 254,201,382 of record OU343221.1, read on the forward strand.
TATAGATAAACAATGTGTTGTCTATCATCCCTCTGACAAACTCGTTTTGAATCAGGAAGGATGAGAGAGTTTCATACCATGCCCTGGGAGCTTGTTTAAGTCCATAAAGGGCTTTGTCAAGCTTGCAGACATAGTCAGGGAACTCACTACTCTCAAAGCCAGGAGGTTGCTGAACATACACATCTTCCTTGAGTTCAACATTTAGGAATGCACTTTTTACATCCATTTGGTAAACTTTAAAGTTCATGTAGGTAGCAAATGCAAGGAAGATCTTGATGGCTTCCATTCTTGCAACAGCAGCAAATGTCTCATCATAGTCAATGCCTTCTTGTTGACTGTAACCTTTGGCTACAAGTCGGCTTTTCTTTAATGATCTTTCGTTTTCATCAGTTTTGTTTCTGAAAACCCACTTCATTCCTATTACAACGACTTCCTGAGGACATTTGATCAAGGTCATGACCTTGTTTTTATCAAACTGTTGAAGTTCTTCTTGCATGGCCTAAACCCAGCTTGGGTGTTTTAGAGCCTCAGTGACACTTTTGGGTTCTATTTCTGATAGGTAATCAGCATATAGACATTCATTTGCTGAAGCTGCAGTTAGTTTAGCAGCCATGCTTCTTGTAAGCATGCCCTCAGTGGGTTCACCAATGATGTTTACAAGCTCAATGTCCTGAGATTTTGTCCACTTACTTTGTGGTCTAGGATCTGAGCTTGAAGAGGTCACTGGAAGCTCAGGAGTGAGTTCAGGTGGAGGAGCCACAGAATCATTAAGAGCATCTATTGAGATGTCTTGTTCAGGTTGGGGTTCATGAATCACAGGTTCCTGAACATTTGGTTCAGTGTTACCTATCCCAGCAGGGACTGATTGATTATCAATGAATTCATTGATTGTTGGTCTGGGAAGGTTGTGAGGTAAGACAATATAAGAGATGTCAGCATCAGCTTGGTATGAGGAATTGATTTCAGTGTTATACTCATCAGGAGGATATCTTGATGAGTTATCAATTCTTATTTCCTCCACTGAGGTATCGGTGAACCTGATGCTCTCTGAACTCTCATCAAAGGTGACATGAAAGGTTTCCTCAACTTGTTGTCTCCTTGTGTTAAATACCCTAAAGGCTTTGGAGATTAGTGAGTAACCTAGAAAGTATCCATCATCAGCTTTGGCATCAAACTTGCCTAGATGATCCTTGTGGTTATGAATAAACACAGGACATCCAATCACATGAAAGTAGTGATATCGGTATGGGGTTTTGTTATGTCTTTTGACAATGATTGACTGTTTTTGAGTGTAACAGGTTGTTTTGACCTTCAGTCGAAATGTTTTGATAATGTTGAGCCATTTAACATGGTTCTAGCAGCCTCAATGAGAGTTCTGTTTTTCCTTTCAGCTACCCCATTTTGTTCAGGGGTGTAAGAGGATGAAAAGTTTTGGAAGATTCCATTTTCATCACAGAAATTCTCAAGCTCTTCATTTCTGAACTCAGTGCCATTGTCTGTTTTGATTTTTTTAACAGTAATGTCATTTTTGGTTTTCAACTTTTCTGATGAATGACATTATTGTATCAGATGGTTGACTCTTTTTGGAAAGAAAGTATACCCAAGTGTATCTTGAAAACTCATCAACAATGACAAGAGTATACTTCTCATGCTGGATTGATCTTGGATTGACAGGTCCAAAGAGATCCATATGCAGGAGGTGAAGGCAGCCTTTGATGGAGAAATGACAGGCAGCCTTTGAAAGAGATCCATTTGTTTGGTTTTAAATGATGCTCTGTGGTGTTTGCCTTTTTCACAGGCAGAGCATGGTTTATATTTTTCAAAAACTAGTGATGGTAAGCCAATGACCTTGTTTTGTTTTGCCAAGTTGTTGATGTTTTTGAAGTTTAAGTGAGATAGTCTCTTGTGCCACAGCCAGTTGACAGTTTCAGTGGCTTTGGCAAAGAGACAAGTTTCATCTTGAGAGAGTGTTGACATATCTAAGACATAAACATCATCTCTTCTAGGGGCTATCAAAACAACTTCTTTGTTGGCATTGAAAATGGTGCCTTGTTTATCATTGAATTGCACAATGTACTTTGCATCACAGAGTTGGACACGATGAGATTGTATTTGAGACCATTGACATAGGCTATTCTAGAGAAACTATTCCATTCTGATTATCTGAACAATAACCTTCACTGGGACATGATGAGTTGTCACCAAATACTACCTTGGGTCCTGGTTCCTTTACATATTTGTACAGACATTCCTTAACACCAGTCATGCTTCTTGAGCATCCACTATCTAGATGCCAAATAGGCTCCCACGGCATGTCTCTGCACAAATAGTAAACTGGATTAGTTTCTCTTGCTGACCCACATACTAGTGGGCTTGGGCCTAAAGGTCTGCTTGAATTTGGCAATTGACTCATGGTCAGTGGTTGAGTGCATTGTGCTACCAGCAGTTTTGCATTTGGAGGAGGATGACTCGGTGATTCGGTTGCTTGGAACTTCTCCTTGCTTGGATGACAGCTGTCATCTGGGATGTCTCATGAGCTGGATTTCCGAAAATCTCACAGCATGTGTTCATGAGACAATCATCAGGATGATGATCATTAAAGCCATAGTGTGGGCAAGGAGGAAGGGTTTTGCTCTCGAATTTTGAGCAGATTTGGAGGTTGAAGCATACTGATGACCAACTTTGGTATAGTTTGCTTCACTGAATGAACTTACATATTGTAAGTGATCAGAAGTTCTGTGATCATCCTTTTGCGAGATCATACAAAAGGATTCTATAACAGTTGTCGATTGGTATCGGCATAGATCACACTTATGCTTGGGTTTGGTGGTGGCTTTAGACTTTGATGAACTAGAGGAGGCTGACTTAGTTTCCTTGATTGACTCAGGAGCTTTTTCGATGGATTCCATCTTATCAGTCAGCTTCCTCACAAGTTCAGTCAGTTGCTGAATTTGGTCAGCTTCAGTGGGGACAGAAGATGTGAAAGTCTCAGTGGGAGTAGATTCTTGTTGGATTGGTTTTTTTGGTCTTTTCATGATTGTGTGGAAAACTAGAAGGGGGGGTTGAATAGTTTTGCCAATTAAAACTTCCTTTTAATCTATTTAGATTGACTTATGACAATCTATTTGGATGTGTGTGTTGGATGTTGATAAACAGGCATATAAAGGTAAGTAATGAAAAGATAAGAGTAAGAAGCACAAAACCACAACACGAGTATTTATAGTGGTTCAGCTACAAGGACACCTTCCTTGCCTTATTTCACTCCCCGAGTCACCTACTCGAGAGTTCGTAATCACTAAACCAATCTCCTTATGGCGGAGAAGCCTTCACAACGTCGCCTACCCTTTTTCCGGTGCTAGGCTAACCACCGGGTTCTTTCACTCCAAGTTGAACCACACCTACACAACGTCGCCTACCCTTTATAAGGTACTAGGCTAAGTACCTAGTTCTTTCACTCCAAGGTGAACTACACCTTCACAACGTCACCTACCCTTTATTAGGTACTAGGCTAAGCACCTAGTTCCATTGCAATGGAGGAACTACTACCACACTACACCAACGACTAATCCCAAAGGAGATCTACTCCTTTACAACATCATCAAGGATATCAATATCCTTGGATCTAATACTAGTCTATCTTGTACATCGAAACACACCATATCGAATGTACATCTAAGGCACCTTTTACTAATGCCTTTGACTAGATCTACAAGACACCTTTCACTAATGTCTTGTGTCTTCACTTCTAAGCACCTTTCACTAATGATTCTTTGTCTTGACTTCTAAGCACCTTTCACTAATGCTTATTTGTCTTGAATTCTAAGCACCTACCACAAGTGCTTATCCTATAGACGATAGATACCCTTCACTAATATCTTCGTCTTGACATTTGAGACATCTTTCACTAATGTCTTAAACACTACACTTCTTTGAAGAAAGAAAGGAATCATCAACAAGAAGACTTTCAGTAACCTTGATGATAAGGAAGAATGGCAACTCATGGACTTGAGCTTGCTCGACTTCAAAGGTGGTGATCTTGCCTTTAAGAGGAACCTAAAAGATCACACAAAAACAAAACTACAAACATAGATCTCTTGGATCTAAGGTTAGTGAGATTTAACTCAGAGGGGAAAGTGTGTTCGAAAGGGATGATTAATAATGAAGAAATGGCTCACTATTTATAGAGGAAAAATCCTACTGTTCCCCGGATCCCACGGATCCCTTCCACTTGGGATCCGGCTAGCACAAAGCTAGGGATCCGTGGAACGCTCCTCTTTACCCATGGGTATTTTGGTTATGGGTCGTGGGTCATGGGTTGAACCATGGATCTTTGGCTAGATGCAATGTATCTTTGAGTGCAATGCACTTAGTCACTTTGGTATGGGTTGATCCATGGGTTATGGGTATTATCCATATGTGATATAAGCATGATGTCATGCAATGGGTTATGGGTCAAGATCCATGGGTTATGGGCTTTGGGTTGTACCCAACTACATTCAATGTATTTGCCCAATGGGTTGTGATACTTAAGTTTCTACCCATTTATATTATCCAATATACTACATACTAGTTATGTGTATATTTTATCCAAATATGTAAACACTAGTTGTTGTACATATGTATTACTAAATCATAAAATCACTTATACTTGTTTTAGTGTTTTATGTGAAAATGTGAATATTTTAGAAACTATTAGTTCAAACCATTTACGTATTTTATTTGTTTCGTTAATATGATTTTACGTTTGTTATCGACAAAACAATAGAAGATCGTAAAATATAAATAAACGTTTTTACGGCTTATTTGTATTAACAATCTCCCCCTTTTTGTTGATGACAAAACATAAAATTATTTTAAGGAAAAGCTAAAATTCGTAAAAGTTTGAATTTGTAGTTTTTACTTTCTTCTCCCTTTTTTGTCGAAACAAAAAGTGTTTGAAGGAAGGCAACACATCGTTTTAAGAAAAACATGTGAAAGAAAAAAATAAGTAAAAGGAAATAGAGAGCAAATAGCGGGGAAGGATCTCGTCTTTACTCCCCCTTGACGAGTCCATCCCTATGTAAGGGCGTAAAGTAAGTGATACTAATCTAGTTTATTTGCAAATAAGTTTGCAAAAGATATCGTCTAAGAGACAAATGTGCTCCCCTTTGATGATTGCAATTTTGCAAGGGGATGTCACGAAATGTAAACCTAGTATTGCAAGTAATTTGCAATGTATTGCTTTGACATAAAGCTCCCCTAGCTTTAGGATGTCAAAGTCTTCATATGTAAATTGAATAACTACAAAACAAAGGTTAGAAAGCAAGTATAATTCACAATTTCCTGCAAATGTGATTCAAGTTAGTAGAAAGAAAGCTTTCTGTCTTACGGATCCCACGGTTCCCTCCTAGTAGGGATCCGTCTAGGCAATTCTGAGGGATCCGTATTAGATGTTCAATTACAACCAAGGTGATATAACAAGTAATGTTATCACAAAAATCATATGCTTAACAAAATAACAAGTAGCATGTAATTCCATTTAATAAAACTAGAGTTATGATATACATGACTCTAAAAACTAAGAAAATAAGAAAATACATGACTAGAAATTTCTAAACCAACTATCGCTTGATGCTAGGACACCACTAAAATCTTCTAGCTCAAGTTTTGTTTAGGTTTGATCTCGTCGAAACGCTCGAGGAGATGATAGAACATGAAACGTTGGTCTTCTCGTACTTCATGTATCAAACTTTCAACATGTTGACAATGATAGCAATCTTTGTCATGGCTAGGTAGTGGTGGAGGAAGAAGTGAAATGGCTTGATGCGAAGGATCAAGTGAAGCGGCTTGTGGAGCTTCAAACGATGGAGGGATTGGTGGAGGTGCATTTGGGAATGACTCAACCAAAAATGATGGTGGTGGTAGAGAAGTGTCAAATTCCATATGGTCGGGTGGTTGACTTTGATGATTTCTCATAATCCAAATGGGATTATATGATGGAAACGGCGAAAAGGAAGCCGGAGCAAGTGTTGACTCAACACCTTGATTTTGAACCATTAATCCTCCTAATGAGGAGAATGTTGTCGGCGGAAGCGGATGAGATGGCCTAGGAGGCAAGTCCTCTAAATTGTAGAGGTGTGGTGATGATAGTGGGGATATAAATGAAATAGCTCTAGGAACCAATGGTGATGGTTTAGTGGAGATGATATTGTTTGGCCTAGGAGGTATGGTGGTGTTTGGCATAGGTAGTTTTGTGGGTACTATCCTTTTAGGAATTGGTTTGATTGGATTATGAAGAATTCTATCATTTGTTGGCTTGACGGGAGATGATTCGGTTGAAGAAATTTCGTGTATAACACGAGCCCTTTTCATGAGTGGTTCTTTGGTGGATAAGTTACTACTTGGGGTTTTCCTCATGATGGGATGATTTCAAGAGGTTGCAAGAGCTGAAAGTTAGGATGAGAGTGATGACTATGGAGGTCCTAACAAGGTGGTTTATAAACTAAGAGATTTGGCAAGTGCATTTAAGCCTTAAGCCACTAGGATTCATTGGAATGTGATGATTGACATGCACAAGAGTCAACTTCAGAGGTTGCACTGATCTAGGAACTCATTTAAGATGAGATGGAGTGTTTGAGTTAGGAAGATGAGTTGAAATGATTGTTTTAGCAAGATTTGACATAAAGTGTCATCCGGATCCCACGGTTCCTTCCTCAGAGGGATCCGTCTAGGCTAATCTTAGGGATCCGGCTTTCAGCAGTTATGAAAGGGTGGAAATGATGTTTCTAAGATCTAAGACCTATATCATCTTGAGTTTTTCAGTCCTCCTAAGTGTTTTAAATGAAGGGGTGCTTGAGTACTTGAAGGTAATTAATGATGTAGCTAATGATTGTTATTTATGGAAGGATTTGGAACTTTCAAGAGTACCAATGGATGAGCAAGGATGACACTAAAGATTTAGAGTGTCAATTGAAGCTAAATGATCCTAGAGATCAGGTTGTGTTTTAGGATAGTGTTTTGGAAAATATCCTAGAAGCTTTGAGATGGGAAAACTAGATTTTGATCAACTTTGATCAATTTTTGAGGCGAGGATGATTAATGATCAATTTTGCCATAATCGAAAGATCTCTAAGGCTAGATGGGAGAGATCAAGTAAAAAATGAAGTGTGAGTTTAAGAGCGGAAGAGTAATGGATTACGGACGAAACGGTAGATCTACAATCGTCTTAGGGTGTGATCTAGGTGAGTTATGTATGAGTAGGAAAGATCAACCTATCTTGATAAGGACTTAATTTTTCCTTAAGAAACTATGTTTAGCTTAGTGTGTGAGGTGTTCTAAGGATATGTTTGAAATATAATGCTTGCAATTGCATTTTTCTGTTTGCTTGGATCCCACGGTTCCCTAAGAGTAGGGATCCGTCTAGTACAATCTTTGGGATCCACCTATCTGCTCAGCAGGACCTTTACTAAAGGTATGCAATGATCTTGACAATGCATTATATCTCAAGCATAGTCTAAAAAGAGTTCTAATACTAAGATATTAAATGTAAAATGTTTTATTTCATGACGGAAATTGGATTACATTGATAAAGCATGAGTATAAGAGATTTGATCCTATTTTGGAATACTATTAGTTTCCTTGAGTGTTTTCGCTAGGAGGATCATTATGTGATTGATGAGTGTTGGTGGAATCAAGAATGAAGAAAGTCTTCATGAGAGATATGTTTAGCGGTTCCATCATCTTGTTCACAAGTACGTACAACGGACTTTGAAATTGAGGATGGAAGTGCATAACATTATGATAGAGGCGTGTGATATGTGTCTAAATTCACATATATTTTATATTGTTTAAACCCACAAAAATGACCAAAAACACACAAATGACCCTATAATTGTTACAAATTCATCTAAATGTGTTTTATATGTGTTGAATGCAAGATTGAAAACAAGTGAAAAACATGCAAAGTTCACAAAATTGTCATTTTCTAGGTCCCTGACAGGAGTTTCACAAATTGGCAAAACTAGTCCCTGAAACTTTAAAATGAATAAAAAAAATCAACTTTAGTCCTTGGGATATCAAACATGTTCACAAATAATCCACGGGATAAAAGTTTTCCTAAAATGGCAACTTTTACCCTAAGAATCCAAAAAAATGACGAATGGTCCTTATAAGTTTTAAAATAGAAAAAATACAACTTTGGTCCTTGTGTTATTATTATATGGCAGGTTTGGTACTTGGAAGGAAGTTTGGAAAGATGGCATGATCAGTCCTTAAAGTTTCAGAACATTACAAATATGGTCCTTGTGATTAATCTACAAACCAAATGGACCCTTTGTTTTATTTAACCCAAAACCAAGCCCACCTTAGAACCTTGACCCTTGACCCCCTGCTAAAACCGGTGAACCCCCATCTTGAACCCCCGTTTTATTAATAATTCCCCAGTCAAACTGGGTTTGACCAAAACCAAAACCCGCCCCCGTTTTCCCTCCATACCACCCTTCATCCAAAGTCACCTTTTCCTAACTAGCACCAACTTCCTCACCTCAAGCCCATTCACCATCCCTTGTCCCTCCACCTCCACAACAAACCAAGGGCATTAAATGCCAAAACCCCACACGTTATCGAGCCCGAGTTGCAAAAAAAGTTGGCGCCAAATTGCATTTCAAGGGCTAGGATCATTTTGACCAATCCAAAGGCTAGGAAGGTTCAGAGACACTTTTTGACATCTATTTATGGAAATGAAGACAGAAGAAAAGATGGTCACTGTTTTTAGACCTTTTTCTATTTTTACTTGTAATCGTTTTAAATTTTAATGCAAAAATCTTTCTGGGTTTCATGTTCTAAGTCTTGTACAAGTTAATTCTAGTTTAGTTTCAAAGATCTTTATCATCAATTGTTAGTTTTCTGCTTGTTCTAGTTTTCCCGCCAAAATCAATTGTAGCTTGTTCTTAAGTTTTAAGCTGCTAAAATGCTTCATTAAGCTTCTTTTAACTTAATTAAAAGTGTTTTAAGCAAATTGGTAGAGTTTCCTGTCTAATTGCTCAATTTCAAAAAAAAAAGTCAAAGAAAGTCAAACTGTTTGTGATTCTCTTTGTAGCATTACTTAATCTATGGCTTATTTTGGAAGCTCTCAGTTCATTTGGCCTTATTAGTGTTATGTGTTCTTAATTCAATGTTTGTAGTTGTCTTAATTGAGTTTGCTTAAAAATCAAGAAAATAGGCCTAATATAGTGATTTTCTAGTTTAGCTTATTTAATGCTTATTGGTTCTTGAAATACATGTAATTAGTAGTTTTATAAGTTAAGTGAGCTTGTAGGATTAAGATATATAGCTTTTATTAGCCGGAAGCCCTCGAATAGTGAATCAAATTCCAACAGAGGGGTGTTTGGCAGTAATTCATTTTAAGGTGTTCTTGCAATTCTTTATTTCATTTGGTCTTTCCCCAACTTTGATTAAGTCTTATTTAGTTTATATAATAAGCTTGTTTTAGAGATGGTGTTGAGCTCTATTAATGCCTATTTGAGTTTTTAGCTAAATATGAAATTTTAGATCTTTAATCATAAATACTGCCTTCATTAGGTTAAGATGTTTATTAGCTTTGTTTTTAAGTTGTTTTTGATATGTTTAAGCTATTAGAATAGAATTCCTAAGCCATGCACTAATTCATTCCATTTTGGCCATTTCCCATTTCATGTTCTGCATCAGCCCTTAGTTTCTCAAATACCCTTATAGTTTTGATTTTTAATTTCTTCACCTTAAGTCCAAATTAAATGAAATTTTTGGATTCTAGCTTTTCAGTTGGTTGTCAATTCATAAGGTATTTTTTAGTTAATTTTATGATTTTTTCTAGCTAATTAATTACTGCTTAAAGTAGGGCTATAAAAGGGCATTCACAAGTGTTGAGACTTGAAATCGGGTCTCGAGCTTTTTTTCTGTAGCTTCTTGTGCTTTTAGGTCCCAATCAGTTGCATTAGCTCATTTTAGGTTAGATTTAGGCTGTAGTAACTTATAATAGCTTTTGGATAGCTTATTGCTTATTTCAAGTGCTTATTCAAACTGCTTATTTGCCCAATTCAACTTATTAGTGGGCTTATCTAACTTTTTATATTTTTCCCAGGCTTAGTATAATATTTTAGATTTTCCATAAAATTTCCAGATTTTTCCTAGCTCATTTAATCCTTTTCTTATTTAATATTATTTTTTAAGTATTTTTAAATCATTTTTAATTAATAATAAATACATAAAAAGTCTAAAAAATATTTTTTCAGTTTTAAAATTAGTTTTATAATATTTTAGATTTTTGCTTTATAATTTCATTTTTAGGTTAATTTTCTATTTTCTTGTATTTTAATGTATTTTTAAATAGTTAAAAATAGTTTTTAATTAATAATAATTAGATAAATAGTTTTAAAAATAATTTTCTTTTTCCAATAATTTTCTAGTATAATTAGGATTGTAAAAATGTATTTTCCATATCCGTAGGTATTTTACTTCTTTATTTTTCGTTTTATTTAGAATGCATTACGTGGTAGTTTTTAATTTAAGCGTCACGTTTTAGGTTTTAAGCGTTAAGCGCTTTTAAAAATAGAATTAGAGGGACTTCAAAGTCCTTATAGATTCAATTTCCAGCAGATTAATCACTCACTCACTCACTCATATTCTCTTTTTCGTCCAGAATCGATAGGACCAGCCCGTGCGGCCGTTTTGAGTACCATCGTGACCTCGTTGGGAACGACCCGGGTTTGCCACGTTTCCGCACATAATACTTTGGAACACACACTATACTACATTTGATTAGACGCCCCTCAAAAAGGCTGTTGTCAGCGTGTCAAGAACATTCCATAAGGGATGAGTTTATTCTTGGAGCCTTGAAGATTTACAATTCGCCTTGCGAAGAAGTAGGCGAGATTGTATGGTTGTTGTGTTAGCAAACAGTACAACATGTGAGCACAACAAGCGAGAAAAATTTATCGATTTCCCCTAAGACTCCAAACATTTTCACGTAGGATGAGTGCAAGAGGCTTGTACTCTTCTAGGATATCCCTTGTAAAGATAATGTTTGGATCGAGTAATGGTCGAGGTTTGCATATTATGCGATTTAAATCTTCGGAGAGGGTATGTGTGAACAATATGGACTATTTTCTTCACGAAAGTTGAAGAGAGATCAAGAGACCAATATTCGGTGAAGGCACATTGTCCATGATTTGGAATCCGGATGATGTGAGCAAAATGCCCAAGGGTTAGAGTGAACTTTTGATATAAAACCTAAGAGATAGAGAGCGATCCTCGTTACGAACGAGTTCGACTTGATGGAAGAATTCCATTATGAACCTTGGACATATCTTCTCGTTGATTTCAAGAAGGCATTCTAGTCCTATGGCTCGGAAGGAGGTATTGATACCTTCTTCTGTGTGTCTACAATACGTCCTTCGGAAGTGACGGTTTTGCGAGATTATTGAACCCACGGACATGATTGCCGGGTGTGTTGGGTTCGAGAGAGATGTTCGGAGTGTAGACGCTAGTGAGTGAAAAATCAAACTCATATTCATGCGTCATAGTTGAACCTATAAAAATGATAAGTTAATAAAAGAGATGTTTGTGGTCAACCTATGATAATCTAATGTTTTTACTAGATTTTTATTACCAATGGTATTTAACACTTTAACATACTCAAGGTTTTGACTTTCTAGTGGATTATTACATTTAGAAAGATATTGTTTTTTTTTAATCTTGCATGAAGACTGCTTTTTCCAGTAGGGACGGATCCCACGGTTCTTTTAAAAGGGATCCGGCTAGTATATCTTCGGGATCCGTGGATCGTAATGTAAAATGATTTGATAAAAACATAGGTTTTCAGGTTTTTATACCACGAAAAATGTTTTATCTTACATTTTCTTTTAGCATGCATACATGACTTCTAATGTATCACGAAAGAATAAAAAACATATAAATCAAAATAAGTGACAAACACATTATGATAAAAATAACCTAGATAAACTAGATTATTAATAATATTGCATTTCAATACTAAGGATGATACAAAAGATTGGGTATATGATCCCAATGTAGATTAACAACACAAAGTAAATGTCTCCATATGTGAACTTCATCATAGGGAACACAAGTTACGATGAGTGTTAGGGCGACGAGCACGAGTGCGATGTAAACCATGTTGATGACGGATCTTCTTGGTTTCGGTTGAGATGGAATGAGGAGGAAGATGAAGTTTTTGAATAAGAGAAAATTTTGAAATTGGAGGATTTGAAAAAGTGAGGGTTTGGTAGAGTGGTCGACGGTGGGGTTATTTATAGGGAAGGAGGAATTTTTGAAATTCTTGTTTTGTTTTATTATTGGATTTGAAAGAGACAAAACATAAGTTTTATATACCATGACTTTAGACGAGAAGTAAAACACGTATGTGAGAAAAAGGCTTCCTAATGAAGCTTCATGTAAAACATGTATGAGCACAAGAGATAATCATATAAATACCTAAATAGGTATACTTAATTATCAAGCAAAATAAAAAGAAAATCATACCTCTAGCGCACTTAGGAATGTCTTTACAAATGACACAACAATTGTCACTTAGACGATTTCCGCTCCTTTGCGACTAAGATACCTTCTTAAGGAAGGTATTCTTGTTACCAAGCGACTCCTAAAGCTTGGTGGGTATGAGCTTTGACTAATCAACATGACAAAGAAGATTAGTGCAATTAAATGAAAAAGTAAATAAGAAAAATGTTGTTATCAAATCAACATCCAAGCATATATTTTTAAAAGACATGGTGTTTATTTTTATGAAAAACCTTCTTTGTAGTTTTCAATTAACCATGGATCGTATCAAGTTTTTAAAGTACAATATACTTCAAAAAACTTGGTAATGAAGCTCTGATGCCAATTGTGGAAAACTAGAAGGGGGGGCTGAATAGTTTTGCCAATTAAAACTTCCTTTTAATCTATTTAGATTGACTTATGACAATCTATTTGGATGTGTGTGTTGGATGTTGATAAACAGGCATATAAAGGTAAGTAATGAAAAGATAAGAGTAAGAAGCACAAAACCACAACACGAGTATTTATAGTGGTTCGGCTACAAGGACACCTTCCTTGCCCTACTCCACTCCCCGAGTCACCTACTTTCGAGTTAAGTAATCACTACACCAATCTCCTAATGGCGTAGAATCCTTCACAGCCGTCCCTACCCTTTTTCCTGGTGCTAGGGTAACCACCGGGTTCTTTCACTACAAGGTGAACCACACCTACACAACATCGCCTACCCTTTATAAGGTACTAGGCTAAGTACCTAGTTCTTTCACTCCAAGGTGAACTACACCTTGACAACGTCGCCTACCCTTTATTAGGTACTAGGCTAAGCACCTAGTTCCATTGCAATGGAGGAACTACTACCACACTACACCAACGACTAATCCCAAAGGAGATCTACTCCTTTACAACATCATCAAGGATATCAATATCCTTGGATCTAATACTAGTCTATCTTTTACATCGAAACACACCATATCGAATGTACATCTAAGGCACCTTTTACTAATGCCTTTGACTAGATCTACAAGACACCTTTCACTAATGTCTTGTGTCTTCACTTCTAAGCACCTTTCACTAATGCTTCTTTGTCTTGACTTCTAAGCACCTTTCACTAATGCTTCTTTGTCTTGACTTCTAAGCACCTACCACAAGTGCTTATCCTATAGACGATAGATACCCTTCACTAATATCTTCGTCTTGACACTTGAGACATCTTTCACTAATGTCTTCAACACTACACTTCTTTGAAGAAAGAAATGAATCATCAACAAGAAGACTTCAGTAGCCTTGATGATGAGGAAGCATGGCAACTCAAAGGTGGTGATCTTGCCTTTAAGAGGAACCTAAAAGATCACACAAAAACAAAACTACAAACATAGATCTCTTGGATCTAAGGTTAGTGAGATTTAACTCAGGGGGGAAAGTGTGTTAGAAAGGGATGATTAATAATGAAGAAATGGCTCACTATTTATAGAGGAAAAATCCTACTGTTCCCCGGATCCCACGGATCCCTTCCACTTGGGATCCGGCTAGCACAAAGCTAGGGATCCGTGGAACGCTTCTCTTTACCCATGGGTATTTTGGTTATGGGTCATGGGTTGAACTATGGATCTTTGGCTAGATGCAATGTATCTTTGAGTGCAATGCACTTAGTCACTTGGGTATGGGTTGATCCATGGGTTAATGGTATTATCCATATGTGATATAAGCATGATGTCATGCAATGGGTTATGGGTCAAGATCCATGGGTTATGGGCTTTGGGTTGTACCCAACTACATTCAATGTATTTGCCCAATGGGTTGTGATACTTAAGTTTCTACCCATTTATATTACCAAATATACTACATACTAGTTATGTGTATATTTTATCCAAATATGTAAACACTAGTTGTTGTACATATGTATTACTAAATCATAAAATCACTTATACTTGTTTTAGTGTTTTATGTGAAAATGTGAATATGTTAAAAACTATTAGTTCAAACCATTTACGTATTTTATTTGTTTCGTTAATATGATTTTACGTTTGTTATCGACAAAATAATAGAAGATCGTAAAATATAAATAAACATTTTTACGGCTTATTTGTATTAACAGATTGTTCTACCAAGTCCAGATCTTTCCTTTAGTGAATGAGGATTGAATTGCATTGGAGTAAGCTTAGAGCTCGGTGCAGCACCCTGAAGGGGTTTCAGGGGTGGAAGCGTTGCATTTGATTTTGCTTCAGACTCAGAGATGTGTTGATACTCTGGGGCATCGGGGAGTCCAAGCATGCTCTTAAGAGCTTGACTCTCAGTGCTCTAGTATTCTTCCGAATCGAAATTTGGAAGCTTACTCTCGGATTAACCGTTCAATCCAATCATTGGGCTTGGGAATAGTCAACACATTGGTAATCATGCCACCAGACACAAATGGTTTGGGAGACTGGTCTTTGTCGTGAGAGTCAGGGAGATGATCTTCACCTATGACTCTCTTTTTGCTATTGGGGGCTCCGACAACATCAAAGACTCTTGGATTCTTAGCAGTCCAACTAGCAATGATATCCTTTTCTTTCTTAAGTTCATCTTGAAGAGCCTGATTTCTTTTAACTAATTCAGTGTTTTGAATTTGCAAAGTGATAGCCTCAAGCTTATTTTGTTTTAAAAGAAGTAGTTCATCCCTACACTTGTTTAGTTCAAAACTTAGCTTGTTATATTTTGAAAAAAGACTTAATCGTTGCTCTTCTACAAACTTAAGGTCAACATTGATATAGTTCATATAGGATCACAATCAGAGTCATCATCCATAGAAAGTAAAATATTTACCTTCTTCATTGTGATGTTGACCCATTCTCCATTCCCGCATGATTTTTCCTAACACAAGCTTGTCCTCTTCAGAGGCCATCAAGTTCACTGACATGCATCATTTCATCATCGATGAGACTGGCTCTTCATCCCGGAAGGTTTCAAAGAACAAGGCCTTTGTTTTTACCCTGCACAGATTGAACACTTTTTGTTGTTTCTGAGGGACTGACCTCAAGCAATGTAAGCTTAGCTTTGACTTTCCTATACTTAGCTTCAAAATCAACAGTTTTGTTTTGAAGATTTTGATGAGACTAATAGATTTTTGGTTAAAATTTGCTAAAGCCTGAGGACTGATTTGACCCTGATGGTTTGTAAGGGGGTTCAGAAATTGTTTTTGAAAAACAGTCTTTTGCAAAATGACCTTTTTGTGACACTTAAAGCATTCAGTGTCCTCATTTGTTTTAGCATTTGAAAAAACTTTGTTTCTTTTATAAACCTTCGAGAGTTAGCAAGGAGTGCCCTTTCCAGAAATTCAATGTTCAGGTCATTTAGGTACTCCTCACTTGATCTCTCATCAGCTTATCATCCGAATTTTCCGAAAATCTTGAACAACACTGTCGAATAAAAGCGCTTGATATTGGTGTTGAGGTGGTGGTCAGGGACTTCTTGACTTCCTGAGACTTCTTTAAGTCAGGGTATCGTCTGTTGATGAGGTTTTCCTCATAGACAAATTTCCCAAAAATTTCAGGAAGTTCAAAGTTCTGGATATGATTAGCATTCCTAAGTCCTTGAGAGAAATTCAGCCACTTCTCAGGGAGACTATTGAGAAAACCATCATTGATTTCATGTTTGGACAACTTAAAACCATCATTAGATAGTTCATTTAAGAGAGTTTTGTACCGGGTGTAAGTTTGAGACAGAGTTTCTGAGTCCTTAGCCTTGAAGGTGTTATACTCAAGTTTCAGGTCCATTAACCTGTTTTCCTTGGTATCAGATGGGCCTTCATGACTATGGACTAGGTCATCCCGGTTTGTTTAGCTGTACTACAGCTTATAACGACTCCATAATATCATCAGGAAGACATGATATGATGATACTTTTGAGTCTTTGGTCCAGGTTGACCACTCTCCTCTCATCCTGAAGTCACTCCGAGCTTCAGGTTTTGGTAAACCTTCAGCAGTCTTTGGGATAAATGGACCTTCATTTATACACTTGATATAATAAGGTTCCATCCCAATCAAATAGCAAAGCATATGCTTTTTCCATTTTTTAAATTTACCAACTTCAAGTCTAGGGGAAACAGCTAAATAAGCTCCACCCTTTTTGTCGACTAGTTGGGGTACATCAATTTCACCATAAGGATCCTCGATTTAAAAACGTTTTAGAGCGGCTTAAAAGTTTTATAATCACCTTGCTCGATACCACTTGTTGTTCCCTATTCACTATCGTAAAATAGTTAAGTATTTAAAATAAGTTAACAGTGAATCTATGACTGATAAGATGTAAGTAAAATACACTGAATAATTTTCAACATAATATTCTTTATTAGAAATGAATCAAACAAGAATACATTACCCAAGTACTTGCGGAATGGTACTTGGGATTGAAATGACAAAGGGTGTAACTCCTCACGAAGCTCAGGCTAAGTCTGAGCACAACTAAAAGTACCCACTGAGCTATCTCATGGATTAAGTTGTATTTGGAGGAGTGAAAGATGGCTTGCGTGTATGTGTTTTTTTACAATTCACAAGCTTAAATCTTTCACTCCATCTCTTATGCTATTTATACAAGTATGAGTTTTAACTCTTTCCTAAGTGACAACCGACAATTTACAAAAGACAAAATATGATGTATTTTGTCTCTGCATTTAAAGACTATTTTAGGTAAGAGACAAGACTGCTTTCCAAAGTTCAGGATGATGACACTGAACACGATCGCTTGCCATTCAGGGAAAGTTGACTTTGGTTGATAAGGACTTCGTCTTATCTCGATTCAAACTTATCCTGCTCATTCTTCAGTCTTCATATCCTTCAGTCTTCTACTTCAGTTTGTCTTCAGTGTAAGTAGCTGGAGAGGATTTTTAGGGATTCAGTGAGTTATTGTCATCACTCACTGAATCCACCATCTTATTCTTGACTCATTCTTCACTCTTTAAGTTCCTCCTTACTGAGTAGAGAGACTTCTTCTTCGCCTCATACTGAGTATCCTGAAGATGGCTCACTGAGAGACTATGCACTCAGTGACCGGTTAGTGTTTAACGGTCTAAACACTTAGGTTATTTTCTATTCAAATCCTAGATTAAGGGGTTTGGGTATTTACTGAACCCAACACTTGTTAATTACAGTAAAGAACGGAACAATTGATGAAAGTTAAGGAAATATACGTGATTTGGAGCTAAAACAAAGAAATCAAGCTAGTCCACTTTACAGAGGTTCAATACGCCGTATTCATTATTTGAAATACGGTGTATCCAGTTCAATACTTCATCAAATCAACAAGTCGTGAAGGGTACCAATACAGCGTATCCATTATGGCTAAATCGCCATATCCACAAGCGATTCATACAGATTCTAGAATATTTTAATAGTGTGGCCTACGCTGTTATTGCCCTATACGTCGTATTAAGGGAAGTCCATACGCCGTATCGACCTTTTTCCAGAGACTAAATAAAGAAAACCCTCATTACGAATTCTATAAAACTTTATACCACAAAACTCAGTTACAAAACAATTTAAGAAGGCAAGAAGGTTCTGCAAACTCAATCATTGCTTAGGAGAACTCTTTGTAACCTAGTTTCATCATAAAATCATTCGGTTAGCGTATCGTATTTATTATGTTTCATACAATTTACGTTATGATTTTGTTATCTTGCTTTGTTACTTTGATTATGGGTTAACACCCTTATGTGTTAGCCAAGTTTATGAAGATTATGTGTTTTTGATTGTTTTACATCGATTACTAGTTTATCTCGTAGTATATTATTTATGTTTATCGCCTATGCTCGTTTATTTACTTGTTCTTGGTTGTCTTATAACCAGATATAGGGTTTATGCTTAAATTCTGTAACTTAACTACGGTATATAGTGGTTATTGAGTTATAAAACTTATATCTAAATCTTGATAATTGAATGTAGGAAACCATCTGCATTGGTCCTAGATTATGAGCACAAGTCGGGAAGATTCCCTTAGTAAATTCTTTTATTATGACTAGTACGTGTAATACTCCTAGGTAGATGATTATGAGAATGAGTGAGATAATTTAATAAAAATCGTTAAAAGTTTAGGTTGCATTTATGTCACCCATATACATTATAAATAATAGTTGAAGTACTTTATGCGGGCTTCGTTATTGGTGACAACATTAACCCTCGTCAAAGCCTCAGATTAAGGGAGAAGACCCACATTGCTTACATTAAAAAATCACCAACGAGGGAATGTACCTAACTATAATCATTGCACTAGTAAAACACACTTAATTGGAATAGACTTGGCTAGCACGCTCTTCATATCTTAACTCAGTGCCTTTTTACTTCTATTGTTTGTCTTGTTTTATTTAGTTTATTTAATTGCTTTATTAGTTTAATTAGAAATCAAACTCGTGCTAGTCTATCAGGCTAAAACCTCCTTTTGGGTTATTTTAAGTTAATTAGATAGTTAAAATACCTTTAGGATTAGTATATTGGTAGTTCACTCGTGACGAACGACTCATACTCACCCCACTAGCTACATTGATCAGGTCCGATGCCCATTAGTGTAAGTCAATAGGTTAGTTCGGAAAAAATAAATAGTAAAACTTGGTAATAAAATATATAGACCTATAAATACACATCACGTACCTTGTTTGCAGTAGGAGATCAACAGACGTAAAGATCTAAGAAGAAGACCTTCTCACATTTATTGCAAACTGGCCCTCAAATGATCACAATGGCATGCTAGCGGTTGATCTAATAAGCAACAATGAACATTCTATTTGTGTAAAACCAAACACATGAGTGCGTTTGGTGTCTGGGTTTGCTTCGGCCGAACAGAGGGAGGAGGGGAGAGTTAGGGTTTTGTGAAATTTTTAATCACTTTTGAAATCCTAATTATCCTTTTATTTTTTAGGCTCCATAAAGGATAATTACCAAGTTTAAAAACAAGATAAATGCTATAAATAAAAGGATAATAATCTTATTTAAAAATATCCTCATCTTTTTAAATAAGATATTGAACCAATCCCAGCCCGACACTCTCTAAGGGTAGTCGGCCGAACCTTAAGCCCAAAAAGGGTTCGCCCTTTTGACTTTGGTTCAAGCCCATTTCTTCTTAATTAGTCCAACTAATTAAACCCAATGTGTTTTCATTTAATTTGATAATTTATAATTTACAGTAAATATATAAAGCTGTAATGTTGAGCTATTGTGTGTGACTTGTGGTATCATATATTAATGACAATATTTAATTCTGTTATATCATGCACATATTCCTACACGAACACCATTGTTATACAAGTGTGAGGTTCAGAGGTGATTTAGAAAGGATTAGAAAAAAAATAAGAGCCAAGAGTTGAAGAAAATTTTGGGGAAAGATCGATTTATTTTATTTGTTTATTTATTTTATTTTTTTGAGAAACTAAGAGAGGATTAGTTTTGCTTTGATTACCATATTATATTACTGAATTGCCTGCTTTGTGTTTTTTTATACCAAACAACATATAATGTACATATGATTATTCTAAATATACAAATAACGGACTAGGCCAACTAAACCAATAAAGGCCCATAAGCTAAATGAACATATCAACTAACACTCTCTCGCAGTTAGACCCGAATGTAACCGAACACTTAAACTGGTACGGAACTCCTCAAACAAAGCCAAAAGCAACCCCTTCATGAAAATATCAGCGTACTGATAACGTGAAGGCACATGAAGAACTCGAACCTGACCTGAGTAACCATATCACGAACAAAGTGGGTATCAATGTTAATATGCTTTGTCCGATGATGATGCATTGTATTAGCAGTCAAATAAATAGCACTAACATTATCATAATAAATAAGAGTGACAGACAATAATGGGGAATGTAATTCGTGAAGTAGATTAGGTTACCAGAAACTATTCCTGAGCAAAAGAATAGTTATATAGACAGTTTAACCGTGAACCGATAATTCGATCGAGTCAATTAAAATGCCAGATTTTATAACATTGGAATCGGTTATAATAAGGGCCAGTTTTGGTTTGTAGGTGGGTTTAGGATTATGATTTGAATTTGGATTTAAATTTGAATTTGGATTTGATGGAGGTTTATGAGATAAAAAATATATTATAAAATTGAAAGAGAGGAAATATATAATATTTAAAAAAAAATTGTTTTGTGAATTGAGTAAGTTGTAAAAATAAAAATTTTATTTAAAAATAATAAAAGTTGTGGCTAATACATAACATAGGCTCACAAAAGTTTTTTATTATCATAAAAAGAGATGGATACGTGGGATTTATGCATGCCTTACTATTTAGCTTGAGAACTTGTGTTATAAAAACACATAACAAACCAAATACTCAGTAATAGATTTGGTTGAACTTGTGTTAAAATATATCTTTTTGTATTATATAATACTTGTTGCAAAATATATAAATGAAATTAGGTTTTAAATGTATTTTTATTGGTATAACTTTCATCAAGTATTATATAATATAAAAAAAATATTTAAGGTCAAAGTTTGATTGAAAAAATCAAAATGGACATAAAATTTAAGACGGAGGTAGTATAAAAGACAAAATAGCTTATACGAGAATAAGCATATAACATGTACACATGAATATAATGAACTTGTAAATCACAAAGTGAATACACCTTGTCCTGATTACTTGCTTATTGAAGTTATTATTAATTGGATCACGGTACTTTATTATAGTTTTTATTCGAGTTTTGGGCTTGTGTATATTGAGTCCTAATACAAACATACATGGTACATTAAAGAGCAGGTCAAGCCTCTAAATCAAACATTGGGCTGTATAACCGAAAATTAGGCCGTATACTACACTTTGGTTAACAACATGACCATTTGAACCAACAGAAATAGTGTGCACAACTTTCATATTATTGTTTTGTATATTGTAGTAGTTTGAGTCATGTATACTGTATTTTAGACTTATAACAAAAAGGAAGTCAAGTTTCAAATAGCCGTTAACAAATGGTCTAAGGAATTGCTTATACACTAAACAACTGCTTATATGCGTCTTTGTCAACCAAAAAGCTGGTCGTAAAACATTTCATCTCACAATATAACATGCTGAATATGTAGTAGTATATAAGAACATACCGTCATACTAGATAAAACGCTAAAACAGTCTTAACAAACACTAATAGATCATTATGTTAAAATATGTAACAATCACGATCAAGAAAACCAAAGACAAGAAAAGATTTAATTTGAAAACTCAACAAGCATCGCTAACTTCTTATTCACAAGTCCATCATCGAAGGATATCGGTTGTGTTCCATAAGAAACATGATTATGCATCATTCCATCCCTTTGAGCCTTTCTATACTCCTCGTTTTTCTCACTTGAATCCTTTACATCTTCAGAAAACCGCACTTTCTTTACTAAGCGTCCATCCTTCTTCCCTGAAGACAAGCAAGAACGCAGCACCACTCCTGTCTTTGCATGACCACTGCCACCAGATTCTTGATTCCCAATTGCGTTTTCAGTAAAAGTAGCCTTGTCACGACACAACAAAAGCAAGACCATGGTGCCCGAAACTGCTAAGGTGGTTGCTAACACTACTACTGCTTGTGAACTCCAAACAGTTGACATTTATAAAGTTGACATGAAATGGATGGTTATGAAGGTAGTAAAGAATGTAGTGGTTGAATAGATATACAAGTTGTTGATCAGTTCCAACTAGAGTTGCTTTGTGGTTTTGGTTTTTATATGTAACAGGTAGGGGTGTTCACGGATTGGGTAATATCCACAGTAACCGAAAACCAAAACCGAACCGAAAATAACTGAACCGAATTTGTGACCGAACCGAACCGAACTAAATATTTGGTTATCGGGTTGGATATGGTTTTGGCAATGAAAACCGAAAACCGAATTCATATAAAATATATATTTTTTCTATGTATATATATGAAGAAAAAAAATCACTAAAACTCTTTTTTAGTATAAATATAACATGATTTAAGCTTGAAAAAAATATTTTGTGCTAAACTATATATAATTAAATAAAAAAATAATTAAAATTATGTAATTCGGGTTATTCGGTTATAGGGGTTCGGTTTTCGGTTATTCGGTTCGGTTTTCGGTTCGGTTGAATCAAATTTAATTTCGGTTTGGTTCGGTTTTCGGTTATACCCAGAAAAAAAATTAACCGAACTAACTGAACCGAATAAACTGAATAACCCGATAACCGAACCGATGAACACCCCTAGTAACAGGGGTGGGTGTAGACCATAGTACCATACAATGTGCTGATGTGTGACTATTATAATATAAAGTTTGATGGATACTAGCGTGGGGAATTTTAAAACAAGCAACTTTGTATAGTCCAAAGTTGGTCTCTTTTTGGCCTAACCTTCTTAGAAATTTTGTTTTTTCACTCTGCTATTGAACACGTATATGATTTATCTTCGTGTGCATGTGTTTGCGTTTGTATTGCACCTATGGCCTTTCAGTTATTGGGATTTAACCATCACATCAGGTACGCCGGGTAAAATGTGTTTTGGTCTAATGATGCACACATTTGCTCAAATATGCTGTTCAATCACTTAGCAGACTGGTTAAGGGGTTACCTCGGCCAATAGGCAGCTTGGTAATTAAGTTCAACTGATGCCAGAAAGTAGTTTAAACTCAAAACCAGAACAGCAAAATAAAAACAAGTTGTATTATTCATTAGGACACAGTACAAATCTTACATAATAGCACACCTATGCAACACTGCTCCTATTCCATATGAAAGAAAAAATCCTTTAGAAATGATTCGTTTATTGTTCAATCACGACTGCCGGTAACAAAACCAAATAAGATTAATTTATTCAAACCTTATAGAAAAAGCAGAATACCTTATTAAGTAGTTAATATCGAAGGAAGGTAATCTGATTTTGCTCCAAGAACACGTGCTTGTGTATCAGGGAAAAACTCGGTTCCAGGCAGTTCAGTCACAGTTCCTTCACCACTAACTCCAATGGGGTAACGAAGCAAGTGACCAGGCAGATCGTTTTCAAGACTTTCATTAGCAAACAGATCCCAGTATTTGTCGGCTATCTGGTTCACCTTCTTCATGCATTCAGTGCTCTCGGGGTGCTGGAAACTGTCATCAAGCATGCCAAGATGTTCATACCATAAAGCCATACGGAAACCATGAACCTGGCCACGTGCAGGTGTCCTGGTAGCGATATGATGAGGTTGGTATGCTCCCATGGCTATCTCTGAATCTCTTGCACCATCCATGGATCGTTGGTTGATGTTGGCAGATCCAACTATTATGTATTCGTCATCAACTGCAGATTGAAAGGTATAGTATTAGAACAGAATATTTTACTATGCCTCCTTGCTATTACTAGCCACTATAATAACTTCATTGTTGTTTCTATATACTTTATGAACAATCATATGTATATAGCAGCGTTTGGATAGAGGGGCTTATTGGCTAATGTAACAGCAAAAGTACAAAATAAGCTCCAAAAGTGGGACTTTTTGAAACAGTTTAGCTGTTTGAAATAAGATTATCCAAACATCCCTATAGTAGAGAGAACTGTACCAAATTTGTTTACCGTGTGCATACCAACCTCATCAAATTTGTTTGACCAAATTTGATAATGATTATGATTTTGATTATTCCAAACGGTTTGTGAAACTGTATGACCAAATTTGATTATTCCGGGTCAAAATAATTGAATTTGTAGAAGCAGGTATGGAGTTGCTATAAGAAAACTTGTTAGTGAGACAGACGTGAATATAATTAGCTAGCCTAACATTAACCATGTGATAATTTGATTTTGAGTTTTATATTAGATAAAGTGGAATATGTGGCTTACCTATCATCATTTTGGCGTGCACGTAGATCATGAAACGTCGGGCTTCCTGTGCTTTCTGGTAATTTGAATCTGCTTCAGGTGCTTCTGAAGGTTCATACTCTCCATCCTTTTTCACCTCACGGTTTCCAAGGCAGAAGAAAGTGAGATAATCTCTTGGGTCCTCTTCCAGGCCTTGATCTTGTAGAGCCTGAATGATATCTTTGTACATCATCTCCATTGTCCTCCTTTGCCAGTCTAGTATAGCCTGAACAGAAGCGCTCTCTGGAATACCTTCAGGCCACATTGGTACAACGACATAGACAGTGAACTTCTCTCCAGCCCTAATCTTGCTGCAAATCTTTAGAGAAAGTTCTTTTGGTATCAAATGCAACGCACCAACGTCATTGACGTCGATATCGTCAGCTTGCCAAGCAAAAGAGCTTCCAAGAAAATACTGATTTTCAATATAGATGAAGTTCTTTGCTCGGCGGATGGCATGAATGTAAGCATCCTGAATACTTCGGTCAATTATGTTATCTTTACCACTGACAAGACCTGCATTTGCTGCCCCTTCAGGTGTGTCTGGGAAGCCGAAAGCAGCTCCACCATCAATTGAGCGAAACAGCTGAACATTCCACGATTCTGGGTCATCATGGAACGTGACTGAGGACGGTGGGATTATGATATCATCAAGTTCTCTGAAGTTAACCAACACGTTTTTCCCACCTTGTTTCTTCCACCTTTGCTCAAAGTTAAACAAAACATCCCACGCGATAGGTCCTTCAAGCTTTGAGTGAATGTCGTGCCATGGCTCACGGGGTCCACCTTTGGTTATGGCAGCCTCTGCGTAGTTAGGCTGGTGGAAATCGTCATTGTGAGCATTGTCCAATGTTCTGAATAGAGAATGAAACGGGGAATCATATCTCCCGTCACAAAGATCAAGACCACCAACAAAACTAACCACACGCCTTCTTTCTTCGTCCCCATTGGGCATTGGCGCGTCCACCACTATAATCTTCTGGTGATGAGTGAACATAGTCGATATTTGGAGATCCTGAATGAAACTTCCACCATCATCGGGGTTTCGTGGGCATAAATTACAAAGTACATCAGAATCTTGGAAAAAGTTTTCAGTGTCTTCATCATGGGTACACATCAACCCGTCTTTCTTCAATACATCTACAGAGGTTCTGTCGTCCCAAACAAGCATAAGAACCTTAACACCTTCACTTGCCTTCTTTTTTAGCAGCTCACCAAGTGTGACATCACCTCCCGGTTTTGGCCTCCTCGAATCCCTTATCAAAGCGATCTCGGTGTAAACAGACCATCCAGTAATGTAGATAAAATGTTTTGCATTAGTGAGTGCATCAAAAACATCTTCCCAACATCTATGCGGCTGATAATATTCCCCATTAGAAAGAGCTATTTTTGGGATGAAATTATCGGGCACATGAGCATCTTGGTACAATGAAACCTTACATCCTTGTCTCTGAGAGAAGAAGGTATACGGGACTCCGGGATATTTAGCGCTCTTAATTCCACGGGCCCAGTTCCGATCTTGCGCGACATCAAAGTATTGTAGTTTCACATGGATCTTTGATTCACCTTCTATAGGGTTTTTGTCTTCGTCCAAGATTTCAACCCATCGATCAACTTCTTCACCGTCTAAGAGATCCTCAACAGGAACGTAAGCTCTTCCAATTAAGGTTGCGCCAATGGGATTATCATCCTTAACAGTGAATATTACATTAGAGACTGCGTGAGCACAGTAAATGTGGAAAGATTCATTCCACTTCGGGTTCCCAGGTTCTTCCTCTATCATCCTAGTTCGGCCTACTCTGCATTTCTCTAGATCAATTGTTGCATACATTTTGGGAGTTCCTTTCCCGAAACCAACAGTCTCCTCTACGTTTGCCATAAGCTGCAAAATGATAATTTATTCACCATCACGTTAAACAAAGGCCCAAAAATCATGTTACCCTTTTAAGGGTAGAGATTTCAGGCTTAACTAATTAGGGCTATTACTTCTTACTATACCAATAAAACAGAATATCTTCAAAACGAAAGCAGTCATCTCTTACAATATGGATAACTAATTCTATTATAGTGATAAATACACAGCATTTTTTTGACACAAGTAAAACTTAGAACCGTCCTGAAGAAGTTCAGCAACTTAAGATACTAGACAGCACACAACCACGAGTAGAAGCGTGCACAAATTGTGTGGTCAAATAGACAGAATCATAGTATATGTTTTGAAGGCATACAACAACCATTATGCCACACTCATGGTCTAAGAAATTAGATGTTGCCATCAATAAGCAATAAAATCAATAAACATATCATTCAGATACAACTATTTCAGCACGGTACGCAAGTAATAAATTACTGGAATGACCATAATAATATGAAATGTGATATAAACATAATCATTCGATTCAAATTTAAGTTATAATCTGCACTTCTTTCTCTAAAAATATACTGTATTAGATGTGCACCTAATGACCAGATAAATCAAATTAAGAAACAAATTGTGTAAATGACGTATACTTCCACATAATAATCATAATAATTCAAATTAAGAAACATATTATCCAATTAAAGTATCACATATCTGATCTCCTAAAATTGCTAAGAAACAAGAGAAATAATTCCATTCCATAAACTTGCTAAAGTACTATTCCTTCAACACAATAACAATGGATCCATACTTTTTATAAAAACGAAGGATATACCTTTCCAAATATATTTTTACCGCCACTATAGCCATGAATATGAATCTTATCAACTTCATAGATGGTAGCATGAAGAGTTCCATGTAGATGTGTTTCTCCCATTATCAAACCTGCAAAACACATCATTTACGCAATTAGTTGGTATGATCTAATTATCGCAACTATATAATCATAAATCAAACAAAATAGCAACTGAAACTAACTCGGAAATAACACGATTTATAGTGATACAACCATATCAAGGAATTCTATCGCGCTTCAATTTAATGGAAAATATCATGATCAACCGTTATATTTCTAGATGAAGTGATTCTGTATTGCTATATTTAACTTAATCATCAAATATACCAAGATCCACAGTAATATATTCACAAAGTACGTTGATAACTAGCAAAGCTAGTAGATCAACTGTTACATTGTCTTCACCAGTGATATAACCAGATCAAGTTATTCGCTAGTGCTACTTTTTAAAATAATTTGCTAATAAAACTAAAAAATTATATGATCTAAGACTAAGTGATTCAAGTTGACCCGATTAACAAAAAATAACAGTGACAAAATCCAGATCAACTTATCAAAATGCCTTTCTGCCACGATCCACTGAGATCCAGTCCTGTGTCGCTCATATTAGTTTCTTACAAATAAAAAAAATCATGGAATATATAACTTACTTAATGAACATAGCAAGATCAAAAGTGATGCAAATGAAGTCATACTTGCTAAAGTTTACATGTAACTTTTATAAAAAATTAAATCATGCAACATGTTAATGAATATAAGTTATGGAAGTCAAAGAGTTGAATACTCACAGTTGTGAAGGATGGGTGTTGAGTGATGTGATCAAATGTGATCGGGAGTTGATATAATAAAAGGGAGGGAAGGAAGGTGTGAAGACAGACAGGGATCCGTGATTCAAGCTCTTAAAAGGATCAATGTGTGAGTCAACGGGAAAAGGGTATTTTTTTTTTCAAAAAAGGTAATTATTTTGGATAACATCTTTTCATTTATTTAAAAGATATTAATACCATATTATTTTTTTTATGTTATGTAATTTCTTTTCATAATAATTAGTTAAACTTTAATCATGGTATGTCAATGGACTCAATGATATTCTAACAAACAATTTCCAACAAGACTCTATTTCAGTTTATCACCGGTGGAGCTTTAAACATATAGTTTGGGGAGTTAAGATCAAATGAGACGAAAAAATAAAATGAAAAGAGTGAAAGGAAAATCACAATCACATATTTTAAATGCACATATAAAAATGAATGCATTTTTAAAAAAAATTCTCTCTCTTATTTGAAGCGTGTGGCTAGAAATCAGTTTTATTTTTCTCATTTTAATTTTTTTTTCAACGAATCTCTTCCCATAGTTTGGGATGGTCATTGAGATAGTTCTTGTATATTGGGATGGCCAAAGAGTAAAATACAAAAAGTTAACATACAAATAACAAGAAAAGTATATCAACACTAGTACTTAGTGCTCAGCAAAACATATCGAAAAGCAAAATGAACCCAAAAACCGAGCTAAACCGGTTCAACTGAACCAAAAAATCGAGTCAAACCGATTTGATCAAAATTGAACCAACCATATTCGGTGTGATTTTAGGTTCTGTATATTTATGATTTTAGGTTTATGTTAGGATCGGTCCGGCTCAGTTCGAGCCAAAATCAAGAAAAATACACCTAAACCATATAAACCTAATTGAACCTAACCGAGTCAATTCGATTCAGTTCTCGATTCATGTCTTCCACAAAATCGATTTTTGATTTGATTCGGTTTGATCGGTTCGATTCAAGTTTGACGCGATGCTCAGCCCTACCAACCACCACCCTCCCAACCTCTATAAAGCTTTGTCCTTAATATTACTATGATAATCAACAATAAGTCATGTTTAGACATCAAACGTTTTTGATGTTTCATGGAGTTTAGTGTCACTTTAAGTTGTTTTAGAGACGAGTTATTTTGAAAACTCAAAAACCACTAGATACTAATGGACATATCTGGGTCATTGATTAAAAGAAAAAGTTTAAGAAAAAAAAAATATGGAGGGACTGAATATGTAAATTACGTTATTCATTCACCCACTCACCTCTTTTCTCTCACATTTCATTATCGCAATCTGACACACACAAAAACACACACCTAACTCACTTTCTCTCTTTAACAAACTTTAAAATCAACCAAAAACATCAAAATCAATCAGTTTTTTACCGTAAAAATCAAATAAAACACATAGAAATAGAAGAATCGTGGCAAGAAGAACCAGATATGAGAAAAAAAAATGGTTCGAAATGAACCTGTTCAAACTCAAGATGTTGGTACACTGCTTCCAATTCTTTATTCAATTGTTATTTAACTATTTTTTGTGATTTTGTTTTTTTTATAGATTTTATTTGTGTTTTTGTTCCTATATATCTCTGTTGTAAAAATCGGCCTAGGCGGCCGATTAATCCCCGCATAATCGCTGATCGCTCACTAAGCGCCTTGATTTATCATAATCGGACTATTTAATCGGTTTGGTCAAAGATCGCTTAAAAATTGGTTAACAAACAGATTAATCGGTCTACTCGGATTAATCGGACAAAAGCACTAAAAAATTGGTCAACAAAATCGCTTAAAAATTGGACAAAATCATTTAAACATCGGTCAACAAACTGATTAATCGGTCAAAGGTCGCTTAAAAATGGTCAACAAACCGAGTAATATTTATGTTTGACTTTGAACTTTGAAGAATTATGTATTATGTCTATATTTGAATACTTGAAATATTTGAACTTTGATGCAATACGCTTATCCCATACATATAAAATAATATAATATCTAAAATTACATTTTTGTGCATAAAAATTTCAATCCGATTAATCCCCCCTAACCGATTAACCGCTAGGCCCTACCCAACCGCCTCACTAGTACCTAACGATTTTTACAACCTGACTATTTATGAAGATTTTTCTGTTTTTTGTTCATTGTAGTTGTTTATTGATAGATTATTGTGATGATTATGATGATTTTGTTTTTGTTTCTGGATTTTATTTGTGTTTTTGAAGATATTTATGAATATTTGTCTTTTATTTGTGTTTTTGAAGATATTTATGAATATTTGTCTTTTGTGATAATATGAGATATTAGAGGTTAGGTTCAATTGAAAACAAGAGATATTATGATGTTTCTATTAGATTTTCAGTGGATTGGTCTGTTTAATGGATACATTGTGCATATTTCAATAGGTTTTACGGCGGGATTTGAAAATATCTATGGTTGAATCAGCAAAGTGAAGAAGTTATGATTAAAGAAAGCACAACATCTTCTTAAACAAACTGAAAAAGCTCAAACACATGTTATATCAAATGTGATATCACACGTGATTCAACAAATAGTAGAAGCCGTGTGATAGTTAGTAGTTATTGAGGGATTGTTTTGATAATGTGATGATTGTTGTGATAATATGAGAAATCACAAGAGATATTGAGCTTGTAACATGCTTCTGTTAGATTTGTAATGCACTTATTTTCTTAATTGATAGAGTGTTCATGTTTCGATAGGTTTAACACCGTATTCGACACCAAATATGTATTTATTAGGTCCTGAGCCGCATTGCATGGTGCCGGAGTTTGTACCACTTTTGAGAAAGACTAAGTGACTTGTATGATCATTTATATGTAAACTAACAGTATCAACTTGCTTAAGCTGTTTAAACTAACAACTTAAATAATAAGCAATATTACTCTATAATGACAACTTATTAGTAACTCAAGCACAATTATCATCAATAAAAAGCACATAAAACAACAAAGTTATACTATTATCAACTTCAAATATCAGTAGTGATACTACACATATGATACATAGCAGATTCAAAACAACAATCAAACATAAAACAACATTCCAATGTATTTAAAAATAAAAATTCAACTAACAGCTTAATTAATAAGCAGAATTACAGGAGCATATAACAAAATTATCAAATATTTTTCACTCACACATTTCATCAAACACTTGGTGTGCAACTTGAAAATAAAGCATCAAAGTAAACACTAAATAGACTACTATAAGCCTTAAAGCAAAGCTTTGATGCATAATTATCAACCGAATTCAACAACATTGTCAGCAACAACAATATCAATCAAATCAGCTTCTGAAACAAATGGTTCATTCATATCAAAAGAAGCAAATGAAAACTTGTTTCTGATAAATCTTAAGCTTACAATCTAAGATGATAATGATGGTTACGGGAAGAACAACACAAAAAACAATGATGTTGGTTTATGAGATTAAAAACAGATGATTGGAACGATGATGGTGATCCAACCAAACACCCCTTTGGAACGGAATGGTGGTGGTGAACGGAATGGTGATGATGATCGGAACGATGATGGTGGTCGGAATGGTGATCGTAATTGATTTCTTATGAACTCATTTGGGAAGCAGTTGAGAGAAACACACACGAAGTGTGTGTAAAAACGAGGCAAATGGAAAATAAATAAAAAATAAAACTTTATATAGTTGGTTGGAAAATAGGTTTAAAAAATTAAATCTTAGATTAATCCGCACCATTAGATCAAACTAAATAAATTGTAAAAATTTGTCTATTAATATGCACCAAAATAATAGTATGCATTTGAACTTTTCTCTTCTATTATGTTATAACTTAGATCATTAATGAGATTATAAATTAGTAACATCTAACACAATCAGATGAGCTTTGAACTAATTTTGGAGCAACATGTGAGTGTAACCTAACTCACACATTTCATCAAACAACTTTATCAAGAAATGTTAGCTGCATCAACATGGTATCGCTTCGTGGTTCATTCATATCATCTCAATCGGATGATCGGAACTATAATCTAATTGAAGAACTCATTTACGATAATGGACCTTAGATTCCGCATTAGATCAAACTAAATACGGTATGCTTTGAACGTTAGATATTAATGGATCTTAACACAATAGATGAGCGATGAACTTGTGTCCTAAACTTCATAGCTTCCATGAGTCCTTAATTTAAGATTTTACGATAATACAAAAGAAAAACGATTCCGATCTTACGCAGGATCTTTGCGAGATAGGATCTTAATAGAATCTTGATTTTGAGTTTTTGACCATAGGATCTTAAGATCCCGATCAATCTGATCTTACTTTTTTCGAACCACAAGCTAAGAAACTAGAATTTATGTATTAAGTATTGAAGAATATAAAAAATAAGAGGCTAATTGTATTAAACACTTCATAATCATAGTTTTGACATACATTTTCATGATGTATGATATATAGTAATATGTAGATTTGCATAATTTTACAACTCCTATTAAGAAGGTCTTAAGATTCCGATCAGATCTTATGATCATGATTTTGCAAAGAAAAAAATGATCATAAGTAAGATCTCGATTTTAAAAGCCTTGACTTTATAGTATTATAAATAAGTGACACATTTGCAAGCATGCAACTAACATGATTACTAGATTACACACACTGCTACAACTCAAATTCACACTCGATAAGAAACTAATACATCATCAAATTGTAAATCTCTTATTTCACAAAAAGTTCAAACAAACTTAACTCGTGATCCTTTAAGACTGATCCAACCCTTTCCTCAAATATTGCACTTTAAGCATGTTTAGCTTCTTGCAAATCTTAAAAACTGAGATTAAAATCATTAATTGTTTCACAAAATCTTCATTTTCTCACCACAACAACATTTATACTGAAGGTTGGCCCAAAAGTTGCTATTTGTAAGGTTTAACATGTACTTTAATTGTTACTCCGTACAAAAATATCGCAAGCGCTACCACTAGACTACACATTTAAATCTAAAATCTCATTGCTTATCAACTCGAAAAACATCAAAGTTCAAAATCACTTAATTAGGTGTTGCGAAAAAGAAATTAGAAATTAGAAATCAACATATCCTTCAAGTGTTTAACATTAACATAATCACCCACACGGCCACACTAAAATGATTTTTACTTCGTGGTGTTAGATAATGGAAACACCGTAAGTATCATCTTTTATTGATTGACTATTTTGTTGGAAATAATACTCATTTGGCAAACTAATGAAACTTAAGGGTTTATTAGGTAAATATGTTTAGTTGTGTTTAGCTAACAAATAACATTTGGTGTGCTTTGTAAGTGTTTATATTGTGCAGGGGTGTAAAGTGGAAATAGCAGCTATATAAGCTCTCTTCCGGATCTAGGGTTTCATTATTCAAGTTTATCTCTCACATATCTTCACCTACAAAGTTCTCAAGTGTGTATTGGGTTTCTGGGTAGTTTTGGTGTATTGGTTTAGATCATCTTGATCTCAGTATTAGTTTGGTTTATTGTTTCTAGTGTGTGGGTTGATTGTATTACTGTTGCACCTTTGTAGAGGGACAACAGATTGTTTCTTTGTATTGTAACTAGTAAGCACCTGTGTTAGGGACTTATCTTCTGTGTATATTGTTATAATAAAGAATCACCAAGGGGTGGTTGGTTGGGTGATTAGTACTTGTTTGTTTTGGTACCATTCTAACATGGTATCAAAGCCTTAGGTTCTGTTTAGTTGTTAGCCGTTGATTTTCTTGGGATTCTTGTTCGATCTTGGTTTAAGTATAGTTGTTTCAATGATTTGGGAGTTGAATCGTGGTTCTTGATGGTTAAATTGAAGTTTCTTGGGTTTGATTAATTTTAGGGCTTTTTCTTGAAACCCTAGAATTTGGGGGTTTTTGGTTCTGGTTTGATTCTGAGCAATTGAAGTTGTTTGGTTGATCGAATTGGTGCGATTGAGTGATTCTTGGTTGGTTTTATTGAAACCCTAAATTTCTAATTTGGGGTTCTTGGAAATCTTGTGACTCTAAGGTGTTTCTAGGCTTGTTCTTGGTCAACTGCTCTAGACTAAGTGAATCTAGAATAATTGGTTGGTTATTTCCGCTGCATATCATTGATAGCACTGTAAGTCTTCTTCCTTCCTTTAAGATTAACTGGTTTAGAGTTCAGGGGGTGCAAACAGGTTGGTTAACATCTTGATCTGCCACCCAAGAGTGGTATGAATACCTGCTCTGGCCAACCTCAGTCCTCTGGCCTTTATCCAAGTTAGTTTTGGGTGTGAGTATTTAGTTTTAACTTTATTTTCTCTGATTGTTGTGTCTAACTCGCTGGAGGTTAGGTTTTGGGTAGTCTTGGAAGTTGAGATTGTCTGGTTTGTTGGTAGTTTGGTTATTGGTAGTTTGGTTGTTTGTTTGGTATATCTGTTTATTTTGTTTGGTAGTTTCTTTGTTGTTCAGGTTGTTTGTTATTTCTGTTTGTGTATCTCTTGTTTTGTTAGTATGGCTATTATGATAAGTAGTTTAGATCAGAGTAATCCTCTGCATCTTCATCCTAATGACTCTAATTGTGCTTCTATTGTGACTCATAAGTTGACTGGAGTAGAGAATTATAGAATATGGGCAAGTGCTATAAAATTGGCTATTCAGATTAAGAATAAAATGGGGTTTTTAGATGGTAGTTGTACCAGGATTTCTTATGCTACTAGTCCCTTATTGGAAGCCCAATGGTACAGATGCAATGCAGTTGTTTTGAATTGGTTATTAACTTCTTTGTCCCAAGATGTGTATCTTGGTCATGTGTTTTTTGATAATGCCTCTGTTGTGTGGAAAGACTTAAAGGATACTTATAATAGAATAGATGGTTCTGTTGTGTTTAACTTGCTTCAAAAGATTAATAGTTTTAAGCAAGGTGTTTTGTCTGTTTCTGAGTAATATCATAAGTTGAATTCTTTGTGGAGAGTGTTTGATATTCTCACTAATTTGCCTGATTGTACTTGTGAGGCTAGACAAGAGCTTAGTAATCATAGTAAATTGTTGAAGTTAATGCAGTTTCTTATGAGACTTGATGACATTTATCAGCCCATAAGAAGTAGTCTCTTGACCAGGGAAATTCTTCCTGATGTCAAAGATGCCTTTGTTATTATCTCTAGGGAAGAATCCCATAGAGGGATTCCTACCACTTCTGTGATGTCTTAGAAGGCTCATGTTTCTGCTTTTGTTTCTAGAACTTTTGATAATAAAAATACTAATTGGAAAAGAAACAATAGTAATAACACTAGTGGTAATAATAATAGAGGAAATTATGGTAACTTGTTGTGCACACATTGTGGTTTAAAAGGACATACTGTTGAGAGGTGTTTTGAGATCATTGGTTATCCACCTGGTTTTAAGAAAAACCCTAATCTAAAACCTGCAAATAGTTTTAATAAAACCAATGATATCAAGGGCACTTCTAATATGAATAATGTGGCTAAAACTACTGTTGGCAACTTTTCTTTTAGTAATGAACAGGTTTTGAAGCTTATGAGTCTTATTAATGAGAAACCTGGGATTTCTGCTCAATCTCATATGGCAGGTAGTGCTTCATGTTCTTTCTTTAATGGAAGTGTGTTTTTTAATAAGCCTTTTTATCAGTTTTTTGGTGCCAACTTGAGACTTAATGGAGCCAGTTATCATATGGGGTGGATAATTGACTCAGGGGCCAATCAACATTTAAGTAATTCTTCTTTAAACATGTTTAATATGGTTGATATTTCTGATTTAAAGCTAACTGTTGGTCATCCTAATGGGACTTTAGCTAAAGTTACTCATGTTGGGAACCTGAGACTTAATTGCAATGTTGTGTTATTTGATGTTTTGGTTGTGCCTAAATATTGTGTCAGTTTGATGTCTGTTAATAAACTGATTAAGGATAGCAAGTTTAGAGTTGGTTTTGATGAAACTAACTGTTACATTCAGGATTTGAATCAGCAGGGTGTGCTGGGGACTGGTAGTGAGTATGGTGGTCTATACTTGTTTGATAAGTCTGTTGATATATCTTCTAATGTTGTTAAAAGTGAGTTTTTGTCTTGATTTATGACTAAAGAAGTTTAGCACAACAGGTTGGGTCACCCTGCTAACCAAGTTTTTAAATTGCTTAAAGGATCTTTAAACTTAACAAAAATTGATCATAATGGTCCTTGTGAGGTTTGCCATAAGGCAAAGCAAACAAGAGACCCTTTTCCTATAAGTGAACATAAGTCTAAAGTTTTTGGGGAACTCATACATTTAGATTTCTAGGGACCTTATAAAGTGGTTAGTAGGGAAGGGTATAGGTATTTCTTGACTGTTGTGGATGATTTTACTAGGTCTGTTTGGGTGTATATGTTAAAAAGGAAAGATGAGGTGTTTGACATGTTTGTGTCATTTTATAACATGGTTTTTACACAATTTGATAAGAAAATCAAGGTTGTTACGTCTGATAATGGTACTGAGTTTGTTAATAATAAAATGAATGAGTTTTTTAATACTAAAGGTATTATTCATCAAACTAGTTGTGTATATACACCGCAACAGAATGGTATTGCAGAAAGGAAACATAGACATCTGCTTAATGTTGCTAGAAGTCTTATGTTTTAGGGGGGATTCCTCTTGTGTTTTGGTCTGAATGTATGTTAACTACTACTTATTTGATCAACAAGTTACCTTCCTCTGTGTTGAATGGGAAATGTCCTTTTTCTCTTGTGTGTGGTAGGGAACCTAGTTTGTCTCATCTTAGTAGTTTTGGGTGTCTATGTTTTGCTGCTATTTTTAAAGAGTCTGATAAGTTTAGTGAAAAATATGAAAAATGTGTTCTTATTGGTTATGCTAGTGGTAAAAAGGCTTATAAACTTTTGAATTTAGAAAATAGAGCAGTCCTTTATTCAAGGGATGTGAAATGTTATGAAACAATTTTTCCATTAAGAATGAATCAGAATGTAACTTCAGAGTCTATTTCTGAAGTTACTCATCTAAACTTTTTTGATTATAATGAGTCTGAGTCAAAAACCAAAACTCCTAGTCCCATTCCCAATGATGCAAAATTTGAAAGTGTAAATAGAGAAAGTGCATATGTTGGTAGAGAAGGTAGTTCTTCCCAACTTGCTAGGGTTGTGAACATTGAGCAGGATAAAAGTTTTGAACAGATACAACTTCCTGCTAGTTCACAGCAACCAATGTTGGAAGAGTCTGCAACTTCTTTAGATGAAAACCATGAGTCTGAGGGAAAAAATGATCTTAATTCAGATGAGTCTAGGTTACAAAATGTTTTTCAAAATCAAACAGAGGAAGGAACCACTAAGAGATCTTCTAGATTGCCTGCTAAATTGAATGATTTTTTTCTTGATAATAAAGTTAGGTATGGTATTGGTAATGTTAGGTCACCATAAGTTAACACAAGGATCAATATGTAAGAAATATAGATGAAGGTGATCTTATGAACACACAAACATACACACACACACGTATGATAATAAAGAAGAGTTATGCGTAGGACATGTATTATGAGTGAACAACCAACCTCTCAAATGAGAGGATACAATGTATTTATAGGAGAACGGAGCTAGGGCAACACATCTAGTCCCTTCCTTTCCTTATTGGGCTTTTGCATAGGCTCATGGGCTTTCTACATGAGCCTAGCCTTAATTACTAACATAAAAGCCTAATTAAGTAGCCTATTACATATTAATGACTAACACTTGAAATACAAGTTAGGAGTGATTCCAACAATCTCCCCCTAAGTGTTAGTGATGAATCCAACAATCTTCATTGAGTTGTTGGTGATGATGTAATAGTGATTGCTTGACGTCTTCTAGCATTCTTCTTTCTTGTAAGAAGAAATGCATTGATTCCAACAATCTCCCCAAAGTAAGGATCTTGTTTCTTTTAAAGTTTTCAGCTTTGACGTCTTTGATAACTTTGTTCTTTCTTCTTAGTTCTAGTGTGGATGTGGTGATTGTATGTTGTTGTCTTCATCTGGTCAGCTACGTTGCTCAGGTGTCTCCACATCTTTCTCCAACATGCTCACACGCCCTTTTGACGTTGGATTTCAGATATGATGTAGTTCTCTAGTCTTTAAACTTTGTAGATTCTTTGGCTTTGATGAAGAATCATATTGACTTTGAGTTGCCTTTTGAGAGAGCTTCATTTGTGTTTTTGTTGGTATGAGCATGAGGAGAGTCAGCACGATCTTTCCTCCCAGGAGCATCTATCAGAGAAAAACATAAAAATGGGTTAGTGAAAAACACCAATCGATCACTGTGGTCTTTTCTAAAAGAATTGACCACTACGATTGTTTTACTGATAAATGTCTTGATTCCATTCACCTTGGTCGGGCGAATCAGCCGTCCGAATCTTGTGGAGGGACAGTTGGCATTACATTGAACAAGTTCAAGTAATGACCCAGATCTTCAGGACTCAATTCTTGAAAGGAATCTCCTCAGCAGTATTTCCAGCACTTACAAGTTTGAACTTCGAGGGTGTTAACAGCATAGTGTGAAAACACATCTCTAATTCTAGCAAAGGCTGTTCCTGAACTGGAGTCCCTCAAGTAGGATAACACGATGTACCGAAGTACATCTACAGTTCAGGTAAGTCGGTGAGTGATACGCGTACAATGCACGTTCGGGGTCAAAGGAAACTTCCTTTTCTTCGAGCAAGTTTTCAACCACCTAGGTAGTGAACCTAATCGTTGTAGTGTAGTAT
Source organism: Chrysanthemum makinoi (assembly GCA_910596185.1). NCBI lineage: Eukaryota > Viridiplantae > Streptophyta > Magnoliopsida > Asterales > Asteraceae > Chrysanthemum > Chrysanthemum makinoi. The sequence continues at coordinate 254,239,960 of OU343221.1, forward strand.
TAGGGTAAGCCTCGGGATTGATATCGTTCTCTAGAGGAATAGGAATGCTAGTGAGAAATTACTACGCTAAGGTTGGGGTTGAGGAAGATTATTTTTTATCTTTTTTTATATTTTTTAGAAAATTGAAAGGTACGAATCTCGGGGTATTGGATTTGGGGGTGATATTTCTACCGATTACTCTACTATTCTAATTATCTAATTAACTAAGCTAAGGGGTAGTCTATGTCTAATTGATGTGTGCTCGTATGATGATTAAGAATGTGTCTACCTAGATACTATTACTCCCTAGTTATCTTTTATTGATGGTTGAATTGTCATGTCCTTATTCTTAACGCGTTGTGTCTTCTAAGGTCGTAGGGTATGCTTTTTTCCCTAAGTCTTTGAGGATACCTTAAGGTTATTGCCTACAAAATCTCTAGGATTCATAAATTAACTCTAAGGTTATCTTTGGGTTTTTAGCCTACAATAACTCTAGGCGATTATAACCTAATGTTCACAAAGATTACTCAAACATTAAAAACACAACGATGGCCTATTGCAATCCTAAGCCAATTACAATTAAGATAAGAGACAACCAATCAATATTCAATAACTAGGTTTCATAGATCTAAGCAAACACACAAATAAATTAGCCGGACATGGTAAACATGCAAGCATACACACATACAATTGAAGACATAATGAAATCAATGAAGTAGATTACTTATCTTGATGTAAAATAGGGTATGAGAACCCTAAGATACTGACCAAGACAAACCAAAATCGTTTTAGGGTTTTACTCCACAATTCTACCTCTTTAAAAGTCTGAAAATTTGAATTCTATATATAGAGTTACAACTGCGACGGCATTACTCTTTAATTGTGACGCCGTTGGGTCGCCGCCATTAGGGTGTCGTCTTGGCCAAGTCAACTTTGCGACGGCATCACGTTGTGGTTGTGATGCCGTCGGCTTCATCTTCTGACGCCGTCTGAATCTGGATCTAGACGGTCTGAGTTGTGACACCCTACTCTTTAAAGCCTGATGCCGTCAGGTACAAAATAGCAATTTCACTCCTGAGCCATCGCAATTAGAGGGACGGTGTCGCCCTTTATCTGTGACGCCGTCGGGTGCATTTCCAGCAGCTTTAGTGTCTTGATCTTGACTTTAGCCATTTTCTTCACATATTCACGACTTTTCGTCCAAATAAGCATCATTCCAGCATTTTGCCTTCAAGAGACCTAAAAAGTGAAAAGGAACGAAATTAAGCAGTAACGGATATAAAAGTGGTCGATTAAGGGCTTAAATGACCCCTCAAAAGTGTACCTTTTAAATCCTTATCACTGAGGTACACCGAAGCATCACCTCACGACTGTAGACCGTTTGAGACAACACTAAGCGTAACCCACAAGGAGTTACCGAAGTGACCTGCTGTCAGGGCTGTTTGATGTTGACCCTGGCAGGAGTTTCCATTCAATCACTAAGGATCACAAGGTGAATCCCCTCATAAATGTTCTCGGCATATTGCTAGGATCTGCGAAGGACTCTAGAATGTATCACTTGCATCCTTAATGTTGAACGACAAGTGATGAAAGTTCAAGTGTTCCTAAGAGATCTTTTGATGAATCTCGTGGCTCTAGACTCAATTAGTGCGCTTTGGTTTTCCTGAGTGGAGACTAGGAAGAGGGTCTTCTTCTTCAATACCAACAATCTCTAAGAGAAAGTCGATAGTTTACGTAGGGTTCCCTGTGAGAGTGAAACAAGCTTCTGTTGAGAGAAACTTAAGTAGATAAGAAGGTTTAGTGCATTGCGTCACTGGGTCCATGACGAATTTAATCTTCAATATCGATGTCATTTAGTGATAGCCAGTAGTATATGAATTGAACCCGGTGTCTGCCCTAAGTTGAATAATTTGGAGGGCTATTTCTTTTCACCCTTTTCTTTGCTTTTCTTTTTAATTCTTCAACTCCTTCTTTCTGCGATTCTCATTTTCTCCTTTTTATAATCATACCTAAGGACTTCTAAATGCTAACTATTGGTGGTGTCCTTAGGTAGATCCCTCACGCTCTGGCAGATCATAGGACGTCTATCCCTAAACTTAGTCACCTTATAACTCCATGACTATCCTATGTTGCCATAAAAACATTTTCTCGAATGAAAAAATGTTTGTAACACTTCGAGAGTTTTGCATTTTCAGAAATACTCCCCCTCCACATGTGCTTAAGTGTTTTGACAGAAATCTGCACAGTGAGGGTAGAGCTCGCACTTTTGAATTGATAGATTCAAGATAGACAATTCCTCGCGAGACACGGTTACGTTGCATAGTTAAAGAGATGCATTGTCAGCATTTAGGTGACAACTAGCTCTAATAACTATCTTGAAGATGTGGACAGACCTCAAAGAGGTTGTCAAACCTGTCAAGGTTCATGTCTATCAAGAGTTTCTCGAATAGGTACAATTTACTCGGATAAGTCTTGGAAGACAAATCTTTTCGAATTATGACAGTTTAGAGCTCGTCAATTCATGGGTTAAGTCTTAGCACACGAGGATTCAATCACAATCCAACATATTTGTATCACACATTTTTTCTCCCCCTAAAAAATAGCATATAAATATTATTTTTGATTAAATTTGATATCTAATATGTCTATTTCGAGTTTTGTGGGAAGATTTCCATGAAGAACATTTTTAGGTTTTGAAAACATAAGGGGAAGTACTTGTTCTTTTGAAAAAAGCTTTGAAAATGATGAAAGTTTTAATAAGTTTTACTCAAAAGTAAGAAACTTTCGCTCCTTTCATTACAAGTACGGGTTGTACACTGTTATGTGTGCACAAGCCATTATAAATAAATAAATAAATCATCAAAATATTAATCAAGAGTTTTGAGGAGTACCCAACAATTAAACAATCAGACCCGGGATTCTCTCTTCACGTTGAAACGTTGTAATCGAGAAACTCTGTGTTCCTCCCACATAACTCTCCAATCTCCTCATCTGATCCCGATGAAACATCCTTTCATCCAGCTGTTTGATTATCCTACGAGCTTCCTTCCTTTCCTCCGAGTTCCACCTCTTCTTTGACCCAATACCTTCCTAAATGTCTTTTAATCGGTACGCTAACCCATTAATTACCATTTTCAACATGTGATCGCAGAACTTGTGAATCTCGTTGTACGCCATGAAGCAATTATGGTGAAGTTCACTGTGGTAAACGACCCCAAACTTTGGTTTCTTTAAGATGGTGTACTGAGACCGTTGGTTGATGTTGGGAAAGTGTAATAGTGGTTGTGTAAGTTTGATCTGCTTTTGGTATGATTCGACCGCAAGTTAGAGATCTTTAACACATTATTGAATCACCTTGCTTCGAATGAAGATCAGTAGGGCCGTGATGTACTGAAGCTGAACATCTGTAGAGAATTGTCTCATCCGTCCTTGTACCTTAGCAAGATACATATCTTCGATGTCGTTGAGCGACAAACTCGAGAAATCAACCTCAGTGAAATTATATTCTTGTTCATCCTGACGTTTGACCTTGATTTCCTTCAAGAATGAATAACCCCACTTAGTCGCCAAAGTGACCTTCATGATAGCAACGATCTTCTTGTCACTCTTAACCTTCTTGTTCGACTTTTGCACTTTACAGCTCCTATAATACAATCTTCTCCTTGATGGCCGATGATGAATTCCATACTTTGCATCAAGATCATAGTCTACTACGTTGTCAACGAACAATTTGGTGGCATCTTCTTCAATGGCTATGTTTGTTGAGAAGACTGCAGCTGGAATGTTGAAGGTGAGTGATGTAGCATATTTTTTGATGACGTCGCTGTCGTGTTGTAGAAACTCGAGGTCGTTGTTAAAGAAGAAGTGGTATGGAATCTTGGGTTGCTCTGGTCGGCCAATGGTTGGTAGCGGTTTAGTCCAATTGATGTAGTATGGAGTGTTATACCTTCTTGACACATTGATGTTCGACTCGGGATTTAGCCAGTCAATGTTGTTAGACATGGCTTCTGCAATGTTGTCGAGATAATATTCGATTTCAATAGCACTGCTGGATCTGTCTTTCAACTATTGGAACGCATCGTTCTTGATCCTGCGTAATTCCCCTTTCGTCATCTTCTTGACTTTAAACTGATCCTGGATAATCTTAACTTGCTCCATAGTACGACCATCTACCGGTTCTTGACCTTCCGGTAATCTCAGTGTTGCATCAACCAACTTACTAAACCAGTCCTATTCCTTTGTGTCGTCTTCGTCTAGCCATGAGACGACAGAACTTGTTTTCTTCTTTTTCGGTTTGGAGGAAGATTTAGGTTGTTTTTGAGGTGATGGTTGTTGTTGGGGCTCAGTCATGTCTTCATCTTCACCACCGGTATATTGAAAGTGATCACCGGTTTTCTGCATTTGTGGTGGAGAATCAGCATCATGAGGTTTATCAAACGATGGAGGTTTTTGAGTAGTTGATGTGGTGGTGGTCTTTGGCGGTGGTGGTGGCATTGATGATGATGACTCGCCAGTTTTCTTTGGACGTTTTGCATTCGGGTCTTTGTCCGTATCATCATCATCTCTTAGTCGCTTTTCCAGACCAGCAGCTTCCTTGCATGTTGTCTTCAGTTGATAAGCAAGAAGTACCTCAAGAAACTTTATTTCGTTAGATGTGAGCGTAGAAGATCGAGAAGACATCTGTGTTATCAATTGTGATAAAAGATCATTTTCAGTGACATGAGGAGGCGGGACTGGTCGAGTTTGTATTGTCACCGGTGTTGTACTAATTGTTTGTCTGGTCAGTGTTCTCAATGTTGGGTAGAGTTGTTTTGAGAACATTTCTTTAGTTACTCCAGGGACATATTAGAGAAGGAAATGATGAGTGTAGTCCCTAATCTGCTCATACATTTCTCCTTTAACGTCTCTGTTGAGGAATAACTTTATCTGATCTCTCTCCTCTATGAACGTGTTCATTTCTTGACCAAGTTCATTGACCATGTCAGCTAGCATGTTCAATGTTCGGTCTACAAGACTTTGTTTACGTTTTCTTGATTGACGCACGGCTTTCTGGATCTTTGCTTTGGTACGAGATGCCCATGTCTCCGCCTTTTTCTTGATTGACTTGGATGATGATTTGGTTGTTGTTTCTTTTGATGGTGGTGGTGATGAGTGAGATGAGGATTCAGTTGTGGAGGGGTCATGGGGTTGCTCGAAAGATTGCTGAGGATTGTGTTCAGGATTATCCAGAATGTAGTCATCTGCTTCCTTTCTGATTCGTTCCTCTTCGGCCTTCTTTGCAAGTGCTTCTTCTGCAACCCTTTTATTTGCAGCTTCCTCCACATCTTTATTAGTAATCATCTCAGTATCTTGCTCTTCATCTTCAAAGTCGAATCTTACTTCATACTCCTGCTGCTTTTGCTCCGTAGATTCCTTGGTGGTGTCACCAGTTCCCTTATCGGGTTGATTAACTGCATCAAGAACTGGTGTAATAGGAACACCACCGCTGGATCCTCCAAGGCATTTGGTTTGATGAATTTCAAAGTCTTTGGCAGCTTGTTCCATCCCTAGTCGTTTCAGAGTTTTCTGGTATTCTTTGTTTTCATCTTTAGGGTCATTCTCTTCATCTTCTTCTTCTTCTTCTTCTTCTTCGTCTACTGGATTCTTCCCTTTGTCAGATGAGGGACTAGCAGGCTTGTCCTCTGACTTCTGGGTAGATGTAGTATCTTTTTGCTCTTCAGAGTAAATAGTCACCTCATCTGATTCTGTTTCAGAATCGTCATCGTGTAGAATAGGTTCCTGTTCAACTTTGGGATGAACGATCTAAGCTGGGACTCTTTTCTTAAAGCTTGGATACCTTTTCTTGTACTTGGTGGTGCGACCAGTGCTTCCAGATCTTCTTGCCCTTGTGGTAGCCACTGAAGTAGTCTTCTCATCCATGAACCCAACTTTATCAGCACTCGCTGCATCTTTGTAATGAAGGTACGAGGGAAGAGCCTTGATTGCATCAGTAATCAAACAGTCAAGTAATTTCGCACCTTGTTTTTGTGTTGAAGAGTCTTTATATCTGACAGTGTTTAAAGTAGGCTCATACAACATTGAGTGAGTGTTGGGGTCATTGATTCTCATTGGGATGTCCTGGTGCTTCCCGAGAATATTTTAGATCAGCAACTTAGTATATATGATGAAGGGAATCTTTGAACCAGGCTTCTTATGATGTTGCATCATGTCTTCCCATATCAAGCTTGCATAGTCAATGTGTTTATTGTTGACCATTCCCCAAAAGGTTGGAAGGTGCATCAGCTTAGGGTGTTCATGACCGCTATCTCTCCCAGATACAGACTTGGCGATCATGATGTAGAGAGTCCTCCAGGGCTGAGGGATGTTCTTTTGATCAACACTGGAGTGTTTAGTGATGATGCCAGCAGCTTCGTCATATCCAATGTTAACCATAAATTGCATTACTTTCTCTTCACTAGGAGTTGGAACGTAATCGGTAGACTGAATGACTGGTAGAATAAGAATAGCTCGAAGATCCGCTACTGTAACTGTGACTTCCTTGGTGCCAAGGGTCACTTTGACTACATCTTGACCATCGATTTTGTTCATAGTGTACCAGAACTGATGGATGTAGATCTCTAGTACTGAAGCCGAGTTAGACAACATAAAACGGTAGGGATGATCCTTGAGAATGTCCACAGCTACTATGCACGAGGATTCTGAGCAGGTGAAGTTTTCAAAGTCAACTCTGAGGTTGTTCTTTCCAATTGTTTTGTGATAACCCACAGGGAAGATATATGCCATTGTTAGTTCATTGGAGGCATTGAGATTTTCCATGTTGACGTCCATTTCGCGATCTGAAAGATATTGAGACAAAAGAACCAACATATCGAAAGACATTATGTTAGTCTAAGTTTGATTTTATTGTCCAATTATTGATTGAAGTTATCATGTTTATGAATGTTACGAGTCCAAAGTCACATTAAGTCCAATAGTCCGAAGTTGAAGTGATAAGTTACGTGAGTATGTTAATTTTGAATTTTAATGTCCAAATTTTACTTAATCACACAACATTTTAACCTTTTATAGCTTATGAGTGACATTTTGGTTATTGTGACTTATGAGTAACTTATTACAAGTATATTACGCGTAACATTGCAAAATAAAGTGACAAGTTGGCTTAGGCATAAGCAAGTGAGCTTATGCGTAAACAATGGAACCTTAGGCGTAGGCGTAAGATTAAGCGTAAGGGAAACCCTTAGGCGTAAGGATTTCTTACGCGTAAAGGCATACCCGTAGCTTATGTGCTTACGCCTAAGCTTAGGCAAAAGAAGTTACGCGTAAGGTTTACTCGTAAGAGTAGCCCTTAGGCGTAAACATCCAAGTTTACTGATAACATCAAATAGTCCTGAATATTAAGTGTCAATTTCCCCCAATAATGCTTGTAATTTAAATCATTTATATGGATTTAAGCTTTTTTCCACTTTCAGGTAAATTACGAGCATTGGAGCTAAAGAGACGCGGAACTGGAGAAATATCTAAAGATTTATCACAGTATGCTACTTTGAAGAAGTTACGGCGTAACTCGTCTCTCACATTACGCCGTAACTAATGCGTGACTCAGAAAACCAACTTATTAGAAGGTTACAGCGTAACTCTTCCCAAAGGTTACGACCTAACTATATTAGGTCAAATGAGGTTCCACGCCGCTGATACTTACGCCGTAACTACTGCATCTACTACGACGTAACCGAGTTTATTGAAGACTACGGCGTAACCACTCATAAGGTTACGCCGTAACCAGCAGATCTAGTGCAAAATACGAAGAAATAGAAGGTTACGACGTAACTCTTATATTAGTTACGCCGTAACCCAGATTTGGCCTATAAATACCCCATGAGTTCCAGCATTTCTAATCATCCCATTCCACATACAACACTCAGAGAACATGGGAAAAAGCTCAAGGCAAGTCTAGAGGAGCATACGGAGCTGTCTCCAAGGGAGAAATCACTCCCTTACGATAAGCATTAGCGTTTTATATTTCTTTTACTTTCAATTCATGTATTTCGTACCTTTGAATATTGAATTGGTTTGCATGATTAATATGAGCGGCTAAGCACCTCTTGGTGCTGACCTAGTTATGATTCCTTAATTGTTTTGTTTGCGTTTATTTTACTTCCGTACAATTATTTTTAAGTGTATGCATGCATAGTTTATTGGTAGCCACCCTTGGTTCGGTAGTTTTGAATGGCGGTAGAGGCCAATTGCCTAGGAGATATGACCAACTGACCCTAGGTGAGCGGACTGAGACGGGAAGGGTAAGATATGACCAACTGACGACCTTTTCTACTTGTGCGATTTGACCAACTGATCACCTATCGTTTTGATGAACTTAAGAATTAGGGGGTGCGTGTCTAAGTTCCTAACAGCCGGGCATTCACTATTATAAATCTAGCATGTAGCGGTACTTAATGACTTGGCTTAGGGGACCAGGAACAACAGGACTTATGAGGGGACACCTGACTTCTCCTATGGTGGCATCTTTGCTGATAGGTTAGGGCGAATTGACCAAATGTTGTCCTCTCGACTTTGACCCCACTTGAAGTAATTGGAAGTAAGTAGACGTAGACATAACTAGCTAGGAGGATTAACTAGGTTAGCACCACTCTCCTCTATTGATTTCCCTTTATCATTTATTTGCTTTTATTTTGTTTTATTCTGCATTAGTAGTTTAATTAATTAAATCCCTATCGAAACCATTATTAATCTGTGACACCTAGACTTAGTAATAATCCAACACACATAGCTCTTGGGACGACCTCGGCTTTACCGATTACTACACTACACAGGACCGGGTACACTGCCCGTTAGTGCACTAGGGTAGACCATAGGTATAACGAGACATTATAAATATTAAGACCTGGTCAGTAAAACCTGCATCATTTACGCATATCCTTCCAGGATACGCGTAGTCCCACTGTAGACCCTTATGCGTAAGTGTTACGCGTAAGATTGCTCTTATGCGTAACCTTTACGCATAAGGTATTCCATATGCGTAATCCAAGAACACCTTATTTCTGATCTTTACCCGTAATCAACCTGAAATAATTTAAACATAACAATCATGATTACAACTCAATCCATTTACTTCTAGAATCACAAAACAGGTCAATGACTAAAATAGATATGAGTAGAATAGCTTAGTCGTAAACTTAACTTAAACCCTAAACCCTAAATCTACGCGTAACAAATCTATCCATGGAAAATCAACAAGATTGTTTCTACACTATCCTAGATGACTAATGAATAGCTAGCAACAAGTTTTAACACAAAATACCTACTGAATCAAAATTTCATTGTTCTTCGACCCATGAACCCTAAAACTTCAATTCTACATTTTTGTTGTTTCTGGGTAGGATTCAAGGATGATTTTGTGTAATTAACATTGTTCTAAACCTATTATGACCAACTAATTGCACTAAAACAACCATATGCGAAAACCCCTAATTCGACCATAAACCTTAGAAATTCAAAATCTATCAATTTGTGAAACAGGGTAAGAATGAATGATTGAAATAGCATTCTAACACATTTAGGAAGGTTTTAATGTGAGCTATTTCATCAAAAAACAACACTTTGGTAAAATCTTGTTCTATGCATACGCGTAAACCAAAAATCATTGATTTTGAATGATTTAACCGTTGGATTTGAAAAATATTTAAAACCAATGTTTGAAATCATGATCAAAAGCTAATACAACTTACAAATTTCGAATTTGTAACACGGATTTGAAGATTGATTCTTAGGCGTGGATCTTGGTTGGTAAAGAAATAAATATGAAGAGTTAATGAATTTGAATTAGTTAGGTGGAGTGGTTTTGCTAAAATTTGGTTTTCAAAAATGACAAAATTAGTCCCTCCACCTCAACCATTTTCAACCAAGACCCATTAACTTCCACTTTGGTTAGACAAAATTTTGAACTGATAAAATTTTAAAACATTTGAGTCCGAGGAGAGTATTTAACAAGAAACGTATCCACCATTACTGAAGAAACACCATATATTTGGTAACATGCAAGTACAAGATTTTATGAAACTTAAAAATATTTACATTCTCCCCCTCAACACTTGTTCAGGAAAAAATTGTGAAAGGTTTGATAAAACAAAGTGTTGACGGAAGATTTTGTACTTGCAATGTTTGATTTTGAGAGAAATTTAGAAAGAAAAATATTTTTGGATTTTATCAGGTTTTATATTTTTATATTTTGTTTTTGAAAAATTTATTTACAAAAGAGGTTTTGGTGTTTGACTGTTTTTAAGAATGTTGAAATCACTCCTAAAACATATTTCAAGTGTTTGTAATTAACATGTAATAGGTTGCTTAACTAGGCTTTTATGTTAGATTAATGGCAAGGCTTATGTAGAAAGCCCATAAGCCTTGGCCCAAGCCCATAAGGAAGTAAGGGACTAGATGTGTTGCCCTAGCTCCCTTCCCCTATAAATAATGTTGTAAACTCCCATTTGGGAGTTGGTTGTTCACATTTCATAATACACGATTAGGAACTTTGTAACGTGTGTTAGATATCATGATAGAATAGTCAACGGGATTGTGGATTGGGCTAAGCTAAATGGCTATTAGTCAAGTTAAGCTAGCCTTGTATAAGTTATTGTCCAATCCAACCCAATCCAAGCCCATGTAAAGCCCATTAGGGCATCTGGTAAAGTGTAGTATATATACACCTCAAATGAGTCATTTGAGGTGTGTGCTTGAAAGTGTGTGTGTGTGTGTTTTTCCTTTGAAATAAACATCATATTGTTTCATCCTTCTCTCACAACATACACGGTTTGTATAAACATCAAGTCACCATCTTTCTTATCTTTTCTTTCTTTATACGCTTTACGTTTGTGTTGGGTTTCACGAGTTCTACGCGTACAGTGGTTAACGTGTTGGTAGTTTGTGATAAGGTTGATAAAAGTAAGGTCCTACAATTGGTATCAATCGCCTAACAATGGTTTAGGAGTGGTTGGTTGAAGTTTTTTTGTGGTTTGTGGTATACGCTTAAGCTCTCGGTATTCAAAAGTGGTTACGCTTAAAACTTTACTTTTTGCACTTTAATCTTCAAGATTCTTATGGTTTGAGGTTATTATAGTGTTAAGGAGTCTTGTTTTGGGAAAAAGTTTGAAGCTTTACGTGTTTTTCATCATTTTTGAACTCGTTTTTGGTTCATTGGTCATTTCTACTAATAACTTTTCTAAGCACTTTGGGTGAAAAAGGTCAACATTTTTGGGTTATTCGAGTGTTTTTAAGGCTATCTGTGCAAAAGAAATCATTTGAATCGTTGGAAATTTCTTACGCGTAGAAGTCAAAAAGTCAAAACCCTAGTTTTCTACGCATAACATTTTGGTGAAGAATCTTCGGGCTATAACGGTTACTCAGTGCTTCCCTCACTTGGATAAGTGTGTGGAACACTTCGACTTGTGGATATCCCTTGCGCTGTGACAGTGTAAAGGATTTTTGGTTCTTAACCATAGTTTACGCATAAGCTAAAAGCTTACGAGTAACTCTACGCATAACTTCACAATTACGCGTAAGGTTTACGAGTAACTTTTTGTCTACGCATAAGCTTAAGGTTACGCGTAAGATACTGTTTACGCATAAGGATTCCTACGCCTAAGCTGATTACACATAAGATCCTACGCCTAAGATCCTACGCATAAGATCCTACGCATAAGCACAATCTCTACGCCTAAGCCTCGTCTACTCGTAATTTCTGTTTCTACGCCTAAGCTCTTTCTACGCATAAAGGAAAACTTGAGTAAAATTTAAATTTTTGAGGAGACTAAACGTTCAATTTTTACGCGAGATTCAAATTTTGGTTTAACTGTGAAAATTTTGGTCAAAAATTCAAATTTTTGGGCCTAAATTCAAATTTTTCAGGTCAAATTTGGCGTCAAAATTGTCATAACTCAAAATTTTCATACGACCTTAGAATTGATTTTTATAGTGAATTTCAAATTTTGGGCGAAATTTTTTTAGAACCAAGGTTACGGGTACGACTTTCAGAAACACCTCAACCGAGCTTAATCTTCAACCACCACAACTCCTTTATCGTTGAATCGATCCTACATCAACTTTATCAGATCATATCTTCATCAATGGCAACTCAACAAGATATTCATGCAGCCGGTGCCGAAAACCGTCCTCCTATGTTGGAAAAAGGTGGTTATCTTCAATGGACAAGTCGAATGCTTCGTTACATCAAGACAAAACCTAATGGAAAATTGATGATCAAATCCATTCAGGATGGACCCTTCATACCTCGACAAGTCCAAGACCCTGGAAATGCTGATGCAACACCTCCCATCCCACCATTTTTTCGTCTTCAAAAAGACACTGAATACTCTGAAGAGGATCAGAAACAAGTCGAAGCAGATGACATGGCAATTCATATTATACAACTGGGTTTACCAAGAGACATCTTTCTTTGCTGTAGACAGTTGTAAAACTGCTTTCGACATGTGGGAACGTGTTAGACGACTTTGTCATGGAACAGCAATCGGTCAACAAGACACAGAGAACAAGTTGCTAACTGCATGGGAGAAGTTTACATCTACTCCAGGAGAATCCATTGAATCCTACTATGGAAGGTTTTGTACTTTAATGAATGAGTGATCGAAACAAGTTGACACACAGAACTATCGTGAGCAACATCAAGTTCTTGAACAATCTACCAGAAGAATGGGGACGATATGTCACTATTGTCAACCAAACAAAGGACTTACATCAAGTGAACTTTGATCAACTCAACGATTTTCGGAAACAAAACCAAAATGAAGTGAATGAAGTCAGGCAAGAAAGATTAGCAAAGAATCATGATCCATTGGCACTCATTGCAAAGACTCAAACTCAAGTGAATACACAACAACAAGCTTCATCATCTTCCACTAACAACAACTTGCAGCAATACATCCCTCAACAACAAAACTATCCACCTGAACAACAACATTACCAGGAACAAGGAATCACGGATCTTGAAATGGAACCAGAAGAAGCTTTGTCACAAGCATTTGTATTCTTGGGTAAAGCATTCAGAGGTCGCTATTCCACACCAACTAACAACAACCAAAGGATTTCATCAAACACTCGCAACAGGAAATTGCAGTAGGGTGTGAACATGGGCAATCAAGGTCAAATGGTTGGAGTTATTGGGAACCAGCAGGGATATGCTACTAGATTTCGCATGGGTAATCAGGCGGTTCCGAATCAGGGTAATCGATGGGTGAATGTTGGAAATAGAGCAGTGGGTAATCAGAATGGGAATGTTGCAGCTCTAGTCGTTGGGAATTACGGAAATGTGAATCATGGTAATCAGGTTAAGTGTTATAACTGTCAAGGATTGGGTCACATGGCAAGGAATTGTCCAACTAAGCCGAAAAAAGAAGGATCTTGCGTATCTTGAAAGCTATTTGTTGGTACAAAAGGAACAATCTGGACTTCAATTGAGTGCTGAGGAACATGACTTCATGGCTATTATGGATGATTTGGAAGACCTCGAGGAACTCAATGCAAACTGCATCTTCATGGCAAATCTTGAGGAGACTAAGTACGACACGATTCTGCGCACCTCCTGTCTATGACGCCAACGCAGATGTCGAGGTACCAATCACGGATCCATGCTATAACAATGTCATATTTGATGTGTTTACTCATGACGAACAGCATGCTGTGACATCAGCACCTACTTATGATACATACCGGACAATCGAGTTGTAGCAATATGAACTCTGAAACTCCAGATGTGGATCCTAATGGAGGCTGTGTGGCACAAAATCTGAGACGATAAGGAAACTCGTGCTTATTTTGAATCATTAATCAACAACTGTGGCATTGAAATTGAGAAAGTTAAAAAGGTCAATCGCGATGTTAAGGCAGCGAATGCCAAATTGACCGGCCGAGCTTGAGAGTTACAAGGAGAACGCAAAAGACTTTGAATTTCAGAAAAACAAAGAATCAGAATTAGAAATTGGTTATCGAAATTTGGTTTCTAAAGAAAAAAAATTGCAAATCAAGTATAACACACTTGATGTGAATTCGAACTTGAAAATTAAATCTTTAAACAAGGAAATTTCAGATCTAAATGACCAACTTTCAAAACAAAAATCATTGTTTTCTGATCTTGAAAAAGAAAAAAGTAGTTGATTCTGATTTTTCAAAACGTGAAGATTCTCTTCTTGATGAAATTCTTGATAAGAATGAAAAGATAAAAACTTTGGAAAATTTGCTTCTTACAACGGGTCATTCTGCTCAAACAATCAAGATGCATTCTAATCAAGTAAATCCACATTTTCATACTAATAATAGAATGGCACTTGGTAACGACCCTTCCTCGTTCCTCAAGAAAGCTCAAAATCTCAGAATGTGTTAAACAATGGAAATGTTTTGCATGAACCCATAATTGTTCGTGATTCTCTTGAAACGTTAGAACTATCGAGGAGAGTAGATAAAAAATGAAACAAAAGAATTCGGAAATCAAACCAATTGATTATAACAAATGGAACAAAATTAACAGAATTACTTTTGTCAATCAAAAAGAAAAGTCAAAGTTCTCCATCACACAAAATGTTTCAAACAAAGAGTCAACTCATGCTTCAAAATCTGTTTCAAAACCAATCGTTGTCTCAAAATCTCTTTCGAACATTGAACAAATGTCTTCAAACAATCCTTTTAACTCAAGTGATGCGAGAAGTATTTTAGACAATGTAAAAACGAGAATTGCTTGGATCTTCAAGCTGTTAAAACTAAAACAACTATTACACCTAATAACTGGTTCTCTAGTTTTGATATTGAACAGAGAAAGTTTTTTGAAACTCTAATTGCCCCTCAGCTGAATGCCATCAGTGCAAGGGTAATTCATTTTGAACAAGCATTTTTGAAAGAAACAGCTGACTTTGTCAAGGACCATAAATCCCTGGTAAAGCACGTTAATGACAGTGTTGAACACATCAAAGTTTTGGAAAATTTGAATGATTCTCTCTTCAAAGATGTTATGACTACCGATATCATGTCCATTATTTTAAAAACATATTCTGTTGAAGATCATGAAAGACTCCAGTCTGAGACCTCCGAAATTGTTTCAAAATATGAAAAAGCTCTTGAAAAACTTGAAAAAGAAAATGTGTCATATTTTAAACAACTTGATCGAAAAACTGAGGAATGCAAATATGACAAATTGTCGTATGAGCGTGCCTACAATGACATGAAAGCGAAAAATGATCTTTTGAGGGCTCACCTGGAAAGTCAAAAAGGAAAGGCAGTGGATCTTGTGATTAAAAACCATTGACTGCGGAGAAAGAAAATGTTCCCAAATCGGTTTCCAAACCAAAATGTCTGTTTCTATGCCTCCTCCAAAAGTCAATGAGAAAAATGTTTCATCAAAACCGTCCCTCCACCGCACTACCTAAACAAAATGTTGATACAGGAAAAGCGGTTATCGAGAAACCAAAAGTTTTAGCACCTGGCCTTTTTAAGATGAGTACCACTAATGCGTCTGCCTCCACATCTAAACCATATGGAACAAATGACATAAGTTTAGAAAAGCACTCTAAAGAGACTAGGAAAGCTGAAACTACTTCTCTTGATAACATAGTGAATCCTAATGCGTGTACCTTACCTTCTACAGGACTAGGAAGCACCTCTAGAAACAGCAGACTAAAGCCTAAGAGCAATACAAGGAACAATAGAGTCTCGCATGCCTCTAAGAGTAGTAGCTTGAATAAAGAGAAGAAAGTAGAAGAACACCCTAGGAATTTACCCTTTTTGAATAAGAAAGACATTTCATCTGAATGTAATGAACCTATGAAATCTGCTAAGTTTAATGAATCTATTGAATCTGTTTGTTTAACTTGCAAGAAATCTTTATCTAATGTTCATGATGATTGTGTTTCTAAGAATGAGATTGTTAAGCCTGTTAAGAAGAATGTTCCCAAAAGAACTTATGCTAAATGAATAGGAAGCCTAGTTGCAAGACTTAGGCTTTACACTACTGATAGGGAGCATAATGTTTACTTTAGGGATGACATTTGGAAACCCACAGGTAGAACTTTCACACTCCAGAATGGTACAATGAGTGACCAACCAGAATACCCAGATGAAAACTTCTTTGAGTGTGATCCGGATTTTACCTCTAACCAAAAGGAACCAAAATCAAAATGGTTTCCAAAATCTTCTTCTTCTGTTATTGGCAGGTTATCGAAATATGTCTTTGGATCGTCGACTCGGGTTGCTCCAAGCACATGACCGGAATCTGAAGCTGCTGATCAATTTCGTCTAGAAATTCATGGGAACCGTACGTTTTGGAAATGATCATGTAGCAGCTATCATGGGTTATGGAGATCTACCTTTTGGAAATTATTTGATCACTCGGGTTTACTATGTCGAAGGGTTGGGACACAATTTGTTTTCAGTCGGGCAGTTCGTGATGCGATTTAGAGGTTGCTTTTAGGAGAAATGCTTGCTTCGTTAGAAACTTGGATGGCGATCTCTTAACGGGAATCGTGATACATACTTGTATGCTATCGACATCAATCAAATGGCCTCTTCATCACCAATATGTCTTATGACACGAGCATCTGGAACACAGTCCTGGTTGTGGCACAGACGGTTATCCCATCTCAATTTTGACACCATCAACAAAATTGCCAAAGACAACATCGTCAACGGACTTCCAAAGTTCAAATACACCAAGGATCACTTATGTCCATCATGCGAACAAGGAAAAAGCAAAAGAGCATCTTATAAACCCAAAACCGTACCTAGTTCGAAAGCTAAGTTGCATATGTTGCACATGGACTCATGTGGCCCAATGAGAGTTGAAAGCCTTAATGGGAAAAAGTATATTCTTGTCATTGTCGATGATTATTCAAGATATACATGGGTTAAGTTTCTGAGATCAAAAGACGAAGCACCAAGCATCATCATCACCTTTCTGAAACGAATTCAAGTACTTCTTCAAACTACAGTAAGGGTTGTAAGAACAGACAACGCACAGAATTCACTAATCAGGAGTTAAGAGCTTATTTTGAAGATGTTGGAATCACACATCAGACATCAGTTGTTAGAACTCCACGGCAGAATGGGGTAGTTGAAAGAAGAAATAGAACTCTTGTGGAAGCTGCTCACACAATGCTAATCTATTCTAGTGCACCGTTATTTCTATGGGTGATGCTTTGTTGCCACTGCTTGGTTCACTCAGAACCGATCCCTTATCCATCCAAGATTCAATAAAACCCCATATGAGCTTGTGAATAACAGAAAACCGGATATCTCTTACTTTCACGTATTTGGCGCTTTGTGCTATCCTACGAATGACAGAGAAGATCTTGGAAAACTTAAAGCAAAAGGTGATATTGGAATCTTCATTGGATATTCAGATAACTCGAGGGCATTCAGGTGTATAACAGAAGAACTAGGAGGATCATGGAGACGATGAATGTGAAGTTTGATGAACTGTCACATATGGCTTCTGAGAGACTCGCTCTAGAACCCGCACTAAACCAGCAGACTTCGGACACATCGTTCAGGACTCATTACCTCAAAGAGCTCAATCAACTTCCTTGACAATCCTAAAGAACAAGAATGGGAGAATTTCCTCGAGTTAATGTTCGATGAATACTATGGTGGAACTTCGACAAATGCATCAAACCATCATTCCGCTGCACCCGCTCAAAATCATCCTCCACCACCAACAGAAGATGCATCTACAACGGTCGAAACCAATGCACCAATTCCGTCTACATCATCTACATCTACTACAGTTATTGCACCCGTTCTACCAGCAGTTGATGAGCAAAACAAAAACCAGAACGATGCAACGTTAGATGCAGACTTATTTGAAAACCCGTTCGCTACGGAATCAGCTGAATCTTCTTCAAGTTTATGAGAACCATCTAACTCGCATACATATAACCAACGGTATCCTTCTACACTGAAGTGGACAAAATACCACCCAATTGAACAAGTTATTGGTGAACCTTCAAGGCCAATTCAGACGAGACGCCAACTTGCCACCGATTGCGACTTGTGCATTTACCTTTGCTCCATTAGCAATATAGAGCCAAAGAACATTCGCGAGGCAATGGCAGAACCCGCATGGATAGAAGCGATGCAGGAGGAACTTCTCCAATACCGTCTACATGACTCTTGGGATATGGTTCCAAGACCAATTGACATTCGCGTCATTGATCTCAAATGGTTATGGAAGAACAAAAGGGATGAAGAGATGACTGTAATTAGCAACAAAGCTCGTCTTGTGGCCAAAGGATACAGACAAGAGGAAGGGATAGACTTTGAAGAGTCATTCGCGCCGGTAGCTAGACTTGAAGCAGTCAGGATATTCTTAGCCTATGCAGCTCACAAAAACATCACGGTTTATCGGATGGACATTAAGACCGCGTTCTTGAATGGAACTCCGAAAGAAGAAGTGTACGTGAGTCAGCCAGAAGGCTTCATCGACATGGAACATCCAGACTACGTCTACAAACTCAAAAAGGCAATCTATGGATTGAAACAAGCTCCAAGAGCGTGGTATGACGAACTGTCCTCTTTCCTTATCCAAAACAATTTCACCAAAGGAACAGTTGATCCTACCTTGTTTACACAAAAATGCAAAAACGACATTTTGATTGTTCAGATTTATGTGGACGACATCATCTTTGGGTCCACTAATCCGAATCTTTCAAAACATTTTGAAAATCTCATGAAAAGTAAATTTGAAATGTCCATGATGGGGGAACTAAAATTCTTTCTTGGTTTACAAATACATCAATCCCCTCGTGGAATTTTTATAAATCAAGCTAAATATACGACTTAGATTTTGAAAAATCATGGTATGGATAATTGTGACTCGGTCGGAACACCAATGGTAACTTCACCAAAATTGGAACCGATTTGTTTGGGAAACCTATTGATCCGAAGAAATATCGGAGCATGATTGGTTCTCTCATGTATCTTACTGCTAGTCGATCGGATATTCATTTTGCTTTGTTTGCTTATTAGCTCGGTTTCAGGCAAAGCCTACCAAAGCACCTCAAAGAGGTTAAACGGGATCTTTCGGTACTGAAGACATCCATCCACATGGGACTTTGGTATCCGAAGGAATCCAGATTTGATCTAATTGCCTTTGACTATTTAGTTCGACGAATTGGAATGCGAAGCCTAACCCCTGAGGAGTTAGAACGTCTTCTCGAATCTTCTTGAAAATGATTTTTCCAAAAAGCTTCGCTGTAAATATTTTTGAAAAACAAAATACAAAATTTGAAAAACCAACAAAAGCAAAATATAAAAATATAAATTTTTTCAAAAAATACAAAAACAATATAAAATCAAAAATCCAAAAACATTCTTCTCACGACATGTCTCTCGTATAATCGATATTCTGTATGTTTCTAGAAATGTCATTCAACAATGATACGGGTATGTACAGATGCTTGAGCGAGAGTTCTTTAATGTTTTTCAAAACATGTCGTTTCTAAAAAATTTCTCAAAATAATGGCTTTCGTATACATCAGTACGAAACCCGGACCGAAATGATGACTTTTGATTATTTTTCAAATCAAAACTCGTGCTTTTAAAGAAAAATCAAAAGTGTACGCTTCAGTGCACTACATTTAAAACTGGTGAGAAATCATCATCATCTTGAGCACCTTTTTCAAGATTGTTCAAAAAGATTTTCAAAATCTTTCAAAATAATTTGTGCTCAAGATAACTCCCTCTAAAACCCTTTAATTGATTATGCTTTATTAAAGGGGGAGTATAAAACTAAAATGTTCCATATTCATGCTTAAATCAAATCCGTTTGTCTCCCCAAAAGATTCTAAAATGTTGTTTAATCCGTTTATATCAAAAATATCACAAACATGCTATTTTTGAGGGGGAGGAGACGTGATTAAAATGTGATCAAAATGTTTAATGATCGGTGTTGGAATCTCACAATGAGCTCGACTCAAATGGAACCAATGAATTGACGGGAATCAAAGTCAGTAAATGTACCATCTCGAGAAACTTGTGATAGATATGCACCTTCATGGGTCTAACCTCCTTTTCAAGGAGTGTTTACAACTTCAAGTTAGTTATTAGAGCTAGTTGTCACCTAAAAACTGACAATGGAACTTTTTAACTAGGCAACGTAACCGCGTCTCGTGGGGAAGTGTCTATCATGAGCCGATCAATTCAAAAAGTGCAAACTCTACCCTCGATGTGCAGATTTTTGTTAAAACTTATAAGCACATATGAAGGGGGAGTGTTTCTGAAAATATAAAACTCTCGGAGTGCTTCAAACATGTTTTCTATCATAAACACTTTGAGAGATTTTCAAAGAAATTGGTTTTATGGCAACAATAGGACAGTCATGGAGTTATAAGGTGACTAAGGATAGGAAATTCGTCCTATGATCCGCCAGAGCCGGAGGGATCTAACCAAGGACATCACAAATAGTTTAGAACTAGAAGTCCTTAGGAATGATTGAAAAAAGGAGTAATGTGAGAAAGGAGAAAGAAGGGGTTGAAGAATTAAAAAGAAATGTGAAGAAAGGGTGAAAAGAAATAGCCCTCCATATTCAACCTTAGGGCAGAAACCGGGTTCAATACATATGCTACTGGTTGTCACTAGTTGACACTGGTATTGAAGACAAATACGTCATGGACCCAGTGACGCACTGCACTAAACCTTCTAGCCACTCAATTCCTCTTAAAAGGATTTGTTTCATTCTCACTGGGAACCCTACATAATCTATCGACTTTCTCTTAGAGATCGTTCGTATTGAAGAAGGAGACCCTCTCCCTAATCTCCGCTTAGGAAAACCAATATGCACTAATTGAGTCTAGAGCCACGAGATTCATCAAAAGATCTCATAGGAACACTTGACATGACATCGCTTGTTATTCATCAATAAGGATACAAGTGATATATTCTAGAGTCCTACGCAGGTCTTAGCAATCTGCCAGAACATTTATGAGAAGTTTCACATCTGTGATCTTGAGTGATTGAATGGAAACTCTGCCAGGGGTCAACATTAAGCGAGCCCTGACAGCAGGTCACTTCGGTAACTCCCGTGGATTACGCTTAGTGTGTCTCAAACGGTCTACAGTCGTGAGGTGATGCTTTGGTGTACCTCAGCGACTCATCTGAACTGTAGGTGTATTTCGGTACATCGCGTTATCTCACTTGTGGGACTCCAGTTCAAGAACGGCCTTTGTAAGAATTAGAGACGTGTTTTCACACTATGCTGTTAACACCCTCGAAATTCCAACTTGTAAGTGCCAGAATCCGCTTATTACTAACTGTTTTTATGTTTTCTTCTTATGGAAGCTCTGGAGCGGATTGATCGTGCAGACTATCCACATGCTCATGCCAACAACACATGAAAGTTCTCATCAAAATCAAATGCAACACAAAGTTAAAGATGATTCTTCGTCAATGTCAAAGAATCTACAAAGTTTAAAGACTCGAGAAATACATCATTGGTAACCAAAAGACAAATAGAAGTGTGAGCATGGTGGAGAAAGACATGGAGACACCTAACCAACGAAGTTGACAACGGCAGACAACCACATTAACTGATCACAAAGCATGAAGGAACAAAGAATCAAGACTATTCGATATCTACACGCAAAGTTCAAGCTCGAAAAAAGTAAAGACCTAATCAAGTGGAGCATCATTTGAATGACCACCCCTTAGGGGGAGATTGTTAGCCTTAATAGTTTTATTAGAAGTGATGGTCATTCACGATTAGGAACTTTGTAACGTGTGTTAGATATCATGATAGAATAGTCAACGGGCTTGTGGATTGGGCTAAGCTAAATGGTTATTAGTCAAGTTAAGCTAGCCTTGTATAAGTTATTGTCCAATCCAACCCAATCCAAGCCCATGTAAAGCCTATTAGGGCATCTGGTAAAGTGTAGTATATATACACCTCAAATGAGTTATTTGAGGTGTGTGCTTGAAAGTGTGTGTGTGTGTGTGTGTTTTTCCTTTGAAATAAACATCATATTGTTTCATCCTTCTCTCACAACATACACGGTTTGTATAAACATCAAGTCACCATCTTTCTTATCTTTTCTTTCTTTATACGCTTTACGTTTGTGTTGGGTTTCACGAGTTCTACGCGTACAGTGGTTAACGTGTTGGTAGTTTGTGATAAGGTTGATAAAAGTAAGGTCCTACACCTACGCATAACTTTCTTTCATTCTTATTCGTGTATTTGTGTGTGTGTTCATCCGATCTTTCTTATCTCATTTCTAACATATTGATGCTTGTGTTACAACATAGTGACCTAATAGTGGGATCATTCGCCATCTATTTGGGTGAAACATTTTGTTTTTTTTGAAGTTTTTTAAGGTATACGCGTAAGTTTCTCGTTCTCAAATTTTCATACGCATAAAGCTTCAAAATTTACACTTTAAAACTCAAGAATATTGTACTTTAAGGTTTATTTTGTGTTAAAGTTTAAGTTTTTAGCATAAAGTTTGAAACTTTACGTGTGTACAATCATTCTTGAGCTTGGTTTTGTGCTTACTCTTCTGTCTACGCGTAAGCTAAAAAAGTGAGCTAAATCATCAAGTTTCCAACTTTTGTGTTATTTTGGTGATATTGAAGATTTTTCATCATAAAAATCAGGTTTCTAAACACTTTTGGGCATAAAATCAGTTTTTGGTGAAAGTTGGTACTTTCTACGCATAGTAAAACCCTAGTTTTACTCGTAAGCTTCAAAGTCTACGCGTAAGCTCATCTTCATTTGATCTTCAGTGCTATTGGTTTACTCAGTGTTTTCTTGCTTGGATAAGCCTGAAAACACTTCAACTTTGGATATCTTTTACACTGGTATAAGTGTAAAGGATTTTTGGGCAAAACCCTAGTTTTACGCCTAAGCTAAAACTTACGCGTAGAATTATTTACGCCTAAGCATTTTCTTACGCCTAAGCCTGTCTTACGCATAATCTAATCTTACGCATAAGGATTCTACTACTAAGCCTTTGGTTTACGCCTAAGCTAAGTTTTCCTCAAGTCTGCACGTAAGCTATTCCTACGCGTAAGCTCTATTGTTACGCGTAAGTTGGTTTTCTACGCATAAGGTACTCTCTACGCTTAAGCTGGTTTCTACGCATAAGGTTACTTCATCAACATTGTTTCATTCGACTACGAAGATCCATCATCAACACAAGTTTCAAGATGTCTCAACCACCATACTCTAGCTACTTTCCTCATGTGTATCCTCAACAACAACTACAACAACAACTCTATCAACAACAACAAATCTATCAACAAAAACAACAATTTCCTCAAGGAGCAATTCAACCACAAATGATTCAACCACCCCTAGTCTTCAAGTACAACTGTACACAAACTTTCAAAATCACCATCCATCCAAGTATGCTATGAAGGAACCGTCTTGGTTTGCAAAGATGTGTGAAGCTTTAAGTAGCCAACAATCCATTCATGAAGCTGGATCCCTTGACAGACCTCCAATGCTCACTCCCGGAAACTACGATCATTGGGTGATAAGGTTCTTTAGGTTCTGTGATCTAAAGAAGCCACATGGAAAGTTCTTGAAGAAGGTCATCCTTGAAGGTCCATTTCAGATGCCTACTATCACTGTACCCGGAGATCCGAATGCTAATCCACCAAGAGATGATATCACCAACGTTGTCGGTCTTAATGAACTCACTACTGACCAAATTCTACACATGGAAGCCAATGAACTTGCAATGCAATATATCTTTTTGGGATTATCCAATCCGATACTTCGTAGTGTTGATGCTTAGAAGACTGCTAAAGCAATGTGGGAGCATATTCATCTTTTAATGGAAGGCACAGAACTCAATCAAGAAGACATGGAATCCAAAATCTACTTAGCATATGAACACTTCATGATTGAACCAGGGGAGACATTAGAGTCATATCATCATCGATTCTCAGACATCATCAATGACTTGGAAAAACATAACATCATTATGCCAAGAATTGCAGTTAACACTAAGTTCCTTAGTAGTCTTGGTCCTGATTGGGAAAAGTATGTTATTTTCATCCGTCAAGCAAAAAATCTTCATCATGCTACATATGGATTGTTGTACGACTATTTGAAGCCCCACCAAAAGGAAGTTGACAGAGAAAGAGTCATCCGTGGAGCTCCTGTTTCACCTTCACTCCCGGATAATCAAACTCTTGCTTTGTGGGCTCAAGCATGTTATCCTCAATTCCCGACCTTGCAAACTGTCTTCACAAATCCTCCACAACCAACTGCTACCATTACACCATATGATCAGTCACAGCAACAATCCCAAGAAACTCAATTGGTTCCATACAACAACAATGATCAAGCACTTTACAGTGAATCTAATGAGGATGCAGAAGCTTTCGATGCATTGCAACAAGGGTTTGTCATGATTGCTAGAGCCTTCGGCCGATATTCCAACAAATCCAACAATCGCATTCGTACCTCATCAAACACAAAGAATCAAGCTGTTGTTAACAATGGACGTGTTGAAGTTCAGAATCGTGGTAATATTCGTCAGATGGGTAGTGGTGAAGGGTTTAATGCTAATGGGAGGAATAACATGGGTGCTCCACAACAACGTGCTCAAGTGGTTGATCAGGGAAATGCTCAGACTGGGGTTAATGGTCTTCGTTGTTATAACTGTAATGAGAAGGGTCATCTGGCTAATGCATGCCCAAAGCCAGGACAAGAGGCGCGCTTATCACAAAGAGGCTTTACTCTTGGCTCTCAAGGATGAAGCTGGTGGAACTCTTACCAACAAGGAAAGAGAGAGCTTCATGGTAAATGCAGATTCTGATGATGACATGGAGGACTTGCGGCTATGCAGCGGTGATGTTAATGGCAAACATGCAAGAACTCCACATGAGTGACACAGGCCCGGTGTATGACACTGACGGCTTGTCTCAGTACGGATCAAAATGTATTCATTACTAATCTGATATCTCCTCCAACATCTGCATCCGACGAGGATCAGAGTGTTCAACAAGAGCCGTCTACATCTCATTCCGATGATAATCAAATAGATCCCGTAGTTATATTTGACGATCAAGATGACCTTATGGTTAATACTGATAATCAAGTTGACTCTGTGGTTATATTTGAGGATCTAAATAATGATCGTGTTAAGACTCACATTGAACAACCTGAATCTGTGTTTAATCCAGATATTGAGCTCATGACCTTAATTCAGACCCAATAATCTTGAATGGAAATGTGCCTTGACATCAATAAGAAATCAAACGATAAAATTGCACTGTTGACTAAGGATAATGAATGCTTAAAGTTCCAACTCAACATTTTTCAAACACAAGAGAAGCGTGAAAAAGGTTTTGAAGTCGCTTTTGCTAAATCTTTCCAAAATGAAAAATCTTTAGAAAAACAGATATGTGATCTAGTTGCATCCAAGAATGCTTTGTTGTCTCTAATAGAACAACTGGAATATGATCATAAACAACAACTTAACGCTCTCACTTCGGAAACTCAAAAAACCAAGTCTGAGTTGTTAACTTGTCAAAAACAGTTCTGTGAGTACAAAAAGCATTCAAGGAAACAAATAGATGACTATATTGAAGAAATTGTCGACTTACAAAACAAAATCAAAGAGTTTCGAAATGTTGTTTATAAACATGGTGAGTCAATCACAACTATTCAAAAGTTTACTTTTAAACCAAATCCAAATGGATATGGACCGAATCTTGCTGATTACAAACCAAAATTTTCACATAGAGCATTCAAACCAAATCCTCAAGTTTACAGTGTAGAACACAGAATTGATGATTCCATTATGAGTGTTGTTGAGTATAATCGTATGGAAGAATTAGATGTAGAAGACGAGAGTCGGTCAAAATTAGAAAATGTTGTTTATAACAAACCATTTAACTATTCAAAAGCCATAACTTTCGTCGCACAACAGGATAATTCTAACACACCTTGGGTTATCACGCCTATTTCTGAGTCTTCTAATATTGGGCCCCAACCCAATACTGCACAAATTAATGGTCCTTTACCTTCACTCAATGAAGTAAAAACATTACCCGAACAATGTCAAATTCTTAAATATTTTGAAACATTCTTATCGGACATCAAACTTTTGGAACTTGAAATTGAAATCAATTCTGAAATAAAAGTTGAACATTTTCAATCGCCTCATGCGCGAGCACAAAGAGATATTTTTCAGACAAGAATTTTACCTCATGTCCGAAATTTGAAAATGTGTGCAATATATTAGGAAAGGGATTTTCACAAAGAGCTTGGACTTATGAAAACAGTTTTCGAGAAAACAGAAACATCAATTTCAAATACTAAACATACAAAGAAAATGTTAAGAAAAGATGTTGATCGACTCTTGGAAGATGTTATCTGTGCTGATACCATAAATGTTGTGTTACTTCATTCTGTTGCAAATGCATTTGATTATATCGCTGTTGATTCTGTTAATTATGTTGAAAATGTTGAGTATACCGATAATGTGTCACAAATCAAGTCTTTAAAAGTTGAAAATGAGCGTTTGTTAAACGAGCTTTCAAATGCAAAACGTCGTCTTCAATGGTGTCAAAAAGATTGTCAAAATCGAGAACTCGCTTTGCAAAACAAAATCAACCAGTTGCATACCAAAACTCTTAATCCAATACTTGAGCAACTGGATGATGAAAACGTGTCTTTGAAGTGTCAAATTTCAAAATATGAACAAGAAATTTCAAAAGTTAAAACGGAATATGGCGTCATATTTGATTTACTCCAAAAGACTCGTGCTCAAGCGTCAAAAGATATTGATGATCATCTTGCATATACCAAAGATGTTTTACGACAAAATGGAAACACTCGTTCTGAAAATCAAGATTTGTTACACACTATCCATGATCTAAAACCAGAGTTGGTAATACTTAAGAAAGATAGGAATAGTAACACAAACGTTATTGCACCAGGAATTCTTAGACTGCCTAATGACACATCACAAGAAACTAATGTGCTTCCCTCTACTGAAACAGGAATAGTTGCCTCTTTTCCCAACGCTAGCACTTCATAGCTTAAGAGCACATCAAGGAAGAATTGGAAGTTGCGATGTAAGAAAAGAACAATAAAGACCTCTGAAGTAGAAGAACACCTTAGGACTTTGAATAAGACTCAAGTTGCACCCAGTTTAGACATTGCGTTAGACAAATGTAATAGAAAAAGTGATGTAACGAATGTTGAACCTTTAAGTACTTTAAATGTTATGTTTGAAGCTTCTTGTGTTGGTTGTTTTTAAAAGCATGTTTTCTGGTTGTCATGATAAATGTGTTACTAATGCTATCTTATCTCGTAAGCGGAATAATAGAAAACGGAATACCTCTAGGCCCACTAATGTTTCTAAGTCTGTGCTAGGTAAACCACCCTCTAGTGTTCCGGCTAAGATCATTGATGTACCCATAGAACCCCCCTCACCTCCTAGGAAGAACTTAACACCTAGTGCATTTACTAAGACAAAAGCTAAGACTAGTTGGAGATGACAGAAATGGTTACATAATACACTTGGCTTTAAATGGATACCTAAAATCATAAACATGTGTGTTTCAACTTTAACTGCATCGGAACCCTCTAACTCTTCGGGTTCCACATCTACTTCTATTCCATCTGTGTCGTCTGTTTATAATGTAGGTGATACAGATCATCCTCTGGGTTGTTGCTAGCGGATGTTCCCGACACATGACAGGCAATATTAAACTGTTATCAAACTTTGTTTCAAAGTTCATTGGCACTGTCAGATTCGGGAATGATCACTTCGCGGCTATCATGGGCTTCGGAGATTACATCAATGGGAACATCGAAATTAGCATAGTTTATTATGTGGAAGGTCTTGGTCACAATCTCTTTTATAAAAACCCGTAAAATTTAGGATTATTATAATAATATTTATTACGTTAGAAAATTCAAATCGGTTATTTTTCTGACAGTTGTCAATATTTAAATGTAAAAACAAGAGGTCACCTCGTTTCCTTAAGAACCTGACACCGCACACATGATACTTGTCCACTAAGTATCTGTAAAATAAATGTGGAATTTATTATTGTCCAAGTTAAAATTTAAGCATACATAAGCTTAATCCATTGTTTCGAGAAGTTATCTCACTTTATTAAAAACACGAGCTCGCGCACGAACCGACCAATAGAAAGTATGATATTAGTCTAATAAACACATTTTAGAATCAATATTGATGTTTTTATATTTCTTTTATAAAAACACACTCGAAAACATATTTTACACGTTAACCGTTTCCAACGTGTAACTGAAATATTCCAATTCACGTTTTAAAACGTAAATAAAATACCGAAACTTCGAGGAAGTTCATGTTTTAACTTCCAACTCTTTTCTACTCTCATTGTGTCGCATTTTATACAATGATACACAATCTAACTCGTTTTATACGTATTACGTATATACATTTCTCGTTATGGAATTATCCCCATTCAAACAACAAACCGAAATTATCCAGACTGATGTTAATAATAAATTATATTCATTATTTTCAAGACATTGCTTTCGAATTTTCCCAATCCTAATTGAGCTTAAAAACGAGAGGGTATCTCGTGAAACGTGAAAACTACGAAATAAATGAGCTTGCGCGACTTTAAACTCTTGAATTATTTTGTTTATTAATTAATTTAAATTCGAGAAAACTATACATGTGAATACTCATTTTTATCAGAAAAATTATTTTGGACGCAATGGCGCAAGTCCCGTATTTTTAAACGGTCGTTTGCTACGTCAAATGGGGCCCACAAGGGTTATTTATATAAGATTATTAAAATTTCAAAACAGCCCCTGGCTAATTTACACAGCCGCCCTTGAACTTTCATTTGTCCATGTTTAGTCCCTCCAGGGGATATAAAAGGCCCAAATTAGGGTTCTTCCTCATTTTGATATATCACCACCCACGGAAAATATTCGGCGCCGTCGCGGTTCGGCCAAAATTCCGCCCACCTGTTCTCGTTACCAACGTGTAGATCAAGACCCAAGGGTCGTGTCTGGAGCGTTTAGGTAAATAAGGAGCTCGTTTGGGTTGTTTTGTAGTACCACCGCCGTCCAGCGCGGCTCACCACCTCGCACCACCGCCCAGCCACCACCTTTCCCCTCTTCCTCTCTCGTTGGTAAGGCTCACGCACCTTTAATCCTTCATAATCTCCATTTTTATTGAAAACCCTAAACGGATTTAATAAATAAAAACGTTTTTATTATAAAAACTAAACAAAAACTTAATGTTTTATCATTAAAACGAGTGGATCTATTGTTCTTGGCTCTCGCTCGACTCGTTGCTGAGTCAACACGACTCGTTCGAGTCAACTCACGAGTTGAGTTGACTCATGCACATTCTTAATTGTGTGGTATTATTATTTTGCGTATAACGTTGTTTATGTCAGTTCTATAATTGTTTGATGTTGTTCGCTCATTTATTTGTGAAACCGACTGTTGAGGGGGTTTCGTATGGTGAAATCTGTGACTCATGGGAGACACGACCTGTTTTTGGTGTTAGCCGAATTTATATGGCTCGTATAGGACTTAGTCGTAACTCAAGGGAGTCATGGCCTAGTGTCGATATTGGTTGATGGAGGTTAATGTTTAGGTGTGTTGGATGTAGCTTGTGGTAATTACTCTTGGTCATAAAAATGTTAAAGTGTGTGGGTATGAGCCGTGACTCACGGGGAGTCACGACCATAAGTTTTGATTAACCAAGGTATCTAGCCGAGGTTGTAGTGTCTAAAACAATTTTGGATAAATATTAGTGAGGTTGGAATTATTAGTTTAGCTATGGTAACTACTTTTATGGAATATTGTTGAAAACGGCACTTTCGGTAAATGTCGTTATGTGTACCACGACACACGAAGTCTCGTGGTGACTTGGAATTATTTTTCGTCTTAATCGTAATGTCTTTCGAGTCATGGTCAAGGTTTAGGAAACCGCAAATTGGTCGTGACCATTAATATCGATATATATTTGTTTTGGAAACCAAAAATGAAGTGTTGGATTTATTTATATTTATTTTGACGTTGATCATTCCATTTAACGTTTATTAACGTAACTTATTATCTTTGTTTTAGTCGATGACGTTTCGGATATTTATCGGATCACTACTCGGGATTGATTTGGGGATTTGTTTTTGATTGGCATAATTGGACAAAACAAGTACTTAACGGATTAAATATTTTGGACTTGGAAATAATTATTAAAGCCTATGCTTGGATTTGATCATTGGATTTTGGACGATATTAGACGAAAATTATTAAAATTAGATTTGGATTATTTTGGACAAACGTTTGTAGTTGTATGAGCATTTATTGGAAATTTTGGACATGAGACGATACAATATATTAGACTCGTAAAGAATTTAATATATTAGACTCGTAACAAACCTAAAATATACAATAAACACTTGTTCAACTAATAACGATTTGCTAGTATAAATTTGTTGAGAAACATTATTTTTGCAACATGAGTTTTAATAAGTCGAAATGACTTGGGAACGTTCTATAAATGAAGGGGTCATGACGAAATTTTGTAAAATTTCTACACTTAAACTTTATTTTTAATAACGCCTTTAATTTGAACTCATCAAATGATGAGCAATATACTAGAATATCGTGCAACCCTTGAAGTTTGAATAATTAATCCAAACTTATCTTTATCTATAAAACATGTATGTTTTATACAAATTATTTGGGAACATAGGGTAAATGCCGAAACGTACTAATTGACTTTCTCGATCGACGTTTGTCTCTGTCGCTATATCTTTGACTTCTTTTGTCATTCCTTTTCGACTTAAGTACGCGTCAGTACTTTTCTCGACTATGTCGATCATCTATACTTTATTTGGCGTGAGAATAATTGAGTCACTAAACGAGTCAACTCTTATACGAAAGTTTCGTATACATTATTCCTCTAACTTTTCCAAGAGCCAAGACGTGCGAACTATTTTCGCAACTACACTTTTCGATCATTATCGACAATCAAAATAATTCATGAAACTTTACATGATATGTTATTAAACAAATATTTAAAATATTTGTTCTTAACTTCAGGTATTTTAAAGATCCTAATACTTGAAAACTTTTGCTTTTGAACTTCAAGCAATTCTAAAACATAAATACTTGTGAACTTACAAACGTTGTTTTTGAATACAAGACTTAGACTAAAAACCATACCATACTTATCTAGGTTGCGTGTCGGAGCCGTGCACATTTATTACTTGATGTTAGTTGTGATGTCTTACATTTCTGCATACCAAGGTGAGTTTCATAGCCCCTACTTTTAACTGCTTTATACTTGTTTTGGGGGAAGATACATGCTCATTTTACTTAAATCATTTTACTTGTGCATTCCATGCATACTATGCTTTTACATGTTTAAAGTTTTCATCACACATAGATGTTTTATAGAGCATACCAAAACCTTTGACCTAGAATATTACGCAGCTTAGCCTAAGTCCTTAGATCCCAAATTGCCCTCTTCATGAACCGTCAATTCCTGCTGGGAAGCGCGAATGTTATAAATAGATCTATTGAGGGTGACTCCTCTGTTCGGTTGACCCCGCTTGGGTCAAGGCGAAACATATAACATGTCGGGACCGAGTGTATTGGGATAAACACTCACCATGGGCTCATTATTTGTATGACTTCTTTGTGCATACAAGAACTGTCGTAGTTTCGGTTGCATGAACTTAGTGCTAGCGTAATAGATTCAATATATGACATTATATTCGTTGTAATGTACATATACCCTACTTATGGTCCACTAATGAAATCTCTTTTATGAAATACTTTTATGAATTGAAATCATAAACTTTGTGACATTATGCAAGACGTAATGATCATCAAGAACCAAAATTGAAACAGTGTACTGAAATCCCTTTTTAACTAAACCTATGAACTCACCAGCGTAAGTTGACCCCTTTTAGCATGTATCTTCAGGTTTTGAAGTGATAGCTTATCTTTGGAGGCGCAAGGCAAAGGCATGGCATGGTCATAGACGACTCTGATTTATGTATTGGGACCACCTTTTTATAATGGGTCATTTTCCGCACTAATTAAATAATGTAAACATTGTTTTTAAGAAATGAATAAAAGTTTCTCTTATAAGAATCCGTTGTTCTATGCTTATGTTGTGATACCAATTTAGTAGCACCCCGATACTTGTATGCTTCCGCTGAGTCATTTTTGGGGGTGTTACAGATTGGCATCAGAGCCTAGGTTATAGAGAACTGGGTATTTTTAAAACCTAGACTATAACCACTTTTACAAAAACTAAACCCTATGACCGACACGTGCCTGCCTGCCAAGCTGATGCCTCACTTATGATCCTGTTGAGATCATACTTGATAAGATACATGTTTTATCACTACTTACCTAATTTCATAATAGGTTATAATTTTCCCTATACGTATAATTACGTATCACTGCACTACACCTTTCCCTCACACAAAGAGAATAATTGTTCTAATCCTTCAAGACAACCTTTAAAAGTATTGTAACATATTACTAGCGTAACTAAGCTAAGTATTTCAAAATTCATTGAACCTCGGGTGAATATAGACTGATCACCTATATTTAACCAGGGACAGTGGGACATAGCCTGATCACCTATGTCTGACTTAGAGGTGAATTTTGTGGTACTTAGGATAGTTATAATAGCTTTATGTCTAGTAAGAAAATGATAATATTTTGATAAACATGTAACATTTCAATAAACCACATATTGACGGTTATACTAAAGCCACACACTGGCGTCACACTATCCTTTAATCACAAGCCACTCACCGGCATACCCTAATCACAAGCCACTCATCGGCATACCCTAATCACAAGCCACTCACCGGCATACCCTAATCACAAGCCACTCATCGGCATACCCTAATCACAAGCCACTCACCGGCATACCCTAAACACAAACCACTCACTGGCATTCCCTAAACATAAGTCACTCACTGACATTCCCCAATCACAAGTCACTCACTGGCATTTCTTAGTCATAAAACACTCACTGGCATCACAATATCTCTTAATCATAAGCCACTCACTGGCGTCATACTACTTCTTAATCATAAACTTTATAATTTCATATCACAATCGGGTTATGTTATAGTCACACCTACCCCACACCTTACACCCCATGAACAAATCAAACCATTCTAGGAGCAACCTTTCAATAGCACCTATGAGAAAAATTCTCTAATGGGAATAGGCAAAAAAAAAGAACAATAAACCTTTGGCAAAATCTAGAAAGACACAGTAAATGACCCATAATCCCGCAAAACTTGAAAATTTCACTATTGAAAAATTTGATACCTAGAAACTCCACCCACCTCTTAAGAATAACCGTGCCTGCCTTATTACCCTACTACAAACAAAAGAGTTGCCTTACAAACTATTTCCGATTATCCCTCAAACTATTATAATCAAAAATACTTCATGAATCATTCTACAAACCAAATTACCATTTTACCATAAAATAAACTACAATTCTACCCATACCTTACCAAAATAAAGTATTCCTTAATACTTTGAAAGTTATTCCAGAACCACTCTATTGGTTACTTATTTCATCGAAATGTGTTTTAAGTTAATACCCCCTAAACAAAAATGATCAATGTCCTCCTTGATAGCTAAGCCTGACCTTAGGATGTATCCTACACCTCTGCCTAAAACCCTAGGTAACCATGAGGTTCATCAACTATTAAACCTCCAACCGTACCCAACTTAGACAACTAAACCTTACTCGTAGCCATGGGTAAATGTGATATCTTGATACACATTCTTACTACAATAAAATTTCCAAATTTGAGGATTACTCTTTAGAATCCAACAATAATACTTTCCAAAATCCCTCGTTAAAATGAGACAAAATGCTGAAACACTAAAAGTTTCGCAAAATTTCCCGGTACACCTCATGATTTAGAACCGGTTTTACAATTTTTTAAAAATGTGTCATTTTTACATCTTATCGATTTTGAAATCTGGTCTTAGCCAAACTTGTGTAAACATTTATTCGAAAGGAAAGTTCGAAAACAAATGTTCCCCCATCCCTTAAAGAATAAAACACACAAACCCGTAGCAAACCTTAAGAATTAACCACTATACTTTAGAATCATTAAATACAATAAATGGGTAAGTTTTACCATGGGAAGTAGAGATTCTCACACTAACAAAATAGTGTAACCTCATGACATCAAAAATTATAACTTTCACCCAAATGAACCTACCCCAGAAAAATCATAACTCCTCAGATAGAGGATGTGCTCCTGGCACAACACCTAGGTACCCATACCCAAAGAGGAAACCCTAGAAACAACCTAGGGAAAATTCAAAACTTGTTCCAAATACCATCACCTCGTTCCCGACACCCTATCGGGTAACGTAAACTGAGATCCGGGACGGATCTCCTGTAAGGTGGGTAGACTATAACAACCCGTAAAATTTCGGATTATTATAATAATATTTATTACGTTAGAAAATTCAAATCGGTTATTTTTCTGACAGTTGTCAATATTTAAATGTAAAAACAAGAGGTCACCTCGTTTCCTTAAGAACCTGACACCGCACACATGATACTTGTCCACTAAGTATCTGTAAAATAAATGTGGAATTTATTATTGTCCAAGTTAAAATTTAAGCATACATAAGCTTAATCCATTGTTTCGAGAAGTTATCTCACTTTATTAAAAACACGAGCTCGCGCACGAACCGACCAATAGAAAGTATGGTATTAGTCTAATAAACACATTTTAGAATCAATATTGATGTTTTTATATTTCTTTTATAAAAACACACTCGAAAACATATTTTACACGTTAACCGTTTCCAACGTGTAACTGAAATATTCCAATTCACGTTTTAAAACGTAAATAAAATACCGAAACTTCGAGGAAGTTCATGTTTTAACTTCCAACTCTTTTCTACTCTCATTGTGTCGCATTTTATACAACGATACACAATCTAACTCGTTTTATACGTATTACGTATATACATTTCTCGTTATGGAATTATCCCCATTCAAACAACAAACCGAAATTATCCAGACTGATGTTAATAATAAATTATATTCATTATTTTCAAGACATTGCTTTCGAATTTTCCCAATCCTAATTGAGCTTAAAAACGAGAGGGTATCTCGTGAAACGTGAAAACTACGAAATAAATGAGCTTGCGCGACTTTAAACTCTTGAATTAATTTGATTTATTAATTAATTTAAATTCGAGAAAACTATACATGTGAATACTCATTTTTATCAGAAAAATTATTTTGGACGCAATGGCGTAAGTCCCGTATTTTTAAACTGTCGTTTGCTACGTCAAATGGGGCCCACAAGGGTTATTTATATAAGATTATTAAAATTTCAAAACAGCCCCTGGCTAATTTACACAGCCGCCCTTGAACTTTCATTTGTCCACGTTTAGTCCCTCCAGGGGATATAAAAGGCCCAAATTAGGGTTCTTCCTCATTTTGATATATCACCACCCACCGGAAAATATTCCGGCGCCGTCTCCGGTTCCGGCCAAAATTCCGGCCACCCCTGTTCTCGTTACCAACGTGTAGATCAAGACCCAAGGGTCGTTTCTGGAGCGTTTGGGTAAATAAGGAGCTCGTTTGGGTTGTTTTGTAGTACCACCGCCGTCCAGCGCGGCTCACCACCTCGCACCACCGCCCAGCCACCACCTTTCCCCTCTTCCTCTCTCGTTGGTAAGGCTCACGCACCTTTAATCCTTCATAATCTCCATTTTTATTGAAAACCCTAAACGGATTTAATAAATAAAAACGTTTTTATTATAAAAACTAAACAAAAACTTAATGTTTTATCATTAAAACGAGTGGATCTATTGTTCTTGGCTCTCAACTCGCTCGACTCGTTGCTGAGTCAACACGACTCGTTCGAGTCAACTCACGAGTTGAGTTGACTCATGCACATTCTTGTTAATCCGTGGCTGTTATTATTATTTTCGTGCGTATAATCGTTGTTTATGTCCAGTTCTATAATTGTTTGATGTTGTTCGCTCATTTATTTGTGAAACCGACTGTTGAGGGGGTTTCGTATGGTGAAATCTGTGACTCATGGGAGACACGACCTATTTTTGGTGTTAGCCGAATTTATATGGCTCGTATAGGACTTAGTCGTGACTCAAGGGAATCATGGCCTAGTGTCGATATTGGTTGATGGAGGTTAATGTTTAGCCGTGTGTTTGGACGTAGCTTGTGGTAATTACTCTTGGTCATAAAAATGTTAAAAGTGTCGTGGGTATGAGCCGTGACTCACGGGGAGTCACGACCATAAGTTTTGATTAACCAAGGTATCTAGCCGAGGTTGTAGTGTCTAAAACAATTTTGGATAAATATTAGTGAGGTTGGAATTATTAGTTTAGCTATGGTAACTACTTTTATGGAATATTGTTGAAAACGGCACTTTCGGTAAATGTCGTTATGTGTACCACGACACACGAAGTCTCGTGGTGACTTGGAATTATTTTTCGTCTTAATCGTAATGTCTTTCGAGTCATGGTCAAGGTTTAGGAAACCGCAAATTGGTCGTGACCATTAATACCGATATATATTTGTTTTGGAAACCAAAAATGAAGTGTTGGATTTATTTATAATTATTTTGACGTTGATCATTCCATTTAACGTTTATTAACGTAACTTATTATCTTTGTTTTAGTCGATGACGTTTCGGATATTTATCGGATCACTACTCGGGATTGATTTGGGGATTTGTTTTTGATTGGCATAATTGGACAAAACAAGTACTTAACGGATTAAATATTTTGGACTTGGAAATAATTATTAAAGCCTATGCTTGGATTTGATCATTGGATTTTGGACGATATTAGACGAAAATTATTAAAATTAGATTTGGATTATTTTGGACAAACGTTTGTAGTTGTATGAGCATTTATTGGACATTTTGGACTTGAGACGATACAATATATTAGACTCATAAAGAATTTAATATATTAGACTCGTAACAAACCTAAAATATACAATAAACACTTGTTCAACTAATAACGATTTAGTATAAATTTGTTGAGAAACATTATTTTTGCAACATGAGTTTTAATAAGTCGAAATGACTTGGGAACGTTCTATAAATGAAGGGGTCATGACGAAATTTTGTAAAATTTCTACACTTAAACTTTATTTTTAATAACGCCTTTAATTTGAACTCATCAAATGATGAGCAATATACTAGAATATCGTGCAACCCTTGAAGTTTGAATAATTAATCCCAACTTATCTTTATCTATAAAACATGTATGTTTTATACAAATTATTTGGGAACATAGGGTAAATGCCGAAACGTACTAATTGACTTTCTCGATCGACGTTTGTCTCTGTCGCTATATCTTTGACTTCTTTTGTCATTCCTTTTCGACTTAAGTACGCGTCAGTACTTTTCTCGACTATGTCGATCATCTATACCTTATTTGGCGTGAGAATAATTGAGTCACTAAACGAGTCAACTCTTATACGAAAGTTTCGTATACATTATTCCTCTAACTTTTCCAAGAGCCAAGACGTGCGAACTATTTTCGCAACTACACTTTTCGATCATTATCGACAATCAAAATAATTCATGAAACTTTACATGATATGTTATTAAACAAATATTTAAAATATTTGTTCTTAACTTCAGGTATTTTAAAGATCCTAATACTTGAAAACTTTTGCTTTTGAACTTCAAGCAATTCAAAAACATAAATACTTGTGAACTTACAAACGTTGTTTTTGAATACAAGACTTAGACTAAAAACCATACCATACTTATCTAGGTTGCGTGTCGGAGCCGTGCACATTTATTACTTGATGTTAGTTGTGATGTCTTACATTTCTGCATACCAAGGTGAGTTTCATAGCCCCTACTTTTAACTGCTTTATACTTGTTTTGGGGGAAGATACATGCTCATTTTACTTGTGCATTCCATGCATACTATGCTTTTACATGTTTAAAGTTTTCATCACACATAGATGTTTTATAGAGCATACCAAAACCTTTGACCTAGAATATTACGCAGCTTAGCCTAAGTCCTTAGATCCCAAATTGCCCTCTTCATGAACCGTCAATTCCTGCTGGGAAGCGCGAATGTTATAAATAGATCTATTGAGGGTGACTCCTCTGTTCGGTTGACCCCGCTTGGGTCAAGGCGAAACATATAACATGTCGGGACCGAGTGTATTGGGATAAACACTCGCCATGGGCTCATTATTTGTATGACTTCTTTGTGCATACAAGAACTGTCGTAGTTTCGGTTGCATGAACTTAGTGCTAGCGTAATAGATTCAATATATGACATTATATTCGTTGTAATGTACATATACCCTACTTATGGTCCACTAATGAAATCTCTTTTATGAAATACTTTTATGAATTGAAATCATAAACTTTATGACATTATGCAAGACGTAATGATCATCAAGAACCAAAATTGAAACAGTGTACTGAAATCCCTTTTTAACTAAACCTATGAACTCACCAGCGTAAGCTGACCCCTTTTAGCATGTATCTTCAGGTTTTGAAGTGATAGCTTATCTTTGGAGGCGCAAGGCAAAGGCATGGCATGGTCATAGACGACTCTGATTTATGTATTGGGACCACCTTTTTATAATGGGTCATTTTCCGCACTAATTAAATAATGTAAACATTGTTTTTAAGAAATGAATAAAAGTTTCTCTTATAAGAATCCGTTGTTCTATGCTTATGTTGTGATACCAATTTAGTAGCACCCCAATACTTGTATGCTTCCGCTGAGTCATTTTTGGGGGTGTTACATCTTTTCAGTCGGTCAATTTTGTGATGGAGATTTGGAAGTTGCTTTTAGGGAGAAAACTTGTTTCATTCGTGATCTATAGGGAAACGATCTTATGTCTAGTCAACACACATCAAGTCTTTACACAATCTTAATGCAAGACATGATTTCTTCATCTCCCATCTGTCTCCTTTCAAAGGCAACATCAACAAAATCTTGGCTATGGCACCGTCGACTTTCACACTTAAACTTTCAAACCATAACCAATCTTGCACGTTACAAACTTGTTGAAGGTCTCCCAAGATTTCGGTATTCTAAAGATCACCTATGCTCAGCTTGTGAACAAGGAAAAAGCACTCGTGCTCATTTTCCTTCAAAGGTGGAACACAGCTCACAGCATGTGCTTCATCTTCTTCACATGGATTTGTGTGGCCCGATGCGCGTGCAGACGATTAATGGCAAACGCTACATTTTGGTAATTGTCGATGACTACTCAAGATGGACTTGGGTTTATTTTCTTCGAACTAAAGATCAAGCTCCACAGATGATCATCACCTTTCTCACGAAAATTCAAGTTCAGCTCTGGAACACAGTCAGACAAATCAGAACAGACAAAGGAACTGAATTTGTGAATCAAACTCTTCGTGCATATTATGAGAAAGTGGGAATTGAGCATCAAACATCAATTGCACGAACACCGGAACAAAACGGAGTTGTTGAAAGACGAAACCATACGTTAGTGGAAACTGCAAGAACAATGTTATTAAATGCAAAACTTCCAGATTACTTGTGTGTTGAAGCCGTGTCAACTGCATGCTACACTCAGAACCGTTTAATGATTACCAAACGCCACAACAAAATACCTTACGAGCTTATCCACAACCGCAAACCGAACCTCAAACACTTTCATGTATTTGGATCCCTTTGTTACCCAAATAATGATCATGATGACTTTGGTAAGCTCAAAGCCAAAGCTGACATTGGAGTCTTTGTTGGATACTGTGAAAATTCTAAGGGTTACCGGATCTGGAATTGTCGTACAAGGGAGATTATGGAAACGATTCATGCAAATTTCGATGAGCTTACAGAAATGGCTTCTGAGCAAAACAACTTGGAACCCGGACATAACCGTCTAAACTTCCCCCAAACCCCATCATCAGCTGAACCAAGCTTACAGCTTACTCGTCAACAAATGGAACAGCTATTTGCTCCTCTGTTTAGTGATGATATTGATCAACGTGCTCCAGATGTATCAAATGTTTCCGCTGCTCAAGCTGATAATAATCCAATACCTGATACACCTGAAACAACAACAACTGTTGAAGAAGCACCTCCAATTGATTCTACAACAACAACCAAACAAAACGCATCCAATGACGCTGAACCAGCTGATGATCTTCAGAACCATGAAGTACCCCAACCTGCAGATTATGATCCAAATGCGTTCTTCAACCCTTTTGCAAATGATTCTGCCACTTCTGATGTTGCAGAATCATCCACAAGTCATTTGAATCCTCCCAATCTGCATAATGTATATCAACATCAACCCTCCACACATCGTTGGACTAAAGACCATCCTCTTGCGAACATCATAGGAAACCCAAATCAACCAGTCGTAACTAGACGACGCCTTCAGACAGACGGTGAACATTGCATTTTTGCACTTACCGTTTCCCAATTTGAACCCAAAAACATTAAATAAGCAATGACTTATGACAACTGGATTGAATCCATGCAAGAAGAACACAATCAGTTTAAATGTCTTAAAGTATGGGAATTGGTTGAAAAACCAACAAGGGTCTATGTTATTGGTCTGAAATGGATTTGGAAAAACAAGTTGGATGCTGAAGGTACGGTTATCAAAAATAAGTCACGTCTGGTGGCCAAGGGTTATAGACAAGAAGAGGGGATTGATTTCGAAGAATCATTCGCACCGGTTGCTAGACTTGAGGCTGTACGGATTTTTCTAGCATTTGCGGCTCACATGAACATCACGGTCTATCAGATGGATGTCAAAACCGCCTTTCTGAATGGTCAACTGAAGGAAACGGTATATGTTAGTCAGCCGGAAGGATTTGTTGATCCAGAGTTCCCAAATCACGTCTTCAAACTGAAAAAGGCTCTTTACAGTCTCAAACAAGCTCCTCGGGCGTGGTATGATAAGTTATCATCCTTTCTCATTGCCAATAATTTCACTAAAGGTTCGGTCGACCCAACACTTTTCATTCAATATCACAGGGCTCACATTTTAATCGTTCAAATCTATGTGGATGACATCATTTTTGGGTCAACACATAAAAAGTACACAAACGAATTTTCAAAACTTATGAAAAAACATTTTGAAATATCCATGATGGGTGAACTTACAATTTTTCTAGGATTGCAAGTTCATCAATCACCCCGTGGTATTTTCCTTAGTCAGTCCAAATATGCCCTTGAAATTTTAAACAAACATGGAATGCTAACCTGTGATACCTATACCACACCTATGGCACATATCAAGAAACTGGACGCTGATTTGCATGGGAAATTGGTTGACCCTACCAAATACCGAAGTATTATTGGGTCTCTCATGTATCTAACAGCCAGTAGACCTGATATTGTATTTGTTGTATATCTTTGCTCCCGTTATCAGTCGAGACCAACTGAAACTCACCTCTCTAAGGCTAAAAGAATCCTCCGATACATCAAGGGAACCATTAACTTGGGAATCTGGTATCCGAAGGATTCTAGTTTTGAACTAATAGCTTTTTCAGACGCTGATCATGCAGGTTGCTTAGATTCACGAAAAAGTACTTCAGGAGCTCTACAATTTCTTGGTGATAAACTGGTGTCATGGCAATCGAAGAAGCAGGATTGTACATCACTGTCCTCAACCAAAGCAGAATATGTAGCCATCTCAGCGTGTTGTGCTCAAGTCATTTGGAAGAGAACACAACTCAAATACTATGGTTACGTATTTGACAAAATCCCCGATGTACTGCGACAATCGAAGTGCTATTTCAATCTCGTGCAACTCCGTCCAACATTCGAAGTCTAAGCACATCGATCTTCGATATCATTTCATCAAGGAGCATGTGGAAAAGGGTACTGTTGAATTATACTTTGTAGGTATTGAATATCAACTGGCAGACCTTCTCACCAAAGCCTTAGCTCCTGCTAGGTTTACCGAGTTGGTCCACCGGATTGGTATGAGGTGTTTGACTCCAGAGGAACTGGACGAACTTTTAAAAAAATCTTAAAACCAGTCAAACACCAAAACCTCTTTTGTAAATATTTTTTCAAAAACAAAATACAAAAATACAAAACTTATAAAATACAAAAATATTCTTCTATCTAAATTTCTTTTAACATGCCAAGTACAAATCTTCCGTCAACATTTCACACTTTCTAAAAATTTCAAATATTTTCACGGTTAAGTGTTGAGCGGGAGAAAGTAAATATTTTATGTTTCATAAAACCTTGTACTTGCATGTTACCTAGTTTTGGTAGTATCTTTGCTCATGGTGGATACGTTTCTTGTTTCAAAACACTCCTCGGACACAAATTTGTAAAATTTCTCTATTTTAAAAGTCGAGGGGGAGTGTCGTCAAGTTTCTTTCCAAACTAACACTTCATATTTAACTAAAATGGAAGTTATGGGCTTTGAATGAAAATGTTTGAGGTAGAGGGACCAAAATTTTCAAAAGTTTAAACTTATTTTAACAAAACCCTTCCACCTAAAAACACTTACCATTTATTTCTTACAATTAATACCGCAACCACCATCATCCTACGCCTATAATTCAAACCACAAATCTGTGTTTCAAACTTCGAATTTGTAAGTGGTTAATGATTCTTGGTACAATTCTAAACATAGGTTTTGATTTATATGAAAAACCAACGGTTAGATTTAACTCTAAGAGTGATTTCATGTTCTACGCGTATGCGTATGAACATGTAATCACGTTTGGGTGTTTGTTGTGAAATAAGTGTGTTAAAACGTTGTTAATATCAATTCTAAAACTATTTCCAACAACAAAATCAACCCAGAAACTTCATTCAATCATTTTCAAAATTTAGGGTTTATGCGTGGTTTTGGGTATTTTTGATTGTGAGTGTTTCTGTGTAATTAGTTGCTTGAGAGATGATTATTACATGTTTAATTAACCTAAACCAACCTTGTATCATGTCCAGAAACACTAAATTTGGTAAAATTGAGATTTAGGGTTTATGTCTCGTAGAATTGGGGATTTGTGATTCATAAGGTATTTGATGTTATAACTTGTTGAAAACGTCTCTTTAGGCTACTAAGACATTCCAGAAATCATTTGGTACAATTCCTATGGCTAGATTTCTTATTCGTAAGATTTGAAACTTTAGGGTTTTAGTTTACGCCTAAGGAAAAACCTACGCGTAACTGATAACTAGTGTGATTCCATGTGAGGTTGATAGAGGTTGAATAATAGTGTTAATGGTTATGTTATGATGAATTTATTTTAGGTTATTTCGCGTGCAAAATCAGAATCAAGGTTAAAATGGAACTCTACGCATAAGGATCACCTTACGCGTAGAAGGTTACACGTAAGAGAAATCTTACGCGTAACTCTTACGCGTAAGGTTCTACATAGGGACTACGCGTATCCTGTGAAGGATATGCGTAAACTTGAGTCTTACGCATAAGGTTCACTCTTACGAGTAAACCTTAGGCATAAGCTCCCACATACGCTTACGTGTATTCCTTATGCCAAGAGCAAATTTTCCTACGTGTAAGAGGAGTTCCTACGCATAAGCTTATGTCTACGCGTATGGTCACACACTGTTTATGCATAAGCTTACAATTTTTACGCTTAAGCCTTATTTTAACCTTACTTATGAATTGTTACGCACTTACGCGTACAAACTTGTAAATAAATAACTCATAACGTCACGAAACCAAAATGTCACTAATAAGCTATAATGGTTAAAATGTTGTGTGAATGAGTGAAAATTTGGACTCTAAAATTCAAAATTAATAAACTCACGAAACTTATCACGATTACTTTGGACTATTGGACAAACAAGTGACATTGGACTCGTAACATTCATTAACATAACATATTCAATAATTGGACAATAAAAATCAACTTTTGACTAACGTAATGTCTTTCGATATGTTGGTTCTTTTGGCTCAATATCTTTCAGATCACAATATGGACGTCTTAATGGAAAATGTTAACGCACCAAACGTACTCACAATGGAAGATATTTTCCCTACCGGTTACAACATGAAGATTGGAAAGAATAATCTCAAAGTGGACTTTGA
This sequence comes from Chrysanthemum makinoi, assembly GCA_910596185.1. Lineage (NCBI taxonomy): Eukaryota > Viridiplantae > Streptophyta > Magnoliopsida > Asterales > Asteraceae > Chrysanthemum > Chrysanthemum makinoi. The sequence continues at coordinate 254,284,014 of OU343221.1, forward strand.
TAACTTCACATGCTCTAAGTCTTCATGCCGTATTGCTGTGGACATTCTAAAGATTCATCCCTACAACAACTCAGCAACGGTACCAGAGATCTACATCCATCAGTTCTGGCACACAATGAAGAAAGTTGATGGTCAAGATGCTGTCACGGTGACTCTCAACAATAAACAAGTCACCGTTACTATTGCTAATTTACGAGCCATTCTTCTGCTCCCTGCTGTCCAGCCTGAGTATGTTCCTACTCCAACTGAAGAGGCTACACTCCAATTCATGGTCGATATTGGCTATGATGAAGCTGCAGGAATCATTACCAAACACTCTTCAGTCTATTTAAAGAACATCCCTCAGCCGTGGAGAACTTTATACATCATACTCACAAAGTCTGTTTCCGGCAGAGACAACGGTTATGAGCATCCAAAGCTAATGGAACTACAAGTCTTCTAGGGCATGGTCAACAAGATGCATATTGACTTCGCAAGTCTGATTTGGGAAGACATGATGTCTTACCTCAGGAATCCTAGCACCAAGGTCCCCTACATCAGATACACCAAGTTGTTGATCCAAAGGATACTCGGGAATAATCAAGATATTCCCTTGAGGCTTGATAACCCCAAGCAACATTCTGCGTTGTTTGAGTCAACCTTAAATGTTGTCAGATTCAAAGACTCATCGACAAAGAAGCAAGGTGTAGTTTTGACTAACTGTCTACTCATTGATGAAGTTATAATCCTTCAATCGTACACACGATATCAAGAAGCAGTGACCTTAGGCAAAGTCGGCTTCATGGATGAAAAGTCTTCAGCCATACCAGTTAAAAGGACCAGGAGAGGCAGTACTGGAAGTATAGCAAGCACTGGAAGTGCCCTAAAGTATCCAAAGAGAAATCCTCCCAGAAAATAATAGTTCTGTCAAAGAGAGCCACTCCTAATCCTCAACTGGCACTCAAATTAGAGGATCAAGACTCTGAGGATACTAACACTGATGAAGAGGTTCACTACTCGGAAACTGCTACAGATGATACGATAACAGTAGAAAAACCTCCTAGTCCCAAATCTAACAAGGGAAAGACTCAAGTTGAAGAGCAGGAAAAAGAAGAGAGTTGTGATGAAGAACCAAATGATGAGGATAAAGACTACAGAAAAACACTGAAGAATCTCAGGTTAGAACATGCTGCTAAGGAATTTAACCTTCAACAAACTCGTGGCCCTGGAGGTTCAAGTGGTGGTGCCCAAACCACACCAATTCTCGATGCGGTTAATCAACCCTATAAGGGAACTGGTACTACCAGTCGGGAATCTGAACAATAGCAGCAAGAGGATGATATCATCTTCGAATTTGAGAAAGAAGAGAAAAAGGAGAAGGATGAAAGGATTAATGATGAAGATATTGAGGAAGCTTCTCGTTTAAGAGCTGAAGAGGAAGATTGAGCTAAAGAAGAGGCCAGGGTAAAAGTTGAAGAACAGGCTAAAGCTGAAAAAGAAGCGGATGATTATCTTCTAGATAATCCTGAACATAACCCGGAACAAACTTCTGAGCCTCCAAATGACCCAGAGCCTTCTCATGACCCATCTTCGTCAGATTCTTCATCTCATTCTTCACCACCACCATCCAAATATGCCACCACTAGATCCGCATCCAAATCAGTCAAGAAACCGAGCAACACTTGGGCATCACGAGCTAAAACTAAGATTATTAACGCTGTCAGGCAAGTAAGGAAGAAAAACATGGTCAACAAGAAATTAAATCAACTGGCCGACAGATTAAACTTTCTTCAGGATGTGATGAATGAGTTTTTAGATGAAAGGGAACAGATTCAACAGTTTCTCAATAAAGATATCCAAGGGGAAATGGACAAGACGATCAGAGAATATACTCACAAGTTTCTTCTCGACACTGTCCCTGGAGTGACAAGAGAGATGTTCACCAGACAACTTTATCCTAATCTCATGCGATTGGTTAAGCAAACAATGCAATCTACTCCTGTAGCAATGCAAATCAATCCAGTCCAGCCTACGGTTGTCTCCGATGCAGAATTGATTTCCAAGCTTGTTTTACAAATGTCTCAATGATCCGCAACATTTAATTCTGATGAAGCTAAACTATTTGAGGCATTTCTGGAATATCAACTCAAAACTTCATGTAAAGAGTCAGCTGAAAGGGCTAAGCGTCCAAGAGACGATGATGATGCGGATAAGGATTCTGAGCCGAAACACAAGAAGAAAAATGATGAATCATCTTCTATGCCTCCACCAACCCAAAGGAACACCACCACTAGAAGATCTCCTCAACGTCTTCCTGCTACTGACAAACCTCAAGACTCTGAGTCTCCACCACCAATGGAGAAAACTGGTGATCATTTTGAATACACTGGTGGTGACAATGAGGAGATTCCTGAGCCCCAAAAACAACCTCCTCCTTCTACATCAACTAAGCAACCAACATCATCCTCCAAGCCAAAGAATAAAAAGTCAACATCAGTTGTTTCATGGCTAGATGAAGATGAAAATGAAGAATATGACTGGTTTTTAAAGCTTGTTGACGCAACCCCTCAGTTACCGGAAGGCCAAGAACCGGTAGATGGTAGAACTATGGAGCAGGTCAAGATTATCCAGGAAAAGTTCAAGGTGAAGAAGATGACGAAAGCAGAGTTGAAACGAATCAAGAACGACGCTTTTCAACTACTTAGCCAGTGCCATAGAAGTCGAATATCATCTCGACAACATAGCACGAGCCATGTCCAACAACATTGATTGGCTCAACCCTGAATCCAATATCGACTTCACCAGACCTGACAAGGCTCCATACTACACTGACTGGACAAAGCCACTACCCACCATTGGCCGACCTGATCAACCGAAGATTCTTTACCGATATTTCTTCAACAATGACCTGGAATTTCTTCAGCACGGTAGCGATGTAAGCAAGAAATACGCTACTTCACTCACCTTCCCTTTCCCTGCAGCAATCTTCTCCAACAATGTGGCCATCGAAGAAGAAGCCACACATATGTTTGTTGATAATGTGGTAAAGTATGACCTCGATGCTCTATATGGAATTCATCATTGGCCTGAACGAAGAAGAATATACTACAGAAGCTGCCAGGTACTCAAATCGAAAAAGGAGGTATACAATGACCAAAGGATCGTTGCCATAATGCATGTTAGCCTGTCTACCAAATGGGACTACTTATTCCTGAAGAAAATCATAGTCAAACGGCAAGACGAACAGGAATATGACTTTTCTGAAGCGGATTTTCTGAGGTTGTCACTCAATGACATTGAAGATATGTATCTTGCCAAGGTACAAGGACGAATGCGACACTTCTCCACGAACATCCAACTCCAGTACAGCAAGTCATTGCTAATATTCATCAGAAGCATCGTTATCCAGGAACGTGTTGAAGACCTTCAACTTGCCGTGGAATCTTACCAAAAATGTGTTAATCTCACCAAACCACAACTAGACCTTCCCGATATCAACCATCTTGCTCAGTACACCATTCTTACGAAACCAACGTTTGGGGTAGTTTACCGCAGTGAACTTCACCGTAACTGCTTCATGGCGTGCAAGGAGCTTCACAAGTTTTGTGATCACACTTTAAAGAAGGTTCGGGACGGGTTAGCTTATCGGTTAAAGGAGATTCATGAAGGCATAGGGTCGAAGAAGAGGTGGAATTCTAGGGAAAATAGGAATGCAAAGAAGATCATCACAAGGATTGATGAAAGGTTGTTTCGTCGGGATCAGTTAAGGACATTGGAGAGCTTCGTGGGTGGACGTCCGCGCATATCTCTAACAGGCTACCAACGTCAAGAAAGAACTCCTGGTGTTATTGACGGACTTCCTGGTACTCCTTGATTTGTTTCTTTCATTATATTTGGATGTGTTGATCTATATTTGACAATGGCTTGTGCACACATAACAGTGCACAACCCGTTCTTGTAATGAAAGGACCCTGTGGTACGCATCAGTGCCACAATCCTCATAAAAGGAGCGAAAGCTTCTTACTTTTGAGTAAAACTAATCAAAACTTTCACTTTCAAAGTTTTGCTCAAAAGAACAAGTACTTCCCCTTATAATTTTCAAAACCTCAAAAGTTAACATCACTTGTTGAGGGGGAGTATTTGCTTAAAACTTTGTTCACAAATTGTTCTTCGTGGAAATCTTCCCACAAAACTCGAAATGGACATATTGGATATCAAAATTTCGTCAAAAATAACATTTATATGCCATTTTTGAGGGGGAGAAAAATTATGGGATAAGAAATATGTTGTCAATTGCTATTTGAATCCTCGTGCTAAAGAGTTAACCAATGAATTGACGAGCTCTTAAATGTTAGTAACTCGAAAAGACTTGTCCGGGACGGGTAATAATTTCAAGCTAGTTCGCTAGTGATGTAAACGTGTCTCGCAAAGGACTTGTCATGTACCATTCGTGAAACTCTTGGTAGAAATGAACCTTGACAGGTCAAACCTCCTCACCAAGGAGTGTTTACAATTACAATTTCAAGCTGACCTAGTCAGTGATGTAACCGTGTCTCGCGGAGAATTGTCTATCTTGAGTTGATCAATTCAAAAGTGCGCACTCTTCTCTCACCGTGCAGATTTATGTCAAAATACTTAAGCACATGCGGAGGGGGAGTATTTTTGCAAAATATAAAAACTCTCACAGTGGTACAAAATGTTTTTAATCATAAACACTTTGAGAGATTTTTCAAGAAAATGGTCTTATGGCAACATAGGTTAGTCATGGAGTTATAAGGTGACTAAGGTTAGGAATAATCGTCTTATGATCCGCCAGAGCCGGAGGGATCTACCCAAGGACACCACCAATAGTTAGAATTTAGAAGTCCTTAGGTATGATTATAAAAAGGAGAAAATGAGAATCGGAGAAAGAAGGAGTTGAAGAATTAAAAAGAAAAGTAAAGAAAAGTGTGAAAAGAAATAGCCCGCCAGATTATTCAACTTAGGGAAGACACCGGGTTCAACTCATATGCTACTGGTTGTGACTTGATGACCCCGGTATTGAAGATTAAAGTCGTCATGGACCCAATGACGCATGCACTAAACCTTCTCAGCCACTCAAGTTTCTCTCAACAGAAGCTTGTTTCATTCTCACAGGGAACCCTACGTAAAATATTGGCTTTCTCTTAGAGATTTCTGGTATTGAAGAAGGAGACCCTCTCCCTAGTCTCCGCTCAGGAAAACCAAAGCGCACTACTGAGTCTAGAGCCATGAGATTCATCAAAAGATCTCTTAGGTACACTTGACATTTTATCACTTGTCATTCAATAATAAGGACGCAAGTGATACTTTCTAGAGTCCTCCACAGATCTTAGCAATCTGTCGAGAACATTTATGAGGGGTTCACAACTGTGATCCTCAGTGATTGAATGGAAACTCCTGCCAGGGTCAACATCAAACAGCCCTGACAGCAGGTCACTTCGGTAACTCCTTGTGGGTTACGCTTAGTGTTGTCTCAAACGGTCTACAGTCGTGGGGTGATGCTTCGGTGTACCTCAGCGACTCACCTGAGCCGTAGATGTACTTCGGTATATTGTGTTAGCCTTCTTGAGGGCATCCGGTTTTAGGAACAGCCTCTGCTAGAATTAGAGATGTGTCTTCACATTATGCTGTTGACACACTCGAAGTTCGAGCATGTAAGTGCTGGAAATCCCGCTAAGGAGATTCCTTTCAAGAATCGAGTCCTGAATATGTGGGTCATTACTTGAACATTGTTCAAAGTAATGCCAACTGTCCCTTATGGGATTTGGAAGGCTGATTCGCCCAACCAAGGTGAATGGAATCAAGACATTCATCAGTAGAACAATTGTAGTAATCAATTCTTTATGGAAAGATTACAATGATCAATTGGTGTTCGTGACTGTATCGGAGATGCTGCTGCTGATGGATGCTAGCGGGAGGAAGAGATCTTGCTGATTCTCCACATGCTCATACCAACAACATCACAAAAGAAGTTCTCTCAAAATCAAAGGCAACACAAAGTCATAATGATTCTTCATCTAATCAAAGAATCTACAAAGTTACAAAGACTCGAGAACTACTTCACATCTGGAATTCATTGTCAAATGAGCGTGTGAGCATGTTGGAGAAAGACGTGGAGACGCTGGAGCAACGAAGCTGACCTATAGCTGACAACAACATACTATCACAACCACCACAAAGAACAAAGAATTGAAGAACAAAGAAATCAAAGACGTCAAAGCTGAAAACTTCAAAGAAATCAAGATCCTCACACTGGGAGATTGTTCGAATCAAGGCACTTCTTCTCACAAGAAAGAAGAATGTCAGAAGACGTCAAAGCAACTATTACATCAGCACCAACAACGTTTCAAAATTACTTAAGTCATTAATTACCAACACTTAGGGGGAGATTGTTGGAATCAATCCTAAAACATATTTCAAGTGTTTGTAATTAACATGTATAGGTTGCTTAACTAGGCGTTTTTGTTAGTATTAATGGCAAGGCTTATGTAGAAAGCCCATAAGCCTTGGCCCAAGACCATAAAGAAGGAAGGGACTAGATGTGTTGCCCTAGATCCCTTCCTATATAAATAATGTTGTAAACTCCCATTTGGGAGTTGGTTGTTCACATTTCATAATACACCTATGCATAACTTTCTTTCATTCTTAATCATGTATTTGTGTGTGTGTTCATCCGATCTTTCTTATCTCATTTTTAACATATTGATGCTTGTGTTACAACATGGTGACCTAACAAAGAATGTGTTAAAAGTTCGTCCAGATCTTTTGGAGTCAAACACCTCATACCAATTCGGTGAATCAAATCAGTAAATCTTGCGGGAGGCAAGGCTTTAGTGAGAAGATCCGCTAATTGGTGTTCTGTACCTACAAAGTATAATTCAACGGTACCCTTTTCCACATGCTCTTTGATGAAATGATATCGAAGATCGATGTGCGTTGACTTCGAGTGTTGAACGGTGTTGCACGAGATCGCAATAGCACTTCGGTTGTCACAGTACACCGGGATTCTGTCAAATACATAACCATAGTCTTTGAGTTGTGTTCTCATCCAAATGACTTGAGCACAACACGCAGACATGGCTACATATTCTGCTTCAGTTGAGGATATCGATGTGCAATCCTGTATCTTAGATTGCCATGACACCAATTTATTACCAAGGAATTGTAAAACCTCCGGAAGTACTTTTCCGTGAATCTAAGCATCCTGCATGGTCAGCGTCTGAAAAAGCTATTAGTTCAAAACCAGAATCCTTCGGATACCAGATCCCTAAATTAATGGTTCCCTTTACGTATCGGAGGATTCTTTTAGCCTCAGTGAGGTGTCTTTCATTTGGTCTTGACTGATAACGGGAGCAAAGATATACAGAAAATACAATGTCGGGTCTACTGGCTGTTAGATACATGAGAGACCCAATAATACTTCGGTATTTGGTAGGGTCAACCAATTTCCCATGTAAATCAGCATCCAGTTTGTTGGTATATGCCATTTTTTAGGGGGAGAAAAATTATGTGATACAAATATGTTGGATTGTGATTGAATCCTCGTGTGCTAAGACTTAACCCATGAATTGGTGAGCTCTGATACCACTGTTAGGTCAACATAAGTTAACACAAGGATCAATATGTAAGAAATATAGATGAAAGTGATCGGATGAACACACAAACACACACACGTATGATAATAAAGAAGAGTTATGCATTGGACATGTATTATGAGTGAACAACCAACCTCTCAAATGAGAGGATACAATGTATTTATGGGGGAAGGGAGCTAGGGCAACACATCTAGTCCATTCCTTTCCTTATTGGGCTTTTGCATAGGCTCATGGGCTTTCTACATGAGCTTAGCTTTAATTACTAACATAAAAGCCTAATTAAGCAGCCTATTACATATTAATGACTAACACTTGAAATACAAGTTAGGAGTGATTCCAACAGGTAAGTATGCCAATCATTCTTTGCTCAGTTCTGAAAATTATTGTTTTGTATCTAATCTGAATAAATCTAGTGAGCCTACTTCCTATATTGAGGCTTCTAAAGATGTTAATTAGAGAAGTGCTATGAATGATGAAATACATGCTTTATATAAAAATGATACTTGGACTGAAGTTGATCTTCCTTATAGGAGAACTCGTGTTGGTTCTAAGTGGGTCTTTAGGATTAAGTATAAAGCTAGTGGTGAAATTGATAGATACAAAGCTGGGTTAGTGGCTAATGGTTGTACTAAAAAAGAAGGTCTTGATTATGATGAAACTTCCAGTCCTGTTGTGAAAATGAGCACTGTTAGATGTCTTATTAGTCTTGTTGTTCAAAATGCTTGGAAGTTGTTTCAGTTAGATGTAAATAATACTTTTCTTTATGGTGACCTGAGTGAGGATGTATATATGCTTCCTCCTCCAAGCTATCATAAGGAAGGTAGTACTAAGGTTTCCAAGATAAAGAAGTCTTTGTATGGCTTGAAACAAGCTCCTAGACAGTGGAATCATAAGCTGTCAGAAGCTTTGTTAGACGCTGGTTTTGAACAATCTAAAAATGATCATTCATTGTTTATTAAAAAGAAAGGAAGTACAGTGTTGTTTCTCCTTGTTTATGTTGATGATATGGTTATTTGTGGTAATAGTGAAGTTGAAATTAAAAGTTTTAAGAAGTTTCTGAATAACAAATTCAAGATTAAAGATCTTGGTGAGTTGAAATATTTCTTAGGTATTGAAGTTTTAAAAACTAGTAATGGAGTATGTTTAAATCAAAGAAAATATTGTTTGGATTTGCTTCATGAGTATGGTTTACTTCCCTGTAGGCCTGTTATGACACCATTACCTAAAAACATTTTTTTGAACTTTAAGGAGTCTGATGATGAAAAGTTATTAAAGAATATAACAAGCTATCAAAAACTTGTTGGAAAACTTATATATCTCACTATGACCAGGCCTGATATTGCTAATGATGTTCATTGTTAGAGTCAGTATATGTAGAGGTGGCAAAACGGGCGGGCCGGGCGGGCACGGGCACGGGCTAAAATGGGCATGGGCTAGAATGGGCATGGACTTAAACGGGCACAGGCTAAATGGGCATGGGCCAAACGGGCACATGTTATACAAATAGCTTGATGACGTACCCTCCGATCAGGTCGAAGGACTCCCCTTCGACCTCAGTTAAATTTGCATTACGAAGGCCTAAGTCTTTCTTCCTAAGTCATTGGTGGCGTAAAATCATTCATCCTTGATATGGTTACCAGGTGGGAATTCGCCAACCGAAGGCCTATGCCCTTCGGGGTCTTACCTTGAAGACACTAAAACATGGGAGAACATTGACTTGTTCTTCCCCCCACGTTACCACTATCTCCTTAGCTTCCCCGCCAAGACAGAGAGAGTGGGGATGAAGCCATAGCGGTTACCACAAATCATGGGACGCCCCCATGATCTCCGAAACGTGCGCAAACACTCTCCAAGCTTATTTCACTATCTATAAATAGGTTGGACGAGTCATTTCAATGGTATGTTCACTCAACACAGTATTTCACATACTTTACATTACTTACAACACATATCACATACTTACTCTCACGCCGGAGGTGGTTCGCAAGGTCCAACCCCTACGCAATCACTTAACGAAGTGTTTACTATTTCTTATTACAGATTGGCTACAAGTTTGGTGCAACCATATCACCTCTCATACCCTTCGATCACCATCGAATGCCTGGTCGTACGAATTATTATACAATCAGTGGCACCATCCGTGGGACCCGCTACAATTGGTCTCGTTATTCTAAACTTATAACCAGTCAATCGCGCTCACTACTTTCACGGCATGAATCAAGGAAGAGAAGATACTCCCCCTCTGAGTTTCTCGACCTTGATACCAATCCTTGTCAACGATCCTAACAACCTTCCCAACATAACCGCGTCCACTTTCAGCACACGATCTCACCCTGAAATAACTCCCAACAACCATGCTTCGACGTCAGCTAACCCCGAACCAATAATTAGTCCTAAATTCGTCGAAGCTAACATCGAAGCACTAGAGTCCGTATTGAGGGCTCGAAAGAGGCAAGCTCGTAACGTAGAGATGCAGAGGGAGTTGGAATACTCTAGTGATGAGTATGATGAAGAGATAGAAATGGAGACTAGGCCCTCGGCTCCTGGGGCTACACGCTCAGTACTGAGGGTAGGATCTCCGGGAAGTCGAAGGCCGAGTGGAAGATCGGTGGGTTTCGAAGATGTTCTGGAGAGGGCTCCGGCGAGAAGGAAAGGAATGAAGGAATGTTCCAATGGGAGGAGTCACCGAAGGGAGACTACGGAGGTTAACTTGCCACTACTCTTGGCAGCCCATCTGGGGAGAACTGAAGCAGGGTTTCTGTTGCAGCCTTCCCATGCATCCGGCGTAGAAGGCAATCCACTTCAAATGAATGGGGGAGGAAATCTTCCTCCTCATGGTATGTACCCTCCTTATCAGGCTCAATCTTATCCCTAGGGGGTCTACCCCCCACCTAATGGGCAGACTAGCAACCCTAGCTTTCCTCAACCATACGAAAATATGCCCTACGGGCAACCTATGGTATACCCTCCGTACCCTGTAGGAAGTTGTTGGGAATTATACGTTTGAGTTGATAAGACAAAAAGAATGAAACAAGCGGGACTTAATATGATAATAAGGAAACCTACAAAAAGATGGAAGGACTTGCTTGCAAAAGAAGTTTTATTTATTAGTCCTTTGTAGTATTTTGTAAACCCTAATCCTCTAGTATATAAAGAGGACATGGGGTGTAGGTTTAATATACAAGTCTTCCAAGATGTAGTCGACTTAAAGAGGTGTGTGTGTGTCCTAGGCGTATAGTCTTGTAAATGCCTAAGTTATTAGGTTATTAGTTTAGTTATCTAGACGTATTCCTATAAACGTCTAAGATTAGTTAGTGTTAGCGATTGAAAACCTTGTGTCAATAACAATTATGTTTTGATTTATCCGCTGCGTATTGTCATTGTTATTGTCAAACCCTAAGGCTCAAAACGATCTAAAGGAGTCCTATCAAACTCCTCAATTGGTATCAGAGCTTGGGGAGCTCATTACCTAGGGATTCACATGGTTTTCTTGGCAAAAAGAAGAAAAAATTCGAATCTGGAATTTTTCGTATATGTTTCTGCAGCACTATTTTAAAAACGTCATAACTTTTTAATGAACAATTGGATCAGGCTAAAATTCGAACTGAAGCTTCTTGGTATATCTATCTTTAATCTCACTGAAGGGATTGTTGATCTGAGCTCTCAATCAAATGTTATAAGCTGTCGAAGTCTGCTGCTGAAACTGAAAAAACATTCGTAAGGTTACTACAGCACTGTTTAGAAACGATCATAACTTTTTCGTTAACCGTTGGATCATGACGAAATATTTGGTGGATGTTCTCTATATACTCATCTAACTTTCCACCGAAGGTATTGCTTAAAGTACTCCTCTAAGTTCAAAGTATTGCTTGGAGGTTTCAAAGTACTGTTACCCTTTCACAAAGTACTGCTGCTTGATGAAAGTACTGCTCTTGGATGAAAGTACTGCTTCTCATTCAATGTACTGCTGCTTATTCGACAGTACTGCTAAACGAAGATATTCAGATTTGAGGGGAAGTCAAGCATGATCTTTGTTATGGATTTTTTTTTGACGACACACACACAGGTTATTGTTCACACACACAGGTAGGGGTGTAACCGAGCCGAGCCAAGACCGAGCTTGACAAGGCTTGAACTCGGCTCAAAAACAAAAACTAGGCTCAAGCTCGGCTCGATAGCTCGTCAAGCTTTAACTATCTAGGCTTGAGCTCGGCTCGATTCAGTTCCGAGCAAAGCTCGAGCTTTGCTTGAAAAGCTCGAATATATGTATATGAATACATGATTACACATTTACACCCCTATTCCAACTCCTGAACAAGTTGATTAAGCAGTTGAGACTTGAGACTCAAAAAGAAGAACAAATACAATACAATACCCAAATGAATAAAATCATATAAAGACCCTACAAAAGGGACATACACCTGAACCAATGAATCTTATCTAACTTGAACAAAATGTGACTAAATTGTCACCTGATGCCACACATTCAAGAGTCAAGAAGATGAAACAAGTCTAACATTAAAATGAAACATAATCAGTAAATACTAGTTAAGGTTCAAATGTCTAAAAAGTCCAATAAAATATATTTACGAGACGTCATAAGCTTCATAGATCTTGAATACTTGATCAAAATGATTTCCATAACTTGAATACTTATTTATAATTAGGTTAATATTCAAATTAACCCTTATTTACTTAAAGCTCGAAAAAGCTAGAGCCGAGCCATCAAAAGCTCGAGCTCGACTCATTATATGTTTCGAGCCAATATATTGGGCTTGAGCTCGATAAAAGCTCGACTCGATCAAGCCAAGCTCGAGCTCGAGCTTGAGTTTCTTGATAAAAGCTCGACTTGTTTGCACCCCTACACACAGGAGTTTGATTTTTGTTCTTAAAAGATTTTAAAAAGCTCGAACTTGATTTTATTGAAGAATTGATTACGAAGAGGATTATTTATCACTTATTTGAAGGTAAAGTGGAATTACTTGGATACGTGTTTTATCATACGTTTTAGCTGGAGGTAACTTGTTCGTGCTTCAATGATTATGACAAAGAATTGACATAACACTTAAAGGAGTGACGTTATTGTGCTCAGTGATTATCGTCAAGAGATTGAGGTCTCCCTATACATAGGTATACGTTCAATGTCATCTATAGTGCAAGATATAAGATACAAGTTTGGGTTATTTTACTTCTTCATCAAGTTGGTTATACTTAGTTTTCTTCATTAGTGATCATTACATGGAGCCTACAGATTTGAAGAATCAAGAAGATGGTTAACATATGGGTTTCAGGGGAAGCTTATTGTTAAATGTTTAACCATCTACATGCATCACTCATGGGGAAGTGTTTGATTTATACTACTATTGATCATTATTCCTATTTCTAGTTGGAGTTTCTACTGTTTTGAATCCATTTTTCTTATGGTGTGTAATGGTGGGAGATTTTAAACATTGGAAGTATGATATTGGTTTGTGGTGGTCAAGATCATTATTTGCATACTTTCCCTAATTGGATAATAACAAAAAGGGGAAGAGATGTTTGAGTGGCATGGCATGGATTAAGGGGAAGACAAAGGAAGACATACTTGTTTCATTCATGGTGAGATCCTTGATCTCAATTTCTCTACTTCGTCTAGGGAAGTTCGTTCAAGAATGCTTTTGTCATTATCAACTAGGGGAAGATTGTTGGAATTATACGTTTGAGTTGATAAGACAAAAAGAATGAAACAAGCGGGACTTAATATGACAAGAAGAAAACCTACAAAAAGATGGAAGGACTTGCTTGCAAAAGAAGTTTTATTTATTAGTCCTTTGTAGTATTTTGTAAACCATAATCCTCTAGTATATAAAGAGGACATGGGGTGTAGGTTTAATATACAAGTCTTCCAAGATGTAGTCGACTTAAAGGTGTGTGTGTGTGTCCTAGGCGTATAGTCTTGTAAACGCCTAGGTTATTAGGTTATTAGTTTAGTTATCTAGACATTTTCCTATAAACGTCTAAGATTAGTTAGTGTTAGTGATTGAAAACCTTGTGTCAATAACAATTATGTTTTGATTTATCCGCTGCGTAATGTCATTGTTATTGTTAAACCCTAAGGCTCAAAACGATCTAAAGGAGTCCCATCAAACTCCTCAGAAGTCACCCATCTTTTATACCTACTTCTTACCCTCCTTATGTTAACCAAAATCATGTCGGAGTACCTCCGAACCATAACCCATACAACACTGTCCCCACTTACATGCCACCTTAAAACTGTCTTTATTCGGAGCCCATGGGTTCCACAACACCTTTTGTAAGATGGATAGAAGACTACCCTCTACCCGACGGGTTGAAAATGCCCGCACACATTGGTACTTATGATGGGAAGGGGGACCTAGATAATTTC
>OU343221.1:254298093-254391498 GCA_910596185.1 Chrysanthemum makinoi
GAGGAAAGCTAGCACGAAAGGTCCGCATCAAGGCACCCACGATCTTGGATCATGGGGAATTACCTATACAGAAGGTCTTTCTTGTCTCCATGGCTTCGTTGTGTAGGACCTTGGCAAGCTTCAAACATAATCCAAGAAGTGCATGAAGGGTCTTGCAGGCTACATGCAGGACCTCACTCTGTTGTTTCTAAGATAATGAGGATAGGGTACTATTGGCCTTGCAGGGGACCACAGTGGAGATTATCGAGGTGTGAAGCACAGTCAAATCCATTCAAGAGTGCCAAGGCTACCTGATGACGTACCCTCCGATCAGGTCGAAGGACCCCCTTCGGCCTCAGTCAAATTTGTATTACAAAGACCCAAGTCTTTCTTCATAAGTCATTGGTAGCGTAAAACCATTCATCATTGACATGGTTACCCGGTTGAGGAGTCGACCCGAAGGCCTATGCCCTTCGGTGTCTTCTCTTGAAGATGCCAAGACAAAAAAGAACTTTGACTTGGTCTTCCCCGCGTTCCCACTATTTCCTTAGCTTCCCCGCCAAGTCTCGAGATGAGTAAATCTAGCGGTTTACCACAAATCAGGGGGCGCCCTCCATGATCTCCTAGCGTGTGCTAACAACTCCAAGCTATTTTCTTCACCTATAAATAGGTTGGGTAGTCAATGGTATGTTCATTCAACACAGTATTTTACATACTCCATATTATTTACAACACATATCACATATACTTACTCTCCGGTTCAGGTGGTTCCAACCCTGGCGCAATCACTTAACGAAGTGTCTAGTATTTCTTATTGCAGATTGGCTACAAGTTTGGCGCAAGCATATCACCCTCATACCCTTCGATCACCATCGAAGGCCGGTCGTCGAATATTGTACAATCAAGCCATCCGTGGGACCCGCTACTACTGGTCTCGTTATTCCAAACTTACACCCAGTCAATCACTCTCACTAGTTTTACGGCATGAATCAAGGAAGAGAAGATACACCTCCTCCGGGTTTCTCGACCTTGACACCAATCCCAGTCAACGATCCTAACAACCTTTCCAATATACCGCATCCTTTACGATCTCACCTGAAATAACTCCCAACAACCATGCTTCAACCTCGTAACTACCCCAACACGGTAATCGGCCACGTTTATCGAAGCTAATATCGAAGCTTTAGAATCTTTCTTGAGGGCTCGAAGGAGGCAAGCTCGGAGTGTGGAGACGCGTAGGGAGTTAGAATACTCAAGCGATGAGTACGACAAAGAATTGGAAATGGAGGCTAGGCCCTTGGCTCCTGGGGCTACACGCTCAGTGCTAAGGATAGGGTCTCCGAGCAATCGAAGGCCCAGTGGAAGGTCGGTTGGTTTGAAGATGTTAGGAGGGCTCGAAGGAAAGGCGATATAAGGCTCCAATGGAAGGAGTCACCGAAGGGATACTACGGAGGTTAATTTGCCACACTTTTGGCAGCTCACAGGAAAAACTGAGGTAGGGGGTTGGTTCGCGACGCCATCCCGGCGTGAGGCAATCCATCACAAATAAATGGGGAGGAAATCTTCCTCATGGTATGTACCCTCCTTTCCAGGATCAATCTTACCCTCAAGGTCCACGCCTAGCAACCCTAGTTTTACTCAACCGTACGGTAGCATGCCCTATGGGCAACCTATGGTATATCCTTCGTGCCTGCACTGTCGGAAGTCACCAACCTTATATACCTACTACTTACCCTCAATATGTTAACCAAAACCCTGTTGGAATACCTCCAAACCATAACCCATACAATGCTGCCCCTACCTACATGCCACCTTATAACTGCCTTTATTGAGCCCATGGGCCACAACCTCTACTCCATAAGTTGGATAGAAGACTACCCTTTGCCGATGGGTTGAAAATGCCCGCATATTGGTACTTATGATGGGAAAGGGATCCGGATAACTTTACACCGTTTGAAGGGGCTATCGAGAATGCGAAGTGGGTTATGCTGTTGCTTGCCACATGTTTACACATACACCTACGAGACTCTGCTGTGATATGGTGGAACGGGCAAAACCGGGTAGCATTGTGAATTTGGATGTTCTCAAGCCAAGTTCGGATCACATTTCAGCCAGCGAGAAAAAGGTTTACACGCACCCTAACAGTACACAACATCAGCGAAGCGAGAGCACGGGGCTTTCATTACGGATCACCGCTGATGATGACACCTTATAGATAATGGGCTTGCACGAAGACCAACGCATCTCAGGTTTCGTGCATGGCCTACGAAACAGAAGTTTGGTTGAATTCCTCCAGCGATCTTCCGCACCTATATGGGTTTAGTGGAAGGCTTACACGGATCGAAGCAAAAGATCTACCAACGGGGCCGAAAAAATAAAGAAAGTCACAGAAAGCCCCGAGGCATCCCGTGGGAAGGGTCAAACGGAACACAAAGGCAGGGACAGGTTTACACCGTACCACAAAAACATCAAACATGGGCTCTTGGCTAATCTGTCCAAGTCTCCAAGGGAGATACTTCCAAATTCTGCTACTTCCATGACGATTATGGACACGACACCATCAATTGCAGAGAGCTCAAGAAACAGATAGAAGAGGCCGTGAAGTCCCAATTGGGACATTGGTGAAGGGTATAAAAAGGTAAAGAAGGTCTCCAACACACAGTTAGGGAAAGATACCACACCTGTCGAAGCACCCATCCTCATGGTGTACAAGGATAACTCTGGTTTAAAGAGGAAAGAAGCGGAGGAAGCATTATGCGGAGTAGGAGATGTCACTTTTCCTTCAATTACAGGGAAAGTTCTTTCAAATGACCCGTGGTCATCAACAAAGTAAACAGGGCCTACCTAACTGCGGTAGCTCCTGAAGAAGTAATCTGACGTTTCTAAAGCTCAAGCCGATAAGGTGAAGAGATTAGATTGAAGGTACCCTTAGTAGGGTTCACGGGAACACTCATGGCCATTGGGAGAAGTCCCTCTAGAGGTTACGATTGGAAAGAAGGCTACAAAGAACGAACTCTGCGGTTTTCATGATCATAAGGTCGAATCTCCCTATAACCTATTGATAGGAGAACGGCAATCTGAGAAAATGGGCATCGTTGTCTCCACCATACATGCCGCGGTCTAATTCCAAACACCTTTCGGCATTGGAACGATATTCTCCAGCTACAATGTGAAGAAGGCTATGGAAGTAGGCAAAAGGATCAAAAGGTGTGGTACTCCGAAAGATGTTCTCCGAATTGACTTGAAGAACGCATTATAGTAAATGATCTCTATCGATCAAATGTGGTAATCGTAGCAGCTCCCAACCTCCTTTAAAGCGTAATTGGAAAAGGTGCAGTTATGTAGATGTCTTGCATGGACTTACTCACGACATGACGGGGGTCCCCAGAACTCTCCCATAGACGGAAAGCCCTTCGGCATTGAACACAAGCTCAATGAGTTCAAGCATATTGAACCCATCAAGCAAAAGCGTCGAGAAGCGGCTCTTGAAGAAGTGTGCGCATGCAAGAAGTGGAGAACTTTTAGCAATAGGCATACTCAGGAGGTGAAGTATCAAACTTGGGTGGCCAATCGGTGATGGTCAAGAAGCATGATGGAGGTGGCGAGTAATGCGTGGACTTCAGAATATTAACAAAGCCTTATCCAAAATGCGCTATCCTCTACGTAAATTGATTGGAAAGTAGAATCCTTGTCAGGGTTTTGGTGAAGTGTTTCTGGCGCGCTTATAAGGGTTACCGCTACAAATACGAATGGACGGAAGAGACAGCCTTTTCTAGAAAAAAGCGTTTATTGATGCCTTTTGGTTTGAAAAATCTTGTTTCCACCTACCAACGTTTATGGATAAAGCCTTCCACGGAGATGGGTAGGAATCGGAGGCGTACGTGATATATGGTCATCAAGAGTAGAACGGAGGAGGACATGCTCTCCGACATCAAGGAACCTTTGACCAGTGATATGTGCTTTAACACATATCTTTTGTTTATCAAAACTGACCCAAAATAACCAAGAAAGAGCCGTTTATTGTTAACATTTGCGTGTTTCTTGAGTTTTGCATGTGCAGTACGGATATGACAAAAGCAGGACAAAAGCCAAAAGCAGAAGAAATCAAGCGCGAGAGAGAAGAAGAATGCAAAAAGCCGGGGAAAGGAATTTGAGTTGGACAATCAATTCTCAAAATGGCAGTTTAGTCCCTGAAGATTCAGAAGCGACATGTTTGGTCCTTGGAATTTTCAAGATGGAAAAAATGGTCCTTGGATTATTGAGAATTACAAGTTTAACCCTTGAAAGAGATTTTCGGAATTACAACTTTGGTCCACCAGATTTGGATCTTACATCTTTAGTCCTTAAACTACACCTTGGGTCCAATATTAATCCTAAAGCCCAAGATACTTAAAAGCCCAAACCCATCTAACCTATACCCGGTCCAATCAAATAACCCAACCATATACCCAAAACAACGGTCAAACCCAAACATATACGGTCAACACAAACGAATAACAATAAAAAAATCACCAGCCATTTTTCCCCCAAAATAAACCCGCAAGAACCCTAATTTTCCCTTTCATCAATTCACCAATTAACCCCAATTAAGGGCAATTGTACTATCACGACACATCTTGCGACACACGGATGAGTTGGCTGTCAAATGTGTCATCTCACCTCATACTCTTCTATGATTGGCCAAAGATGCGTGTAAGATTCAATCCAAGGGTTCTGATTTGTTGAATGATATGGAAGCATGATCTAAAGGTGGAGAAAGCGCCAAGAAAGCACAACTGATTGATTCCGGACCCTTCTAAGGCTTATGCTTAGCTATAAATACCTTTCATTTTCTCACTTGTGATCATGTAGAATTTGAGTAGTTAATTAGTAGCTTATAATTGTTTTTATATTTCATTTACGTATTTTCTACATTTGATTCCATTGTAATCTCAAAGTTTTATTAATTCAAGTAATTTAAGCTTTTGTTCTCAATCCATTTCAATTCTTTGTTTAATGATTCTTAGTTATTAGTGTTTTACTCAATTTAGCTTATTTCAAATCAGTTTAAACATTTGCTCTATTAAACAAAAATCACAAAAATAAGAAAAATACTTTAAAATAAAAATGTCTTAAATCTTTTATTAAGCTCATTATCGGTTTGTGTTTTTGCT
Organism: Chrysanthemum makinoi; assembly: GCA_910596185.1. Lineage (NCBI taxonomy): Eukaryota > Viridiplantae > Streptophyta > Magnoliopsida > Asterales > Asteraceae > Chrysanthemum > Chrysanthemum makinoi. Next base: position 254,303,226 of record OU343221.1, read on the forward strand.
TCAATACTCTAAGCTCTACTAGCTTAATAGAGCTAGTTTAAACTACTACTCAATGCACTCAAATCCACAAAATCAGTCATTAAAATACCTTTGCATTGAATTATGGAAAGCATAGGAAGTGGCTTTAAATGGATGGGGCCGAGAGGGACTATTACTCTAGCTTATTAATAAGCTAGAGAATATGCGCCATTTAAATAGGTGATCTCTGTTGGTGAGATCGAGTTGAGTTCCTCTTATATTTTAGCCTAAAAGTTGCATTTCATGTTCTAGTAGTGTAGATTTGTGTTAACTTGCTTAATTACTTTAGTTGTTGCTTATTTAGTCATATCATAGCTTATTAGAGTAGTTTTAGTCATATTACAGCTTGTTGCTTAACTTTTCATTTTATATTTCATAACTGTCATAACTTGTTACTTGTGGTTCTAGGGTGTTAGATCAGAAATATTGCACTCATATAGTTTGAATATAAGTAGTTAAATATGATTTGAGAAGTGTAAAAGCTTGATTCGTCATTTTGCTTCTTAAAGTTCAAAACGGTCTCTCCTTAAGGATTTATTTTGGTTCGATCGATTTAAAGATCTAGAGGTTAGTTTAGTGGTTAGTTTTAGTTGCATTGATCTCATTTAAGTTTTATTAGTGGAATATAGTCATAAATTAGACTTGTATCAGTCCTCAAGTCAACTTCTTTTCTTGGTTTCATTTATGCATCAGTGAGTTTAGTGGTAGCATTAGCTTGCATTTAGGATTAGAATCTATTAGTATAGCTTATTTAGGTCTTATTTCATCTTAATTCATCATTTCAATCAGTTTTTGCAAGATCAAAGTTCACATTAGTCAACAATTTCAAAATCTCTTAAAAGTCAAAAGTTAGAACATTAGAGTTTTGCAAAAGTTTGTGGATTTTTCATGGATTCAGTTTTGATTCATATCAAGTGAAATTTTGGATTAAACAAGTTCAATTGGTCAAAAATTGATTTTTGTCAAATTTTTGGAAGCTGTTTTAAGCACTTAATAAGCTCTTCATTGGAGCCGATTTGTTCACACTCAGCATTCGAGTGAACCGAATCTTGTAGCTTATGCAGTGCTCACTTTTGATCATTAGGGTCTCAGTTGTTCTAGTTGTTGATTGCTTGTGGTTTGAGGTCTCTACTTTTGGTTTTAGATTAGCTTATTGAATAAGCCTGCGGCGGCAAAAGATAGGGGTTAGGCCTTTTTGGCATCTTAGCTTATTGCTCACTAAATCATTGTAGCTTGTGATTAGAGAGATATAGGTCGAGATAATATAGGTGCAGTTCACTTAGTTTAAGCCTATTACAAGTTCTGTAGCTTTTGGTTCGTTAGAATGACTTTTAGCTTATTTTAGAGCTTAATTCCTTAAGCGAGTTACATCAGTTTCAATTATTCACACATAAGCCATAGTTTTTATATTTTTCATAAAATTAGAATATTATTTTAGATTTTTCCTGAAATTTTCATATTTTTCCAACTTTGTTTGCTATTTTTCTTATTTAAAACTAGTTTTAATCCTTTTTAAATAGCACTTAATTCGATTAATTCAGAAAAGTTCAAAATAATAATTTTTCAATTTTCCTAGATTAAGAAAATTATAAAAAGCAAAAAATAATTTTCCAGATTTTTCCTAGTTTAATTTGTAATTTTTAACATTTAAATTAGTTTAAATTAGTTTTTAATTCAAATAAATTCCAGAAAAATCATAAAAATTAGTTTTAAATCTTAGTAAATTTTCAAATATCATTTTTAGTTAGAAAGTAATTTTGGATTATTTTTAGGACTTAGAATAGACGTAGTTGCATTTTATTTTCGTTTCGTTTATTACGTTTTAGAATAATTCGCGTATTTAGGATTTCCGGTAGTGTAATTTCCCTTAATTGTTTTCCCATTCCCCGTAGTTTTAATATAATCAAAATCCAAAACATCGAGCATTTTAATAACGAACCAATAACGGCGTTGCCCATTCACACCTCGTTGGGAAACGACTCGGATTTCCTAATCCGTATCACTATATCACTCACGGATTATCCTTTTTCCTAAAGGGATTTTAAATCATTACTTGTGGTTAGTTTTGATATCGATATTGTGGTTTTATCCATACACACACACCCCTAAGCCTACATACGAATCAAATTTTGGCGCCGTTATTGTTCAGCGACAATATCGTTAAAGGTTTGTGATTAGTGACTGAGATCCTTCCTTTGTGAAGTTACTATTTTTTTATAAAAATCAAAAAAGTAAAAATATTTTCCTTTTTCTTTTATATATATATATCATTAAAAATACAAAAAGATTTTCTCTTTTGTTTTTGAGCTTAAATAGAATACATCAATTATATAACATTCTCAACGGAGGTGTTATCATTAGTAAGTTCGAACCAAGATCAAAAACTTGCCTTTGTGTAAACGTGAGTCGATTTATTTCTATTGGATAAACAAACGTGTGGTGGGTATAAGGGATGACACGACATTAAATTGCTTGGTGAGGGTTTTAATAAGCTTGCATTGACCTAAAAAGCTTCTCCGCTCGCTTGTGCATTTGTCTTATAGAAGTGATTTATTCACTTGGGATTATTGGTTAAGTTCATTGTGTTTTCGAATACCGTTCTCATTTAATTACCTTGGTTTTAAGTGCATGCTTTTCGCTCTCGATCTAGGCGACTTGATCGAGAATCGAGCATTGAAGTTACGTAATATGGGCTAACGACCACCAACCCGGTCCTAATCCTCCTCCCATTAATCAAAATGTAGCTCCCGATCTCCGAACGATGGAGGAGTTATGTCAACCTACAATGCGGGAGGGAGGACCTATTGCAAACTAATTTTCAAGCTACCGATTTTAGCTTGAAACATCATATGATAGAACAAGTAAAATTGTCAATTTCATGGTTTACCGAGATGACGATGCAAACAAGCATCTTGATAAATTCGACCGTTACTCAGTATGAAACAAAATAGGGTCTCCGATGACGCCCTTCGTCTGTATCTTTTCCCATACTCTTTGACTCATCATGCCACTTCTTTGTTTGATCGACTCAGAAGAATTCGATTCATACCTTCGAGGAAATGGTTTGAAGTTTCGGCAAAGTACTTTCCACCGTCGATGGTGACGAAGTTGAGAACGATATCGGTAATTTCGGCAATATCGATGAATCTTTGTTTGAAGCTTGGGAACGATATAAGCTTGCTATTGATCGATGTCCGAATCATAACATGTTGCTTGTCACTCAAATTGATACGTTTTATAATGGTTTGACGTTACGACGCCGTGAAACAATCAATATTGTTGCTGCGGTGGAACTTTCATGAAAAGGCGTCAGGAATGCTACGATCTTATTGAGAACATGACCGCTCATTACAATTATTGGGATTCTACGCGAAAGGGTGCATCATCTCGATCAAATACGTCTTCTTCTCTCGAAATAGCCACTCTGAACAAAAGATGGGCGATCTCTTAAGGATACATCAAATGAATAATCAGAATCAGAATCAACAAGTGACAGCGGTACACCCGACTTGTGAGACTTGTGGAGGTCCACATTCTTATTCGAATGCCCATCGGTGTCTACGCACATGAGAATGTTTATCTGCTACTGAGGAACTACAATCAACCGCAAGGAGATCGAAATATTCTTAGCTACCGTTCAAACAATTATCTCGGACCTCCTGGTTTCAACCAACCTCAACAACAAAACCAAAATCAAAACCGTTTCAATGGTAACCATCATGTTAATCAGAACCGAGGAGCTAATGTTAATCATGGTAATCAACACTACCAAGCTCCTCCACCTCAAGTTTACCAACAACCACCTCCTCCGACAACCTTATCAAGCACCTCCTCAAAGCGCCAGAACAACGATTTTCTAACTTACATGAAGAACTTCGATTACACCATTAAAAGTTTGCAAAATCAAATTAACGGCATGAGGCGGGATTTCAAAAAGGAGATGGAAGCTACAAGTAACAAACAGATGACTGAAATAAGGAATATGATGGCTAGTTTCTTTCAAGCCAATCAACCGTCTACTTCTTATTCTCAACCCTCGGGTTCGGGTTCTCTTCGAGCAATACGATTCCAAACCCGAGAGGTGACATGAAAGCAATCACTAACCGAAGTGGTGTAGCTTACGATGGACCCACGGTTCCTACCACTAATTCTTCTTCTCGGTCTCATGTGGTAGACCGTGAGACCGAGGTGACGAAGGACCGGTGCTTCCTACTAATAAGGGAGATACGAGAATGTCCAACCTCGGTTGTCCAAGATTCGAGCCCAAGATGCTCCGTTAATGTGAAAAGCTAATCGAAACCGAGTCTATCCCATATCCGTCTCGTCTTAAAGATCAAAGCGCCGTGAAAAGTCTAATCCTCAAATGGAAACGTTTTTCCAAATCTTCAAAGACTTGAATGTGGAGATCAGTTTCGCGGATGCCCTTCTTTTGATGCCCAAACTTGCTTCTACGATTAAGGGATTGCTTACAAACAAGGAGAAACTATATGAGCTTGCTACGACATCTCTGAATGAGAATTGTTCGGAAGTTATCCTCAAGAAACTTCCGAAAAGTTAGGAGACCCGGCAGTTCCTCATTCCATGTGATTTTCAAGGAATTGTTCAATGCTCGCCTTGGCGATCTTGGCGAGTATCAATTTAATGCCAAAATCAATCTACGAGAAGCTTTCGTTACCTCCACTTACCCCAACGTGTATGACCCTCGAGCTAGCCGATCGTTCTACAACCCGTCCAAAGGGTATAGCCGAGGATGTCTTTGTCAAAGTGGGGGAGTTCTATTTTCAGCGGATTTTGTTGTGGTAGATTTCGATGCGACCCTCGGTACCCATTATTCTTGGGAGATGTTTCTTAAGGACCGGTCGTGCTTTAATTGATGTGTTCGAAGGAGAGATTACGTTGAGAGTTAATCAAGAAGCCATCACATTCAACATTAATCAAACGACGAGGTACTCCTCAAATTTCGACGATGCTTCCATCAATCGAATCGGCGTTATTGATGTTTCTTGTGAGAATGCGCGCTCAAGAAGTTCTCGGTTTTGCTAACAATACTACTTCTTGATTCACCTTCTTCTCAAATTCGAACCACTTTCGAACCAATTATTCGACTCTTCCCCTCTCTCTTACTCCGTTTGAGGGAGGTGACTTCCTTTTGGAAGAGATCGATGAGTTTCTTGCTAATGATGAATCGATTCCACCAGGAATTGATGATGGTGTTTATGATTCGGAGGGAGATATCCTTTATCTTGAACAATTGCTAAATGAAGATCCATCACCGTCACTCCCTCCGAAAGATGCGGCAAAGAAATCAAAAGAAGTACAAAGCGTCTAACGAAAAACCTCGGAGCCGAGCTCAAGGATTTACCTCCTCATCTTGAATACGCTTTTCTTGAAGAACGAACAAGTTTCCCGTCATCATTGCTAAAAACTTGAAAGATGAGGAGAAAACCGCACATTTGGATATTCTTCGAAAACATAAGAGTGCCATCGCAGCAAATTTCGATATCAAAGGCATAAACCCTCGGTTTTGTACTCACAAGATCTTAATGGAAGACGATTGCAAACCCGTTATTCAACAACAACGTAGGGTTAATCCGAAAATTCATGAGGTTATCAAAAGGGAAGTTCTTAAACTCCTCGACGCCGGAATCATTTATCCAATCTCCGATAGCTCATGGGTTAGCCCTATCCATTGTGTTCCAGAAGAAAGGTGGTATGACCGTCATTGCCAGCGAAGATAATGAATTGATTTCCACGCCTGCGTCAGGATGGAGGTGTGTATTGACTACGAAAGTTGAATGATGCTACAAGAAAGGATCATTTCCCGCTACCTTTTATGGATCAGATGCTCGAACGTTTAGCGGGGAATGAGTTCTATTGCTTTCTCGATGGTTTTAGGGTTACTTTCAAATTCGATCAATCCGCGGATCAAGAGTAAACGACTTTCCACGTGCCCTTATGGAGCGTTTGCTTACCGACGAATGCCATTTGGTTAATGCAATGCTCGATGCGTTCAAAGGTGCATGATGGCTATTTTTCATGACATGATCGAGAAGTCTATGGAAGTTTTTATGGGCGATTTCTCGGTTTATGGAGATTCTTTCACTTCTTGCCTCTCTCATCTAGACCACATGCTCAAGCGGTGTGAAGACACCAACTTGGTCTTGAATTGGGAGAAGTGCCATTTCATGGTTCGAGGGGGCATTGTCCTCGGCCATAAGATTTCAAAATCTGGGATTGAGGTCGACCGAGCTAAAGTCAACGTTATAGCTAAACTCCCTCATCCCACTACCGTCAAAGGTATTAGGAGTTTTTAGGTCATCTTGGTTTCTATCGCCGTTTCATCCAAGATTTCTCTAAGATAGCCCGCCCTCGGACCCATCTCCTCGAGAAGGATGCTCCGTTTATCTTCACCAATGAATGCGTTGAAGCATTTAATTTTCTCAAAAAGAAATTAAGCGAAGCTCCGATCTTAGTTGCCCCCGACTGGGATTTGCCCTTTGAGCTCATGTGTGATGCAAGTGATTACGCAATTGGGGCAGTCTTGGGGCACGTAAATGAAACATTTTCAACCCATACACTATGCTTGAGTAAGAATGAGGCCCAACACAATTATCACGACTCTTTGAAAAGGAATTATTGGCGTTGTTTATGCTTTGAGAAATTTAGACCCTACCTTGTCTTATCAAAGACCATAGTGTATCCGACCATTCGCCTAAAGTATCTTTTAGCAAAGCAAGATGCTAAGCCACGATTACTTCGGTGGGTTCTCCTCCTTCAAGAATTTGATGTTACTATTCTTGACAAAAAGGGAGAAGGAGAACCTTGCTGCCGATCACCTTTCTAGACTTGAAATTCCCATCAAAAGTGTGCTCGAGAAACAGGAGATCACGGAAACATTTCCTCTTGAGACACTTGGGATGATTGCTAAGAAAGACCCACCCCATGGTTTTGCCGACTTTGCAAATGACCATGCGGGCAATTTCATCGTGAAAGGGATGTCGTCCCAACAGAAGAAAAAGTTTTTCAAAGATGTTAAGCATTATTTCGGGGCGATCCTTACTTGTTTAAGATTTGTGTGGATCAAGTAATCCGGCGGTGTGTTCATGGCCAAGAGGCCTTTGATATTCTCAATGCTTGCCATAACGGACCTTGGAGGCCATCATGGTGCAAGCTACACCGCTAAGAAGGTTTTTGATTTTGGATTTTATTGGCCTACCATATATCGAGATGCTCATGATTTAGTTAAGTCTTGTGATTCTTGCCAGCGTCAAGGGAAAATTCAAAAAGGATGAAATGCCACAAATGCTATTCAAGTTTGTGAGATTTTTGACGTGTGGGGCATCGATTTTATGGGGCCATTTCCATCATCTAAGGGTAATAAGTATATCCTCGTGGCAGTCGACTACTTGTCTAAATGGGTTGAAGCGAAGGCGCTCCCCACCAATGGCCTTGAGAGTGGTTGTTAAGTTTCTAAAGAATTTGTTTTCCGATTCGGAGCACCTCGTGCTATTATCGATGATCGCGGTACCCACTTCTGTAATGAACAATTTGCTAAAGTTATGGCTAAATATGGAGTTACCCATCGTCTTTCTACGCATATCACCATAAACGAAGCGGACAAGTTGAGGTCTCAATGCGTGGTTTGAAAAGGATTTTAGAAAGGACCGTAGGAGAAAATCGAGCTTCATGGGCTGATAAGTTAGATGATGCATTATGGGCTTTCCACACCGCATACAAGACACCCATCGGGTGCACCCCATTAAATTGGTGTATGGAAAAGCTTGTCACTTGCCCATCGAGCTCGAGCATAAGGCATTCTGGGCCTTGAAACATGCAAACTTTGATCTTAAGACGCGTGATCACGGAAAGTTCAATTGAATGAATTAAATGAGCTTAGGGATCGGGCTTACGAGAATTCTTTGATTTTCAAAGAGAAGACTAAGAGGATTCATGATGCTAAAATCAAAAACGGCGTTTTTAACGTTGGTGATCAAGTTCTCCTCTTTAACTCTCGCTTGAAGATATTCTCGGGCAAACTCAAAACCGTTGGTCGGGACCATTCACCGTTGCTCGGGTTTTCCGTATGGAGCGGTGGAGCTTTCTCGACCGATGGCCCCAAATTTCAAGGTGAATGGTCATCGTGTGAAACATTATTTTGGAGGGGACATCCCATCTATGGTTGTCACGGATCTCCAAACTTTCCCTAAGGACAACTGAATTCGGGGATCGAGTCAAGCTAGCGACTTCGGTGACCAAACAGCGCTTCTTGGGAGGCACCCCATGCTTATCTCTATCTTCTTTCTATTTTCTAATAAGTGGCGTGAAGGGGTTAGCCTCTTCAATTTCTCGTGTTTGGTTGTTTGTGATGTTTTGTCCAGGATTTCACCGATATGAAGACTCTCGTGCTCGAAGTTTGTCTTTTCTCCACTCGAGTTTCATGTTCGATGTTGATGGAAATCCGATATCCGAAATCTTATCGACTAACGTTTATCTTTGAGCATACTTAATAAACGGCTTTTAGATTTTCGTTGATACCCTTGCTTTTAAACATTGAGGACAATGTTTCATTCTAGTCTGGGGTAGGGTAATCTTCGATTTGATTTGATTTGACCGCACTTGCTTATTTTTGTCGTGTACTCTCGCAACCCCGTTTTTCCTTAGAAAAAAATTGTGCAAAAATGAGAAAATTTTAAAATTTTTTGTAAGCTTTTGCTAGTTTTATGATCGAAAAGTCCTTGCTAGTCTCTTAGAAGTTTCTTTAAATATGCATTTTCTTGAAATAGCCTTTGCTAATTGCTTAGAAAAGAGGCTATAAAATGCGATTCTAGCTCACAAGGCCAAGAATTTGCAAGTCTCCCTAAGTGATTTTAAATATGCGAAGCTTAAACAAGAATGTGCTAGTTTCTAATAAATGACTTTAAAATGAGACTTGAGATTATTTTACGAAGCATTTGCTAAGTTAATATATGTTTTGACACCTTGTTGACTTTCCGCTGGTGAGAGTAGGAATAGAATTGTGACTTGACCGGGCGTGTTGAGCCCTAGCTTGTTCCCTTAACCATAGATAATTTTAAATTATCGGCTAAGCATCCGCGGATCTCATTATTTGGGATTTTAAATTTGCGGAGATCGAGGAATGATAGAGTTACTTATGAGTTTAGATGCTAAGCGTGGAGTAGTTGGTTCTCTTTAGAGCCCATCGAAGGTACTTATGGCTTTTTGTTCCCACAAAATTGTTTCACCCCATATTTGTTGAATAATAATTAGAGATGTTGAGTTTTTGGCGATAGTTAGTTATTTATTCTTCTTTAAAGAATCCTTGCCCATGAGGGTTTGGTACACATCAAGGTCTTGTCAGTGTTCGGTTGTAATAGAACAAGCTGATTCACGATAGTTTCTTTGCTATTGTTTCTATTGTTATAAAAGCCGTAGGATTCGGAGTTTGGCACAAAATTAACATGAAATAAAGCCCAAATGTATTAAAGTTGAAAAATCCAAAGCCATAAAAGATGTCATAGACTTCCAAAAGCGAGAGGAAAATCCAAAGTCATAATAAGACTTCTGATAAAGCGGTAATCCCGTTGAGTTAGTGGTTGAAAAGACCAAGGGCCTAAATTGCAAAAATGGAAATGTCTTTGAAATAAGTGTTAAGCCAAACTTTGAATCCGGAGATATCTTCCTAAATCATGTTAAATTAGGACCTTGATGTGGACCTCATTCTTGTGTGCAACGGTTTTTAGAGGAAGATGGATAACTAATTAGCGACTTAGCTTTGTATCTTTATCGAATAAAAGTTATCGAAGCGAAATTGAAGAAATTCAATTCTCACAAAAATAAAAAAATCTAGAGGAAAATAGGAAAATGGGAGCAAAAGGTAATTACACAAGTAACTTCCATGGGTAGTGTTAGCATCTAGAGTCATATTTAACAATGATTTCGATTTTACGCTTAGTTTGGGAGCTTTTGAAAAATCAGGGACGATGTATTCTATCCGTATGGTCACTTCACGCTGTGTTGTGTTTCCTACTCAGTGATCCTAACGTGTCGTTTGAAAAATGTTGGAGTTATTGATCGACATGAAAGTTCAACAAACCGTCACTCATAACCGGAATGTGCTTAATCGTAATATCTATACATGTGAATTAAAAGGTAAACGGGGCGTTTTTAGAATTAAGGGTTCTTAATCTCTTTTGAGAAATCTTTGCTACTTCTTCATAGGTTTAGTAGAAATAGATTGAAATCCTTGGTTTTAGAAGCGTGAGTTGATTACATTGCGTGGGGACACGACAATGATCTCGTCTGGGGTATTTTAATATGTGCTTAAACACATATATTTTGTTTATCAAAACTGACCCAAAATAACCAAGAAAGAGCCGTTTATTGTTAACATTTGCGTGTTTCTTGAGTTTTTGCATGTGCAGTTGTACGGATGTGACAAAACAGACAAAAAAAGCCAAAACGAAGAAAATCAAGCAGAGAAAGAAAAATGCAAAGCGAGAAATTTTGGGAAAGGAATTCTGAGTTTGGACAATCAATTTTCAAAATGGCAGTTTTAGTCCCTGAAGATTCAGAACTGACATGTTTGGTCCTTGGAATTTTCAAAGATGGAAAAAAATGGTCCTTGGATTATTTGAGAATTACAAGTTTAACCCTTGAAAGAGATTTTCAGAATTACAACTTTGGTCCACGGATTTCAGATCTTACATCTTTAGTCCTTAAACTACACCTTGGGTCCAATATTAATCCTAAAGCCCAAGATACTTAAAAGCCCAAACCCATCTAACCTATACCGGTCAATCAAATAACCCAACCCGTATACTTTTAACCAAACGGGTCAAACCCCGAAACATATACCCGGTCAACACAAAACGAATAACAATAAAAAATCCCACCCCGCCATTTTCCCCCCAAAATAAACCCAGCAAGAACCCTAATTTTCCCTTTCATTAATTCAGCCAATTAACCCCAATTAAGGGCAATTCCGTACTATCACCTGACACATGCGACACCGAATGCCGGTTGGCAATCCGTGTGTGTCATCTCATCATACTCTTCTATGATTGGCCAAAGATGCGTGTAGATTCAATCCAAGGGTTCGATTTGTTGAATGATATGGAAGCATGATCTAAAGGTGGAGAAGCGCAAGAGAAAGCACAACTGATTGATTCAGACCCTTCTAAGGCTTATGCTTCGCCTATAAATACCCTTTCATTTTCTCACTTGTGATCATGTAGAATTTGAGTAGTTAATTAGTAGCTTATAATTGTTTTATATTTCATTTATGTATTTTCTACATTTTAGTTCCATTGTAATCTCAAATTTTTATTAATTCAAGTAATTTTAGCTTTTGTTCTCAATCCATTTCAATTCTTGTTTAATTGATTTTGATAGCTTATTAGTGTTTTATTTACTCAATTTAGCTTATTTCAAATCAGTTTCAGCTTATTTGCTCTATTAAACAAAAATCACAAAAAAAATAAGAAAAATACTTTAAAAATAAAAAAAATGTCTTAAATATTTTATTAAGCTGTTATCAGTTTGTGTTTTTGCTTCAATAAGATCTCTTAAGCTCTACTATAGCTTAATAGAGCTAGTTTAAACTACTACTCAGTGCACTCAAATCCACAAAATCAGTCATTAAAATACCTTTGCATTGAATTATGGAAAGCATAGGAAGTGGCCTTGCAATGGATGGGGCGGAGGACTATTACTCTAGCTTATTAATAAGCTAGAGAGCTTGTAGCTGCCATTTAAATAGGTGATCTCTGTTAAATTTGAGATCCGAGTTGAGTTCCTCTTATATTTTAGCCTAAAAGTTGCATTTCATGTTCTAGTAGTGTAGATCTGTGTTAACTTGCTTAATTCTGTAGTTTTGCTTATTTAGTCATATCATAGCTTATTAGAGTAGTTTTAGTCATATTACAGCTTGTTGCTTAACTTTTCATTTTATATTTCATAACTGTCATAACTTGTTACTTGTGGTTCTAGGGTGTTAGATCAGAAATATTGCACTCATATAGTTTGAATATAAGTAGTTAAATATGATTTGAGAAGTGTAAAAGCTTGATTCTGTCATTTGCTTCTTAAAAGTTCAAAACAGTCTCTTAAGGTACTTTGGTTAGATCAATTTAAGCGATCTAGAGGTTAGTTTAGTGGTTAGTTTTAGTTGCATTGATCTCATTTAAGTTTTATTAGTGAAATATAGTCATAAATTAGACTTGTATCAGTCTCAAAGTCAAAAATTCTTTCTAACTGGTTTCATTTATGCATCGATGAGTTTAGTGGTAGCATTAGCTTGCATTTAGGATTAGAATCAATTAGTATAGCTTATTTAGGTCTTATTTCATCTTAATTCATCATTTCAATCTGTTTTTGCAAGATCAAAGTTCACATTAGTCAACAATTTCAAAATCTGTTAAAAGTCAAAAGTTAGAACATTTAGTTTTTGCAAAAGTTTGTGGATTTTTCATGGATTCAGTTTTGATTCATATCAAGTGAAATTTTGGATTAAACAAGTTCAATTGGTCAAGTTTTGAAATCTGATTTTTGTCAAATTTTTGGAAGGCATTTTTTTAAGCACTTAATAAGCTCTTCATTAGAGCCGATTTCCCATCCCTGTTCACACTCGGCATTCGAGTGTGAACCGATCATCTTATAGCTTATGCAGTGCTCACTTTTGATCATTAGGGTCTGAGATTTTTCTAGTTGCTTGATTGCTTGGTGGTCTTGAGGTCTCTACTTTTGGTTTTAGATTAGCTTATTGAATAAGCACTTACAGCTTAAAGATAGAGGTTAGGCCTGTTTGGCATCTTAGCTTATTGCTCACTAAATCATTGTAGCTTGTGATTCGAGATATAGGTCGAGATAATATAGGTGCGATTCACTTAGTTTAAGCCTATTACAAGTTTGGTAGCTTTTGGTTCCGATAGAAACTGACTTTTAGCTTATTTTAGAGCTTAATTCCTTAAGCGATTACACATCGATTTCAATTATTCCCACATAATCCATAGTTTTTATATTTTTCATAAAATTAGAATATTATTTTAGATTTTTCCTGAAATTTTCATATTTTTCCAACTTTGTTTGCTATTTTTCTTATTTAAAACTAGTTTTAATCCTTTTAAATAGCATTTAATTCGATTAATTGAGAAAAGTTCAAAATATTAATTTTTCAATTTTCTAGATTAAGAAAAATATAAAAAGCAAAAATATTTTCGATTTTTCCTAGTTTAATTTGTAATTTTTAACATTTAAATTAGTTTAAATTAGTTTTAATTCAAATAAATTCGAGAAAAATCATAAAAATTAGTTTTAAATCTTAGTTAATTTTCAAATATCATTTTTAGTTAGAAAGTAATTTTGGATTATTTTTAGGACTTAGAATAGACGTAGTTGCATTTTATTTTCGTTTAGTTTATTACGTTTTAGAATAATTACGTTATTTAGGATTTCCGGTAGTGTAATTTCCCTTAATTGTTTTCCCATTCCCCGTAGTTTTAATATAATCAAAAATCCAAAACATCGAGCATTTTAATAACGAACCAATAACGACGTTGCCCATTCACACCTTGTTGGGAAACGACTCGGATTTCCTAATCCGTATCACTATCACTCACGGATTTTGATTCATTATCCTTTTTCCTAAAGGGATTTTAAATCATTCCTTGTGGTTATTTTTGATATCGATATTGTGGTTTTATCCATACACACACACCCCTAAGCCTACATACGAATCAACCAGCTTCGTTCCATAAACATGAAGTTAAACCCCAAGAAATGTTCCTTCGGTGTGGAAGAAGGACAATTTTTGGGGCATCTGATCACCAGCGGTATGGCCAATCCTTGAAGGTTAAGGCCATCCGCAGTTTGCATCCTCCTAAGTCCCAAAGGAAGTGCAAAGTCAGAGCAACTAGCAGGCCCTTATCGAGGTTCTTATCGAAGGGTGCGAGATAGATCTTTCTTGTTCTTCAAAACACTAAAAGGATGCACGGACAAAAAGCGTTCGGTGGAGTATAGATCACGAAGCTGCCTTCCAAAGCTCAAGGATTTCATGGCTATTCTACCTACACTACTTTGCCCCAATCAAAGAAGTGTTGTTTTGTATGTCTATCAGCAGCCTCGCCCGGCATGCTCAGTCTGTGTTATTGGCGAGAAAGGGAGAAGAAGCAAATACCTATCTACTTACGTTAGCGAGGGTTCTACAAGGAGTGAGCTAAATTATCCAGGCATTGGAGAAGCTAATTTTGGCCTTGGTCCATCTTTGCAGAGCCTTCAAAGGTACTTCCAAGCTCACCCCATAACAATACTAACGACATACCCATTAAGCAAATACTTTGGCGGAGAAATCACGGAAGGATAGCTAAATGGGCTATCGAGCTAGGAGAGAACGAAATTGAATACAAGGGTAGAAACTCGGTCAAAGGGCAAATATTGGCAGACTTCTTAGTAGAAACACCCTCCGAACCAAAGCATGACACAAAGGTTGCTAAAAGCGTGATAAAGGCGATTGAAGGGTGGAAACTTTATCTTGACGGGCCTCCGGCTCAGACGTTCTGCGCAGTCTCATGCTTGTTGACCCCAAAGGGAAGGAGTACACTTATGCCTTTCTGTTTTGAATTCGATGCTGAACAATGAAGCGAATCTGAAGCCTTGCTAGAGGGCCTCGGCTTGGCCAGGACATGAAGGTAGAAGACTTGGCTATTTTCGTTGACTTCATGGCGGTTGCCAACCGGATAATAGGCTCCTACGGCGAGACAACTTTGTGTTCAAGCAATATCTGGATAAGGCCAAGGAAATGCTCGAAGGGTTCAAATCATAAAACATATATCATGTTCGGAGAAATCAAAACAAGAAGGCGGACGCACTTAGCAAACTGGCATCAATGGCATTTGCTCATTTAACTAAAGTTTTGGTGAAGTGTTGGAGATAGGTCCATCGTCCGAAAGGAGGTGTGCGGCGTAATACAGGAGGAAGACTCGAATTGGATGACTCAGATTAGAGAATATCTAATAAGTGGTATCTTTGCTTGGAAGATGAAATCAGCTCGAAGGTCGCATCAAAGCACCCGCGATGCAGAATCATGGGGAACTACCTATACAGAAGATCCTTTACGTCCCCATGGCCGTTGTGTAGGACCTAAAAAGCTGCCAACATCATTCAAGAAGTGCATGAAGGATCTGCGGGCTTCACGCTGGGACCCCTCCGTTGTTTTAAGATCATGAGGATCGGATATTCTTGGCCTTCCATGCCGGGACAACGTCGAAATCATTGAGAGTGTGAAGCTGCACATCAAGTTCACTCAAGGGTCCCAAGGCTACCAAAACAAGATATGACTTCGTAGCGTCCGCATGGCCCTTGACCAATGGGGATTGACATCGTAGGTCCCCTACCAATTGCTCGGGAGGAGTAAAGTTCTTGGTCGTAGCCATCGACTACTTCACTAAATGGGTGGAAGCGAAGCCTTTGGCATCCATGCGGGAAGGCACATGGAAAAGTTTGTGTGGGAGCATATTATACTGCCGGTTGAGATACCTCACATCATCATTTCAGATAATGGGAAGCAGTTAAGCGAAGGGTATTCCGATGTTTCTGAGGCTTGAATATCAAACAATCTTTCACTTCCGTCTACCATCCTCAAGGTAACGGACAAGTGGAAGTTACTAACGGGGACATCATACAAGGAATAGAACGAAGGATGGGATCACGGTCACCACGGTTGGGTAGATGAACTACCTCAAGTACTTTAGGCTCATAGAACGCATACAAAGTCAAGTCACGGAGAGACACCTTTTAGCTTAACATATAGCGCAGGCTGTCATCCCGCCCGAAGTAAGCGTCGAAGCGAAAGGGTCATGAACTTCGAGCGGCGGAATAACGAAGAAAGACTACGTAGTAACTGGACCTACTTGAAGAGCGAAGGGAAATAGCCTCAATCGAGAGGCTATCCATAAGCAAAAGATTGAAAGGTACTACAACGATCGGTCAGTTGACCGACCTTCAAACTGGGGAATACGTCCTCCCGGAACTCAACAGTAAGTAAAGGCGAGTACCAAGGTAAACTAGGACCTACATGGGAAGGGCCCTATGTTATTAAGGAAGCATATGGAAACGGAGCCTACAGGTGAAACCTTGGATGGAGGCGCTATTGATAGAACACGGAATGGCACTACCCTTCGTAAGTTCTAGTATGAAACTTACAATGTCTAAGGACATTTTTTATTTTTGCTTTCAATCAATGTATTTGCATTCTTCTCACTTGGGGAAAGAAACATTAATGGTAGGCGTCTAGTATTCATTTCTTAAAATGATGTAATCCTCCTACCTACTTAATGATATAGCATTTCCCTTAAATCTCTTGTTTAAGTTCAATACAACAAGATTTGCCCGTAAGTAAACGCTTTATAAGTTTCAATATCGAAGGGATGTACAAAGACTAACAACATGTCTTGCTCATATGCATAACATCCATCTCAACTTCACATTAACTTTCCTATATGGCCTTAAGGTATTTTAAGCCTTTCCTTTGCCCAAAGGATTAAGAGCGAATTAGTGCGTGACCCTCTGTCGGTAGTCAAATTATACGATTGCTAATATTCTTGGTGAAGTAACTACACACAATGAGGCTATGCATCTACCATACGCCTTAGGTTGTAAAAAAATTACATACTTTCTCCATCACAAATAATCTCAGGTACCAAAGGAGACCCTCCATCTTTTCGGCAATGCGGCCATGAAAAGAATTGGCTCGGGGAATGTTTGGCAATCGGATGATGGCGAGCCAAATATTGATACAAGGGTTTCTTCTCACCTGATATAGGGCAAGGATCGTTGAACCTTTTTTCGTCATATTGAAATTGCAGGTTTAACAATGCGAGTATCTTGGAGGATAATGGTGTTTTGGATATAAAAGGAATTTGCCTTTCGGTTCTGATGTTAGTAAAGGCCTATCTATCGAGATGGGCATCCCTTTCACCCCTTTTAGCCAAGGTCAACCAATCTCCTCCCGGGTATAGATTGAAAACCCTAAGCACGATCAATGATGGTTCGAACCCATAAGCTTTGCACATCACAATGTATGTCGTAAGCTTGGCTAGGCCAAAAGGGTTGAACCTAGAAATATGTACCTCATAAATGTAGGAGGAATTCTAAGATCATAGGATGCAAGGGTATCCTAAGATTGGAGGTGGTGAATGCATGGGTATCTGGGCCTACATAGTTTTCAGGTGCATCAAATATCCCTTGATTTCTACTAGGTAGCATGATTTTATGTTCCTTTAGAATCGGTGTCGGTGAGAGCGGCTTTGAGCTCCTCCCATGTTAAGGTGCAACCTTGTTGCTTGATTACAAATTTTTTATTGGTCGACATTGATCCTTCTAAAACCCACAATAGCGTATTTGAAAAAGCAGATATGAAGGAACACTTTACCTTGTTTGATCGAAGCGTCGGAAGAGAGGTTTTAGTAGGTGAAAAACTTGAAGAGAGATAAAATTATGTTATGGTTTTCTTGTTTTACATTTATATACCCCTACATATGATAAATCTACGGCCTACGTGTCATGACTTATCCCTTACCACGGTTTCAAAACTCTTTTAAATTTTGAAAGGAAGTTTTCTTTTACCGAGGAAAAGGGGTGGTTAGGATAATTGTTTGCATTAATTACGGTCAATAGATGCAAGACTTTTCATCTTAGTTAGTTTTTGTGTGACGAAGGAAGTTTCGTTTCTATTTACGAGTCGTAAATAGCAATATTTCTTGTTCGTACATATCACTTTTCATTGGGGGCTTGATGGCGTACCCTCGTCGGGTCGAAGGACCCCCCGACCTCATCAAATTTTTTCACGAGACCAAGTATTTCTTCATAAGTCATTGGTGGCGTAAAACCATTCATCATTGACATGGTTACGGTTGGAATTCCGCTGGCCGAAGGCCTATGACCTTCGGTGTCTTCTCTTGAAGATGCCAAGACAAAGAAGAACTTTGACTTGGTCTTCCCCCACATTCCCACTATTTCCTTAGCTTCCCGCCAAGTCGAGATAGTGGGGATGAAGCTAGCGGTTACCACAAATGAGGGGGCGCCCCATGATCTCTAAATGTGTGCTAACACTCTCCAAGCTATTTTATTCACCTATAAATAGGTTGGACGAGTCATTCCAATGGTATGTTCATTCAACCGCATTATTTCACATACTTCATATTATTTACAACACATATCACATACTTACTCTGCATCGGGAGGTGGTTCGAGGGCCCAACCCTGCAATCACTAACGCTAAGTGTCTACTATTTTTTATTGCAGATTGGCTACAAGTTTGGCACAAGCATATCACCCCTCATACCCTTCGATCACCATCGAAGGCCTGGTCGTACGAATTATTGTACAATTACTACCAAAACAAGATATGACCTCCGTGACATCCGCATGGCCTTTCAGCCAATGGAGGATTGATATCGTAGGCCCTCTACCGATTGCTCTAGGAAGGGTAAAGTTTTTGGTCGTAGCCATCGATTACTTCACAAAATAGGTCGAAGCCAAGCCCTTAGCATCAATCCGCGAGAGAAGCATATGGAAAAGTTTTTGTGGGAGCACATCATTTGCCGGTTTGGAGTACCCCATATCATCATATCGGATAATGGGAAGCGGTTCTAGAGGGAGTGTTTCCGTGTTTTTGAGAGGCACGAACAAGAGACCTTTACCTCCGTTTACCATCCTCAAGGTAACAGGCGGTGAGGTTACTAACTGAGGACATCATCCAAGGCATAGAGCGAAGGCTCGATTCACGGCCACCATGGTTGGGTGGATGAACTGCCCCAGTACTACGGGCCCACATACGCGCACACAAAGTCAAGTCATGGAGAACACCTTTTAGCTTGACATATGGCACGAGGCATCATTCCTTGAAGTAATTGTCGAAGCGAGCGAGTCATGAACTTCAAAACGGACAAAGAAGAAGGACTGCACAATGCGGACCTACTCCGAAGAAAGAAGGGAAATAGCCACCGATCGGGGGGCTATCCATAAACAAAAGATTGAAAAGTACTACAACTTGGTGAGGTTGTTAGACCGACATTCAAGCGGTGAATACGTCCTCCGACTCAACAGGTGCAAGTAAAGGCGGTATCGGGGTAAACTAGGGCCTACGGGAAGGGCCCTACATTAAGTAATGGAAGCATATGGCAATGGAGCCTACAAGGCTGGAAACCCTTGATGGAGGCGCTATTGATAGGACTTGGAATGGAACTACCCTTAAGTAAGTTTTACATATGAAACTTACAATGTCTAAGGACATTTTTTAATTTGCTTTCAATCAATGTATTTTCATTCTTCTCACTTGGGGAAAGAAGAAGCATTAATGGTATCTAGTATTCATTTCTTAAAATGATGTAATCCTCCTACCGGCTTAATGATATAACACATTTCCCTCAAATCTCTTGTTTCGTTCAATGCAACAAAGATTTGTCCACAAGTCGTTTTATAAGTTTCAATGTCGAAGGGATGTACAAAGACTAACAATACGTCAAGCTCATATGCTTAAAATCCATCTCAACTTCACATTAACTTTCTTATGTGGTCTTAAGGTATTCCAAGCCTTTTGCTGCGAAAGGATTAAGGCGGGTAGGTGCAACCCTCGTCAGGCAATTAAATTATCACGATTGCTATATTCTTGGTGCAGAAATTACACACAATGAGGCTATGCATCTACCACACGCCTTAGGTTGTAAAAATTTTACATGCAAATGAAACGTAAAGAGAAGAATCAAAGTTAAGCAAAATATAGGCCCTAGTGGCCATCATGTAGATATTCATTAATGACTAGTCTAACTAGTCTAAAGGTAAATGAAAAGCAATCATAAAGCAAATATTGTCTTGAGCGTAGCCTTTACCACATCTGAGAAAGTAAATTGTTTCATCGGGGATCATGCACGGAAAGGACACAAAGACATATTGTTTAAGCGAGGGTAATTTTATACCACCACTGGAAGATCAAATAACTACCACATGGTAGCCTTCATCATACCTTGGAATGAGTTGGATCAGTAGAGTATGGGGATGGGACCTTCTGGATGGTGTCTTCTTGGAGGGCCTTGAGGTTGAACCTTCCTTGGCTTTGACAGGGTCCTCAATGGAGGCGTTGGGTCTTTCTCGTAGCCTCATCAAGGGATGAGAACTCCTTGATGGATAAGGCATTTCTGCATCATTGTATTCCTTCTGTTGGGTAGCCTATAATATGGAACACCGGCAAGATCGACGGTTTACATGTTGCCACCTCTCAAGAGTAGTGCATTTGCCATGAAAAATGGTTGCATTCACCAACTTCCCAATCATGCATACGCCCATCATCACTATGGTACAACTCTATAGCAATGTATGGGATAACTTTGGTCACGAGATCAACCACTTTCTTGAGCATTTTGAGATGAAGATCCACCCATCCACCTTTTCTCTAATCTCTTGGTCAATCGGCTTTGCCCTCTCTACTTCTAGGCCTCCACACTTGGTAGTGAGCGGAAATTTGCTCTTTGTAGCCTATGACTTTCGGCGCTTCCGAGATAACTTTGCTTCCGGCGGCTTTTCGGCTAACTGACCCTTGAGCTTGTCCACATCTGCTCGGAGATCTTGGACCAGAGGATTTTTGTTGAAATATCCTCACATTTTGCCTGCAGGTCTACGTATTTATTGTCCCTAGCCTTCTCTCTGGCAAGCATAATGTCCATCTCTTCCCTAGCTTTGGTGACAGCACGAAGAAGCTCCCTTATCCGAGTGTTGAGCTAGTTATCCAATATGCATTTCTTTACATAGCTCTTATCGTCATAGCCTTTCCAAAGACATATTATCCATCACCCTCTTCCAGCTAGATGAGGTCCTGCAGCTCCGAGCAGCAAGTGGCCGAGCTAGGGAAGCGGAGCTCCTTTGTATCGAGGAGACACGCAATAGAAATAAACTTATTAGTATAACACAATATCACGGATATTTTTTGCCTTGGTAAAAAGACTTACCATAAATGTCATCGAGTGTTGGGCCCTTCGATGGTAAACACCACTGACCTTACTCAGTACTCTTTTTCGGGTAGTTCGAGAAGGAGGAGTGGGCAAGATGAGCTTCCTCTTGATCGCGACTTTGTAGCTTTTCGAGCTTGTACCTTTCTGCCGGACCTATCGCTATCTTAGGACCCTACGATTGCAGTTGTTCCTCGGCGAGGGGTCATATGAGTCGCCACATTCTCAACTAAGCGGTCTTCAACCTCCACATGATCCTTTTCTTTTGTAGGAGGAGCAGATGACACATGCTCAATTGGTTGAGCATCAACATCGTTATTGTTAACTGACACTAAAGGAGAACCTACATCGTAGCTAACTTCCTTGGCTTCCTTTGGAATAAAGCTCACTTCCTTAGCACCACCAGCAACAACGAAATTTCTGAATGACGTTTCTGCAAAAAGGAAAGAAACAGATAAATATCAGAAAGATAAGTTCCTATAGCTTATTTTAATTAGAAATTTACATACTTTCTCGACAAAAAATAATTTCAGGATGTAACGAAGACCCCTCCCAACTTTCAGCAAGGCCAGCCATAAACAGTATTGGCTCTGGAAAGGTCTGGCAATCAACTGGATGGCGAGCTAGGTGTTGATACAAGGGATTCCTCCTCACAGTATAGGGCAGGGGATCGCTAAATCTATTCTCATAAAACTAAAACTCTGGGTTTAGCAACGCAGGGTATTGTGAAGGTACAATTGTATCTTGAATGTAAAAGAACTTCCACTTTCCATTTCGATATTTGTAAAGGATTCTCAATCAAAATGGGCACATCCCGTTCATCCCTTTTGGCCAAAGTCAGCCAGTCTCCTCCAGGGTAAAGATCCACAAACCCTCTAAGCACAGTCAAGGATGGTTCAAACCCATATGCTTTACACATGACAATGTACGTTGTGACTTATGAGCTTGGCTAGGCCAAATGGGTTAAACCTAGATATGTGTACTTCATATTATTGAAGGAGTTCTAAAATTAGGGATAGAAGACTACCCTCTACCCGACGGGTTGAAAATGCCCACACACATTGGTACTTATGATGGGAAGGGGGACCCGGATAATTTCTTACATCTGTTTAAAGGGGCTATTAGAATGCAGAAATGGGTTATGCCGGTTGCTTGTCACATGTTCACATATACCTTGCGAGACTCCGCTCGTATATGGTGGAATGGGCAAAAAGCAGGTAGCATAGTGAATTTGGATGATCTCAAGGCCAAGTTTAGATCACACCAGAAAAAGTTCACAAGGACTCACTTGGCCGATTACACAACATCAAGCGAGAGGAAAAGCGAGAGTATTGGGGCTTCGTTACTAGATACACTGATGACACCTTGCGATTCTGGGTGCTTGAGAAAGACGGCGCATCTCACGGTTTTGTGCATGGCACAAGAAAGCAGAGTCGTGGAATTCCTATCCACTGACCTTCCCACAACCTACAAAGGCTTAATGGATAAGACGTACACCTGGATCGAAGCCAAAGAAGTATCCACTAACGGAGCTCTGATCGAAAGTAAAGAAAGTCACAGCAAGATCCCAAAGCACTCTTTATGGGAAGGGTCCAAAAACAAACACAAAGGCAGGGACAGGTTCACACCCTACAAAAAAAACATCAATCACGGACTCTTGGCAAATCTTTCTAAATCGCCAAGGGAAATACTTGCTACGGAAAAGATGGCTCGAAGGCCTTGAACCTCCCCTTTGGCAAGTAGGAAGAAGCGAGGATACATCAAATCTTGCTATTTCCACGACGATTCACAGTGGTACGACACCAACAATTCGAGAGAGCTCAAGAAATAGATAGAAAGAGGCGTGAAGTTAAGGCCAATTGGAAATTTGGTGAAGGGTAAAAGGAAAGGTAAAGAGGTCTCGGAGCATACATTTGGGGAAAGATACCACACCAGGAAGCTCAATCCTCATGGTTCACGAGGGATGACTACAGTTTAAAGATAAAAGCGGCAGAAAAAGGATTATCTTGAGGGTAGGGGATGTTACGTTCCCTTCGATCAATGGCATGGTTCTCTTAAATGACCTCGTGGTCATCAAAGTCTTAATTTCCAACAAGGAAGTGAATAGAGCCTACTTAGACTACAGAAGCTCCTGCGAAGTCATCTATAAGCATTATTTTCTGAAGCTCAAGCCTTCGATAAGGTCGAAGAGAGTAGATTCGAAGGTACCTTTGGTGGGATTCTCAGGGGAGCATTCATGGCCTCTGGGTTAAGTCCCTCTGGAGGTTACGATTGGAGAAGGAAGGCTAAAAAGAACAGAAACCCTGGTTTTCGCGATCATAAGGTCTTAAGCTCCCTACAATCTGTTAATAGGGAGAACTACATGATACATGCGGCGATCAGTTTTCTCTAGCTACATGTTGCTATCAAGTTTCAAACACCCTACGGTATTGGAACAGTTTTCTCTAGCTACAACGCGAAGAAGCCTACAGATGTAGGCAAAAGGGTCAAGCAAAATCCTAAAGAGGTCCCGAAGGATATTCTCTGCTGCACTGATGCCGAGGAGCGCATTATAGTAAACGACCTACATCCTAATTAAGAAACCTATTACATATTAATGACTAACACTTGAAATACAAGTTAGGAGTGATTCCAATAGGTAAGTATGCCAATCATTCTTTGCTCAGTTCTGAAAATTGTTGTTTTGTGTCTAATCTGAATAAATCTAGTAAGCCTACTTCCTATATTGAGGCTTCTAAAGATGTTAATTGGAGAAGTGCTATGAATGATGAAATACATGCTTTATATGAAAATGATACTTGGAATGAAGTTGATCTTCCTTATGGGAGGACTCCCGTTGGTTCTAAGTGGGTCTTTAAGATTAAGTATAAAGCTAGTGGTGAAATTGATTGATACAAAGTTGGGTTAGTGGCTAAAGGTTGTACTAAAAAAGAAGGTCTTGATTATCATGAAACTTCCAGTCCTGTTGTGAAAATGAGCACTGTTAGATGTCTTATTAGTCTTGATGTTCAAAATGATTGGAAGTTGTTTCAGTTAGATGTAAATAATGCTTTTCTTTATGGTGACCTGAGTAAGGATGTATATATGCTTCCTCCTCCAAGCTATCATAAGGAAGGTAGTACTAAGGTTTGCAAGATAAAGAAGTCTTTTTATGGCTTGAAACAAGCTCCTAGACAGTGGAATCATAAAAGGCGTGGAAGCTTTGTTTGAAGAGTTTTAGGCTAATCTAAAATGATCATTCATTGTTTATTAAAAAGAAAGGAAGTACAGTGTTGTTTCTCCTTGTTTATGTTGATGATATGGTTATTTGTGGTAATAGTGATGTTGAAATTAAAAGTTTTAAGAAGTTTGTGAATAACAAATTCAAGATTAAAGATCTTGGTGAGTTGAAATATTTCTTAGGTATTGAAGTTTTAAAAACTAGTAATGGAGTATTTTTGAATCAAAGAAAATATTGTTTGGAGTTGCTTCATGAGTATGGTTTACTTGCCTATAGGCCTGTTATGACACCATTACCTGAAAACATTTTTTTGAACTTTAAGGAGTCTGATGATGACAAGTTATTAAAGAATATAACAAGCTATCAAAAACTTGTTGGAAAACCTATATATCTCACTATGACCAAGCCTGATATTGCTTATGATGTTCATTGTTTGAGTCAGTATATGTAGAGGTGGCAAACAAAGCGGGCTTGGGCGAGGAAGTAGGACGGGCTAGAATAGGCACGGGTTAAGCGGGCGCGGCTAAATGAGGCAACGTGGGTTGACAAGCGGGCACATGTTATACAAATAAACGATGACGTACCCTCCGATCAGTCCTTCGACCTCAGTTGAATTTGCAGTATGAAGGCCCAAGTCTTTCTTCCTAAGTCATTGGTGGCGTAAAATCATTCATCCTTGATATGGTTACCAGTTGGGAATTCGCCAACCGAAGGCCTATGCCTTTCGAGGTCTTACCTTGAAGACACTAAGACATGGGACAACATTGACTTGGTCTTCCCCCCACGTTCCCACTATCTCCTTAGCTTCCCCGCCAAGACAGAGAGAGTAGGGATGAAGCCCTAGCGGTTACCACAAATCATGGGACGCCCCATGATCTCAACGTCTTTATAAACACTCTCAAGCTTATTTCTCTATCTATAAATAGGTTGGACGAGTCATTTCAATGGTATGTTCACTCAACATGGTATTTCACATACTTACATTAGTTACAACACATATCACATACTTACTCTCACGCGTAGGGAGTGGTTCGCGGGTCCAACCCCTGCGCAATCACTAGCTGAAGTGTCTACTATTTTTATTGCAGATTGGCTACAAGTTTGGCGCAAGCATATCACCCCTCATACCCTTCGATCACCATCGAAGGCCTGGTCGTACGAATTATAGTACAATCATCGCTTAATAAAAGACCTAAAATGACGAAATAAATTCCTTAAACGTAATATCTTATTTATATTAAAAAACTTAAATATATTATATATATAAAAAAATATTTCTTTAAAACGTAATGTTCTACAATTGAGGAAAAAAATGTGTCCGTTAGTGTCCATTTAAGTTTTCAATGGGCTATATGTGCCCATTTCAAAAAAATGAGGGGGCTAAATATGCCCAAATCTTTTAAAAATTTACCCATTTAGCCCATCTTTTTGCTTTTGGGCACATTTTGCCACCTCTAAGTATATGCATGCTTGATGCAGGTTTTACTGACCAGGTTTTATTATTTATAAGTTCTCGTTATACCTATGGTCTACCCTAATGCACTAACGGGCAGTGTACTCGGTCGTGTGTAGTGTAGTATTTCGGTAAAACCGAGGTCGTCCCAAGAGCTATGTGTGCGGATTTTAACTAAGTATAGGTGTCACAGATTTTAATAGGATTAAGGGATGAAATGATTAATTAACTACTAAGACAAGAAAATAAAGAAAGCAAATAGAGGTTGTGATCAATAGGGGAGAAGTGTGCTAATCTAGTTATTCATCCTATCAAGCTAAGTTCATGTTTAATTACTTCCAATTACTTCAAGTGGGGTGAAATTCGCTAGGACAACATTTGGTGGAGTTCGTCCTAACCTATCAAAGGGTTCCACTGAGGGATGTCGGTGACCCGTCGAAATTCGATTGTTCTAGTCCCTAAGCCAAGTCATTAAGTACCGCTACATGCAAGATTTGTAATAATGAGTGCCCGGGAGCTAGCATCTTAAACACTCATCCCTAACTTCTTAAGTTCATCCAAAAGTAGGTGATCGGTTGGTCAAATCGCAAAGCGAAGAAGGGTCGATTGGTTATATCTTACCCTTCCCACTCAGTCTACCTACTTAGGGTCAGTTGGTCATATCTCTTAAGTAACTAGCCACTACCGCCATTCAAAACTACCGAAAAAAGGGTAGCTACCAACAAACTATGCATGCATATACTAGAAATAATTATACGGAAGCAATGTAAACATAAACAAAGCAATTAAGGAATCATAACTAGGCTAGCACGGGCATTAGCAGCAGCTCACTAAAACAATCGATTCAATGTTTAACATTACGAAATACATGAATTGAAAGTAAAGAGAAGATAAAATGCTAATGCTTATCGTATGGGAGTGATTTCTCCCTTAGAGATAGCTCCGTATGCTCGCTAAGATCTGCCTTCAACCTTCTACTCACGTTCACTGATGTTGTGTGTGAAATGGGATGATTAGAAATCTTTGGAAATCGAGTGGTATTTATAGGCGGATCTGTTCTGGCGTAACTTAAGTTGAGGATTCGTAGTAACACCATTATCTTCGTAATTTGCACTAAAAATCTTTGGTTCGGCGTAACCGGAAGGAGTTACGCGTATCTTCAATAAATCCTTGTTCACGCCATAGTTGAGAAAATAGTTACGGCGTAGCTTCTGGCAGCGGAACCTCATTTGACCTAGTTAGTTCGTCGTAATCTTTGGTGGGAGTTACACGTAATCTTGATTGAGTTGGTTTTACGAGCCACATTGCAGTAATGTGAGAGGGAATGCATACTGTGTAACATCTTCAAAATGAGCATACTATCATATATCTTCAATAAATTCTCCAAATCCGCGTCTCTTTAGCTCCAATGCTCGTAATTTACCTGACAGTGAAATATAGAGGAAAACAAGCGTAAATCCATATAAATGATATAAAATAAGAGCATTATCGGGGGAAATTGACACTTAATATTCAAGACTATTTGATGTTGCCAAATATCCCCCCACTTGAACTCTACTTGCCCTCAAGTAGACCGTATTAGACAGATTGCTAAAAATATATCTCTCATTACCTGGAAAATATAAGTTTACAAATCCCTTATGCTAGAATAAAACAAAGCCGAACACCTCACGAAATGAGAACAAAACACTCAAATCTCTCAATTATTCTAAGTGTCAATTTCGGAGTGATCACTCATTGCACAGTCATAGCATGTATTATATCATAAGCTTGGCGGTTACACAAATCTCCACCACTAGAGTTAAGGACAAAACAATTCTTGAAGGCAATATGGGTAGACACGACAAGGGTTAAGGGTGATTTGTCATTATTAACATGTCACGGCAAAGTGGACAAAATCAATGATACATTGCCAAATCCATGGCCAAGACACCAAAGATTGCTCGCTGCATCACCTAGACACGCTTCATGACTAAGGGTAGTATAAGACATGGGATAAAATTGGTGTAAAATAAAATCAAGCAGATAGTCTAAATCTATAACCAAGTCATTCCCACTTACCGTTTGCCCAAAGTTCAAGTTTCGAAGTTAAGAAACCGGATCATGATAAAACCAGGCAGATGTGCCATTAGAGGACGTCATGATGGGCACATTTCCAACTTCATTCTTCAAATGTAACTGAGGTGGCCTCCTCGATACTAAATCTATAGTAAGCTCATAACAATGGTGCTTATAACATTGCACTTTACAATCAACTAAATAACAATAACTATTTTTTTTTCGAATAACATTTTTTTTTCAACATAACCTAATAACTAAACATAACATCCCCCCACTTGAGATGAACAATATTAGAATTTGAGGGGTCTTCAATGATCTTTAAGGATATGTCGTCAACGAAAGCGTGATTCCCGAACCTTTCCACTTGAACCTTGAACTTAGGCAAATAATGACTTTCCAATTACAAATAAAGACTACAGGGTAGGCTAAGGTGTAATAATTGTAACGAACAATATCTTTGGGTGAACAAAATGAAATGAATGGCTGAAGGGTGTATCTAGGGTATCTTGCACTAAAGGTGAGTGCAACAAGAGGGTTTAACATGGGGGTCGAGAAGTCGAGGTGCCTAATCGATAGACACACAATGATTGGCTATTTGGGTGATAATCTTATACTACTGCCTTCTTAAACTGAAAAGTCCAAATCCATCGAGCTAACTCAACATACCTCGTCTATGGTCTCGAAATGATGTAAAGGCCAAGTTTTAAAGTTTACAAGCTACCGGCACACTCATAATTTGGTAGATTGGGGTAAAAAATTGGAAACGGATAAGGCTAATCTCACCATATAATATCAAGGGTTATAATGTGCTCGGCTAATGTCTAATCTAGTTAGGTTAAGAAAAACATGTCAAAATTTTAAAAATGGCATAATTTTTCAAAATAAATTAGAAAAACGAGGGCAAAATAAAGTTCAAGAGAAAATTCTACTCCCGTCCCCCCGCTTGAAATGTACAAAGTCCCTTTTATACTAAGCGTTAAATAAAGGTGAAGAGAAAAGTAGAATTAGAGCGAGAACTTCTCTGAAATTTGCTCCAAAAAGGAAGAAGGCCCACGAAAAGAGTCGTGCCTTCGCATAAGCATCCTTGAGCAAACTTCAATCCCTAAAATCACACTACCAACAAGCATAATTCTAAAAAGAAAAAGAAAAATGAAAAAGAAACCTAGCTCACTTTCGTAGGAATTACGGTTGCATTTAGCGTATGCAACCAGCCTTTTAAACCACTTGGTGTCCCAAGTGGACGATTTTACTCTCGTGAGGGCTTACAGGGAACATACCCACAAAGTTCATTTGAAAACTAATACAAGGTTATTGTGTTTAAAAAGAAAGAAGTGTTACAGAGGATAGTTACGTCGTAACCCTTATAAGGAGTTACGCCGTAATTAAGCAAAACCTGGCAGACGCTACAGGAGTGTAGCTACGGCGTAACCATTGAATGGGATTCAGCGTAATTGGTAATGCTCGAGAAGGGCCGTATGTTACGGCGTAACCATAAGAATGAGTTCGCAGTAACTATGGACATATCAGTCCCCGATTCGAAAGCATCTTTAGCAACTTTTCCCCAAAATCCTGCAAATATGGTTAAAAACACAAAACCTAGAGAAAAGGAAATAAAACAAATGAAAGGGATAATTCGGTTATCTCCCAGAAGAGCACTTTCTTTATTCTGAGTCTTTAAGTTAGACTCAGAGCCTCGGGGCTTTATGGTGGCCTTTGGACTTGGCCTACTTCCTCCATATCCTTCATCAAGTTATGTCTGACCCAAGCAACATTAGTAGCGGTGCAGAGGTACTCTTTAGTCTCGATCTTCCGAATTTTGCAAAAATTTTCGTTCGGCCCCAAATGGTATCTAGTGAACTCATACTTTTTGGCTATAATCGATGGCGGCCTCTTATACGGAATGCCAAGAAGTTTACACCTTCTCTGCTCATATGCTTCATCATCGGGGTCAGTGAATCTATCTTATTGTAGTTCAAGGTAATCCCCATCTATATCACCATCGTCGGACTCGGTACCTTTAAACCATTCATCGTCGAGTAAATCTTCCACTAGTACCCGTTTGCATTCCTCTTTCTCATTTCTCGTTGAATCCTTGATATCTTCATCCGTTACTTCACTTATGTCGTTGAGAATCTCTTCGCTCGGTTCTTCTTTACTCATATATTCCTTCCATATCTTTTCCTTGGTCAATGCATCAACTTTCCCATATTTAATTTTCACCCAATTGTCAAATCTGTTAATACAAATAAGCCGTAAAAACGTTTATTTATATTTTACGATCTTCTAATGTTTTGTCGATAACAAACGTAAAATCATTTTAACGAAATAAATAAAATACGTAAATGGTTTGAACTAATAGTTTCTAACACACTTAAGTTCTTACATAAAACACTAAAACAAGTATAAGTGATTTTATGATTTAGTATTACATATGTACAACAACTAGTGTTTACATATTTGGGTAAAAAATACACATAACTATTATGTAGTATATTGGGTATTATAAATGGGTAGAAACTTAAGTATCATAACCCATTGACCAAATACATTGAATGTAGTTGGGTACAACCCAAAGTCCATGACCCATATCCATGGAGCTTGACCCATAACCCATTGCATGACATCATGCTTATATCATATATGGATAATATCCATAACCCATGGTATTGACCCATACCCATTTGACTAGGTGCATTGCACTCATAAGATACATTGTATCTAGTAAAAGACCCATGGATCAACCCATAACCCATGACCCATAACCAAAATACCCATGGGCAAAGAGGAGTGTCCCACGGATCCCTAGCTTTACACTAGACGGATCCCTTGTGAGAGGGATCCGGGGAACAGTAGGCATTTTCTCTCTATAAATAGTGAGCCATTTCTTCATTGTTTCTCACCCCTTTCTCATATACTTTCTCCTTGAGTTTAACACTCTCTAACCCCAGATCCAAGTGATCTATGTTTATAGTTTTGTTTTTGTGTGATTCTCTAGGTTCCTCTTAAAGGCGAGATCACCACCTTTGAAGTCAAGCAAGCTCAATTCCATGAGTTGCTATGCTTCCTCATCATCAAGACTACTGAAGTCCTCTTGTTGATGGTTCTTTTCTTTCTTCTAAGAAGTGTAGTGTTGAAGACATTAGTGAAAGATGTCTCAAGTGTCAAGACGAAGACATTAGTGAAAGGTGTCGATCGTCCGTATTGTAGGCATTAGTGAAGGGTGCCTAGAAGTCAAGTCACAAGACATTAGTGAAGGGTGTCTTGAAGATCTAGTTAAAGGCATTAGTGAAAGGTGCCTTAGAAGTACATTCAATATGGTATGTTTCGATGTACAAAATAGATTAGTATTGGATCCAAGGATATTGATATCCTTGATGATGTTGTAATAAGGAGTTGGTCTCCTTTGGGATTAGTCGTTGGTGTAGTGTTGGGTAGTAGTTCCTCCATTGTAATGGAAACTCGTATCTAGCCTAATACCGGATAAAGGGTAGGCGACGTTGTGGTAGGTGTGGTTCACCTTGGTGTGAAATAACCGATGGTTAGCCTAGTCTTAGGAAAAAGAGTAGGCAACGTTGTGAAGGTTTCTCCACCATAAGGAGTTGGTGTCGGTGTAGTGATTACTGAACTCTCGAGTAGGAGACTCGAGGAGTGGAGTAGGGCAAGGAAGGTGTCCTTGTAGCCGAACCACTATAAATACTTGTGTTGTGGTTTTGTGCTTCTTACTCTTATCTTTTCATTACATATTTATACCTTTATATGTTTGTTTATCAACATCCAAATAGATTGACATAAGTCGATCTAAATAGTTTAAAAGGAAGTTTTAATTGGCAAAACTATTCAACCCCCCCTTCTAGTTTTCCACAAAATCCTAGATTGTCTAACCAAGGTAATTCAGTCCTTTCCGCATCATTTGTTTAAGTCCAAAAGAATTCATCCTTCCCAACTCTCTTAAAACTGCTTCCTCCGTTTCATTTATCATCATACGGGTTGCAAGATGCCCAAAAAACTTCGCAAGGTGTCCTTATTTTCTCACACCAATGACTTCGAGTTACCTCGTCATTGGTGTCGCATGAGGGGTCCTCCATATCATCATTTATGGGCTTTTTCTGTAGACAATGCTCCTCATAAGCAATCTTGAGCTTCTTCAGCAGATTTGGGTTAATTTTAGCATCCCCAAATTGTACTGCATACCAATCATTGAAGGATAAATCTCCAAACTTAATGTCATGTCTTTCAAGCTCATGCGGGCATGTCCATTCCTCGTCTTTCATGTTACCACCCCCGTTGCAATACTCGCGGAAAGGATTGCATGTAGGCCATGCTCGTGTGGACTCGTCATCAGTGATAATTATCGAAGTGCAACAGTGCCTAATAGGTGGTTCCTCCTCTTCTTCAAATGAGAGCTTTTCTAATCTTTCTTCATCAGTATACGCAGGCCACCCGAATTTGTTATCTTTGACCTTATCCTTATCGATTCCATACGCATGCTCGTGTGGACTCGTCATCAGTGATAATTATCAGAGTGCAACAGTGCCTAATAGGTGGCTCCTTCTCTTCTTCAAATGAGAGCTTTTCTAATCTTTCTTCATCAGTATACGCAGGCCACCTAAATTTGCTATCTTTGACCTTATCCTTATCGATTCCTCCATCACAAATTTCGTTCCGAGGGTCGCATGAAGCCCATAAATTGTGCCATTCCCCATTAGCTACGGGAATTTCCTTACACCAGTGATACTTCCTTTTAGATGGAGATTGAGGGCATAAACTAATATCATTGGACCATCCGTTAATAACCTGCGTCCCTGATCCACCTACCTCAAGAAATTTATCAGACAACGCATCCCAGTTACGCCGTAACTCAGATATTTAGTTACGACGTAACTCTCTCCTGTCATCAGCATCAAGTTCTTTCATAATGCCCCTATCGTTTTCTAAACCATAGTTACGTCGTAACTCGTCAGAAGTGTTATGGCGTAACTGAACACTGTCGCCGGAATTTTCACTCGCAACCGAATTTTTGTTGGGAGAATTGACTTGTAACTTTGAACCTTCATCAGAAAAGATGACCTTGCATTCCATCATAGGTTTTGTCCCTTCTGGTTTAGTGTTATTTTTCCTTACATTCTCACTAAGCTTTTCCACCATTGTTTCAAGGTTTTTTAGGGTTGTGTCGTGGTTGGAGAAACTTCTATCAGTGCTTTCCTAGAATTCTTTTAGCCATTCATCTTGTTCCTTTTGTCTTTGGGCTGAGGATTCCAGAAATTTGTTGATGGTCTCTTCAATATTGGGCCTTTTCTCTCCATAAGGCCCACGGTTATAATTTCCAGCAGGTCCTCCGCGATAGCCATTACTATTCCGATTATCCCCGTAAAACGGTCGATTTTCTCCATATTTAACTTCTTCGATTGTGCTCTCTTTGTTAATTTGAGGAAATTGTTTTGTGAGATGTCCTCCTCCGCAGCTTTCGCAACCTACTTGGATGGCATGAACACTTTCTCTCAGCTTGAGCATATCCGACCAATATTTTTCAATTTTGTTAGTTATGGCGCAATTCCATCAAGATTTTCGCCTTGGTTCCTTTTAGCCGTCCATCGTGCCATTTTTGGGAATGATCGGCCATTTTTGGATGGCTTCAATTGCGAGTAGGAGTCATGCTCGGAATTGGTCCTGGTAGTCGGCATTGTCTTGTAGTCACGTTGATCCCTTTATAAAAGATGTTGACCTTTTGCTGGTTGTTTAGATCATGTGTCGGACACTTGTAGAGGAGATCGTTGTATCTATCCCAGGCTTGATACAATGTTTCATCGTCATCTTGCTTAAAATTATGGAACTTCATGAGCTGATTAGATATTTTCGACGGAGGACAATATCTCTGGATGAAGTGCTTTTTTAGTAGAGCCCATGTATCAACTGCCCCGGCGGGCAATCTGTCGATCCATCTTCTTGCAGCCCCCAGTAAGAGTCATGGGAACACCGTAGCATAACAGCGTCATGAGACACACCAGAATGTTGAAAAGGCTTGCGACTGACATTCTCAACTTGCTCATACGCATCATCCTGTTTTTGAAAAGGGTTAGCACGAAGCTCCCTCATAAATTGATCTTTAATCTCGAAATGGACATTAGCTCCAATCGCCGGTCTTACGAGCCCCGACCTTTGTTCTTCTCTTGTCAACGCCAAATATTCCTCAAGAGTGAGGTCATCAATGTTAACAACTTCCATGGTACCTGAAACTAGAAAAAGATCGTGAGAAATTGAGAAACTTTTAAAACAAAACAGAAATGAAACACTTAATAAAATCCAAATATAACTCCCCGACAGCGGCGCCAAAAACTTGATGCAGGTTTTACTGACAAGGTTTTAATATTTATAAGTTCTCGTTATACCTATGGTCTACCCTAATGCACTAACGGGCAGTGTACTTTCGGTGTGTGTAGTGTAGTATTCGGTAAAACCGAGGTCGTCCCAAGAGCTATGTGCGGATTTAACTAAGTATAGGTGTCACAGATTTTAATAGGATTAAGGGATGAAATGATTAATTAACTACTAAGACAAGAAAATAAAGAAAGCAAATAGAGGCGAGGGTTGTGATCAATAGGTGAGAAGTGTGCTAACCTAGTTATTCATCATATCAAGCTAAGTTCATGTTTAATTACTTCCAATTACTTCAAGTGGGTGAAAGTCGGGACAACATTTGGTCAGTTAGAGTCCTAACCTATCAGCAAAGGGTTCCACTGGGGATCTCAGGTGACCAGTCGAAAGTCCAGTTGTTCTTAGTCCCCTAAGCCAAGCCATTAAGTACCGCTACATGCAAGATTTGTAATAATTAGTGCCCGGGAGCTAGCATCTTAAACACTCATCCCTGACTTTTTAAGTTCATCTAAACGGTAGGTGATCAGTTGGTCAAATCGCCATTGCGAAGAAGGGTCAATTGGTCATATCTTACCCTTCCCACTCAGTCTACCTACTTAGGGTCAGTTGGTCATATCTCCTAAGTAACTAGCCACTACCGCCATTCAAAACTACCGAAACAAGGATAGCTACCAACAAACTATGTATGCATACACTAGAAATAATTATACGGAAGCAATATAAACATAAACAAAACAATTAAGGAATCATAACTAGGCTAGCACTAGAGGTGCTTAGGCGCTCATATTAACTAAAACAATCGATTCAATGTTTAACATTACGAAATACAAGAATAACAGAAGCGTAAAATCTGGAAGGAGTTACGCCGTATCTTCAATAAATCCTTATTACGCCGTAGTTGAGACAATAGTTACTGGCGTAAGCTGCAGCGGCGCGGAACCTCATTTGACCTAGTTAGTTACGTCATAATCTTTGGCGGGAGTTACGCCGTAATCTTCAGTTGAGTTGGTTTTTCGAGCCACGCTTCATTGCAGTAATGTGAGAGGGAGTTAACCTTAACATCTTCAAAATGAGCATACTATCATATATCTTCAATAAATTCTCCAAATCCGCGTCTCTTTAGCTCCAATGCTCGTAATTTACCTGAAAGTGAAATATAGAGGAAAACAAGCGTAAATCCATATAAATGATATAAAATAAGAGCATTATCGGGAGAAATTGACACTTAATATTCAGGACTATTTGATGTTATCAATGCTCCTTTACAGTTTCATTTTAACATTGGTTTAAGGGTTTTGAGATATCTTAAGCTTGCACCAGGAAATGGTATAAGTTTTAAGAAACATTGGAAGTTTAGTGTTGTGGCATTCTCTGATGCTGATTGGGCTAAATGTCCAGTTACCAGGAGATCTAGTCGAGATATTGTGTTTTGTTAATGGTAATATTGTTTTTGGAAAAGTAGAAACAAACTACTTTGTCTAGATCCTCACTGAAGTTGAATATAGATCTATGGCATCTTTGTTTGAGGTTATGTGGATACTTAAGATCTTAAAAGATCTTGGAGTGATTGAGGCATTGTTGCCTGTTAAGTTGTGTTGTGATAACAAGGCAGCTATGCAAATAACTGCTAATCCTGTTATGCAAGAAAAGACTAAGCATTTTGATATTGATGTTCATCTTATTAGATAAAAGGTGGCATCAGGATTAATTGAGACTGTGAAAGTTGGTTCAAAAAGATCAAGTTGCTGATGTGCTAACTAAGGCACTTGGAACTGCACAACATGCAATTATGGTAAAGAAGATTGGTATGAAAAACCTTTTTGCTTCATCAGTTTGAGGGGGGTGTTGGAAATAATACTCCTTTGGCAAACTAATGAAACTTAAGGGTTTATTTGGTAAATATGTTTAGTTGTGTTTAGCTAACAAATAACATTTGGTGTGCTTTGTAAGTGTTTATATTGTGCAGGGGTGTAAAGTGGAAATAACAGTTATATAAGCTCTCTTCGAGATCTAGGGTTTCATTATTCAAGTTTATCTCTCACATATCTTCACCTGCAAAGTTCTCAAGTGTGTATTGGGTTTCTGGGTAGTTTTGGTGTATCGATTTAGATTATCTTGATCTCACTATTAGTTTGGTTTATTGTTTTTAGTGTGTGGGTTGATTGTATTATTGTTGCACCTTTGTAAAGGGACAACAGATTGTTTCTTTGTATTGTAACTAGTAAGCACATGTGTTAGAGACTTATCTTCTGTTTATATTGTTATAATAAAAAATCACCAAATGATGGTTGGTTGGGTGATTAGTACTTATGTGTTTTGGTGTCATTCTAACATATTTATAATGCGAATAACATAAAATCGTAATAAACCTTAAGCACACAAACAGGGCTTGAGCCTCTAAACCATCTAATACGTTGCACGTAAGCTTCTATTAGACAATCATCGGATAACAACATAACAAAGTATTCAAGTTAGTTGTTGTCAATTTAGAAATATGAGATTTCAATCATTGTATTCGCATTAAGGACACGTCAAACTCACCCATTACACGGTTTACACATCGTTAGTTGATTAAATCAATCTTTGTCATTTTTAAACATCAAATTATCTACTTTATTAGACAATACTATCCAACGGCACATAAAT
This sequence comes from Chrysanthemum makinoi, assembly GCA_910596185.1. Classification (NCBI taxonomy): domain Eukaryota; kingdom Viridiplantae; phylum Streptophyta; class Magnoliopsida; order Asterales; family Asteraceae; genus Chrysanthemum; species Chrysanthemum makinoi. The sequence goes on from OU343221.1 coordinate 254,339,992, forward strand.
GTTTAGATCTGAATCTGCCCAAAGACCATTCTGTGTGGGGTCGACAAGAATTAGTCGGCATTCTCGTTCTTGGATCTTGATCCCGCCACGTGCGGACCACTACTTTTAAAGTAAAGTATTTATATGCAAATGTACAAAAACGTGTATACGCGTAACAATATTCAATGATGCTACGGGTATTTGTATATATTTCTTTTGATGTAGACACTAATTTTGGATAAGATATATGATATGAATTTTCTCCGATTCTGCAATTTTATTTATTATTATTATTATTTAATTATGATTTTCGATCTTTTGCTGATTAATTTACTGAGATTTGAATCATTGTCACACAAATTTAAATCGCAGAAAGATTTTTCTTTTCAAAGTCCATGTAGAACCACCTAAAGTTGTTTACACCCCAGAAATTGAACTTGAAACCTTACACATATTAGAATGATAATCACAAGCCCTTCTAGGTAGCCACTCTTTTGCCACAAGCCCTATGCTGCAATTTTGTACTATGCGTTTACACAAGGATTGTAATACACGTCAAATGAATCATATAATAAGAGATTAAGATATAGACATGTAAATGGAAAATGCTCAATATTCAGATTAGTAGAAAAAAGTAACCAATTTTGATTATCACGTTTGCTGCCTAACAAGCATCCCTAAAAAGTAACCAATTTTGACAGTTTTCACGCCTAACAAGTATCCTATGACGTTTCCACTTTCTTTAGTGATAGCAAAATATTTATTCAACGAGATTTGAACTCTAGTCACTTATGAAGCTTTATGAATCCTCTATCACTAGACTACTTTAAAGGTTATCATAGAGTAAAATATACATGTCAAAAAATTGTAGGTGAAAAAAGTACTTTATAAAGATGAACTAAGAAAGAATGATAGTATTATTCTATATATTATACATCGTATTTGCACGTAAATACTTTTGTTAGGAAAAATAATGCACGAAGTATTATTATTTTAGTGGAGGTATATATTTGACAAAAACTTGTAATAATTATCATCATTAAAGTTAAACACATCATGAGTTTGGACCGTTAATTCTTGATGCAAACATGATTAACAAGTAATTAACTTGAAGGTGTTATCTACATAGCCGTTGCGGATTCTCAATAATATAGCCAATGCATCATTTCAAATTTTCAATCATTTGATTGCATCATATGATAGATTGATAAAATACAAAAACTTGTATACATACATGAGGTGAGATCATTGATGTATCTTTTAAAGAAGAGTTAATTACATAAATGGTCTCTGTGTTTGTCGGATTTTACGATTTAGTCCATATACTTTTTTTGCGGATCTCATCCCTATGGTATTCTGCGCGGGTTTAGTCCCTTGACCAACTTTTTTTAGTTTGACCGTCAAGTATGAATAAATGACACTTATACCCTCGGTTGTCTTAGTCACATTTTTCTCGATAAACGGTTTAGACCCCATTTTTTTTTTTTTTTTTTTTTTTTTTTTAACATTAGTATTAAATTTTTAATTCATTTTTGTTGTAAATTTTTATTTTTATTTCTTATCACATATTTTGTCAAAATTTTCTAAAATAATAAAACTTTAAAAATAACCTATGTCAAACCTTTAAAACTTTAAAAACTTTAAAAATCTAATAACACAATATTTTCTTAAATTTTAAAAACCTATGTCAAACCTTTAAAACTTTAAAACTTTTTTAATTTTTAAATAGTTATGTCAAAACTTAAAACTATATTTTTTAGCAATTTTTTAACAAATTAAAATCTAATGATTTAACAATTTTTTAAAATTTAATATTTTAATTTGTTTTTAAATTTTTAAATTAAAAATTTATAATTTTGAACTAAAAATCTCAAAAAAATTTAATAATTTTTTAACAGATTATGTCAAAACTTTTACAGTAATAATGTCAACTTTTTTTGTCAAAAAAATTTATTAAAAAAATCTCAGAAAATTTTTTCGTAAAAAATCCTTGAATTTTTAAAAAAAAAAAATTTATAAAATTTGTGTCAAAATCCATCAAAATTTTATAAAATTTGGGCAAGATTTTTTTTAAAAAAAATCCGTCAAAAAGTATTCAAAAAAGAAAAAATTAAAAAATTTTTCCAAATTTTTTGACGGAATGTTATAAGATTTTATAAAATTTTATATCGAATTTTTATAAAATTTCGGAATTTTTCTAAAATTTTCGGAATTTTATAAAATTTTAGAATTTTTAGAAATTTTTATAAAATTTTGGAAAAAAAAAATTATAAAATTTTTCTAATTTGTTATAAAATTTTGGAATTTTTATAGATTTTTTATAAAATTTTCCGAATTTTTATAAATTTTGACAAATGTTTTTATAGAAAAAAAATAAAAATAAGGGACTAATTCATGATAACCCTAAAACCATGGACCATTTATGAAACACATACTAGTATTTTTGTCATTTCACCCTTTCAAACACCCCAATTGATGGTCAACTAATGAAAATTTGGTCAAGGGACCAAATCCAGAACGAATCAAAACCATAGGGACCAACCGCAAAAAAAGTTTAGGGACCAAACCCGTAATTTTGACAAACCACAGGGACAATTCATGTAATTAACTCTTTAAAGAACAAATAAGCCAATCTCAACCATTCATCCACCTTTAATCTAATGGCTAAAATGAAGCAAAAAATAACAAAGAGAGGGCAAAATGGCATTTTAAATTGCGTTTATAAAAACTCACTTTTTCACCTTTTTAAAAATAACATATCTTGCAAACGATAAATCTTCAAATCTAAAAACACATTGATACGAGAATTAAATCATCTTCTATGCCATCTTTACTACCTAATTTTTTTTTTCAAAATTTCATCGTCAGAAAATCCCACGGGATTCGTAAAAAATCCCATGGAATTTAAAAGGCGAATTTTTCAAAATTTCGTCCAGAGAAAAATCCCACGGGATTCAAAAAGATGAATTTTTTTTCAAAATTTCCGTCAGAAAAATCCACGATTGTAAAGACGAACGTTTTTTTTTTCCAAATTTCCGTCGTAAAAATCCCATCGAGATTGTGAAAAAAATCCCACGAGATTAAGCAAAAATCCACTTCGATTTTTGTTATTTTTAAAATCACAAGTGATTTGTAAAATGAAGAACTTTTTTATACTTTTATGTCACAACTTTTTAAGGGTAGATGTTTTTTATATGATTGTTGAAATGAACTCTTGAAATCTCTTTATTAAAAGTGGTGTTGTATGAATCATATGGGTAATCTTTATGAATAACAAGTGATTTAGAGAATCACATGAAATTATGTATAATAACCAATAAGTTCTTGTAAGCACCACTATCAAATAATTATTACTTATAAAAAGACACTAAAAAGTTGTCACTTAAACAAAATATTGTAAAATTAAAACTAAAATATGTATAGTCTGCAACAAAGTCCTTTTGTAAAAACTAAAAAATGATTCTTTATTTGTAAACTCAAGAAAAGTTGCTCCTACCCCTCTTGATGCATAAAAACAAACACGCTTGACCATTCTATCTATTTGGCCATAGAAATTGACTAACCACAGATCCGGCCACCACGGATCCGACCGCCACAGATCCGGCCACCACGGATCCGACCGCCACGAATCCCATCACTCGCCACATTATGAGACTTATATTGATCTAAGTAGGCGGCAAAAAAGAATGAAGAGCACCGGATCACGTTTTGATAGTGCTATTTCGTCTCGAATGTCTATTGTTTAGCACTAATTTTGATCAATTTTGAATGGAGTGTTAGGGTTTGTAATTTGGTGTGTGAAATGAAGAGATGGAATGAAATGAGTAAATGGGATGGGTGTAATCTACCCCTGTTAACTATGATTGATGTTCCAGAAATACAAGTTGTTAATACAAATATCGTCATTAAACGTTATTTATATTTTTGATCTTTGCCTAAGTTTTGTTAACGACAAAAGTAAATTTAATTTATAAAAGCTTAAAGCTTGTCAAGTTTATTAGATATTAAAACAAGCTTTCTTAAACAATATATTCATCATTCAAGCATTTACATTTATGATTAGTAACATCTTGATATGACTCTAATCATTATGTATGATAATAGTTTGTAGAATGTGTTAGGTTCTTAAAACCAAACACTACTTAAGCATTTGCATATTTCTATTAATAGTAATACAACATTTGACATCATGTATTACATCATGGAGAATCATTGGAAGATTTCATTAGATATTTTGTGAAGATTTGTACTCTTCATATCTTGCACAATCTTACTTAGATAGAGTTGACTTTAGACAAGATTTGATATCTTGACTGTCAGACGGGCGGTACCAATTTGGTACACGCGGAACCTTTTTAGGGTCCGGTCCGGGGACGCTTCCTCGCCCAATTTGGCTATAAACAGCAATGCCAAGCCAAGTAGTTTCTCATCCCTTTCTAACATACTCTCATACATATCTTCTCTAACCCTTCTATCTCAGTTTCATATCATATTAGTGATCTCTTTTGTAGCAAAGAAGATCAAGTCATATTCAAGCTTCAACGAGAAGTTGGAAGTCTTGTTTGTTTAGTGTTGTATGATCTAGTGTTGATTCATACTTCATTGTTGTATCAAACCATCATAATCTTGTGAGTGTGAGTGGTTAGTATTTTAGTCCTCAAAATACATTGTGTGTGGGAGTAGTTGTACCCTTGGAAAGAACTCGACATCTAGCTTAGTGTCGGAAATAGTGCGAAGTGTAAAGGTTTTCTCCGCCGGTGAAAGGAGCTTGTTGACTAGTGAAGTTAAACTCTCGAGTGTGAGACTCGGGAGTGGAGTAGGGCAAGGAAAAAGAGTCCTTGTAGGCCTAACCACTATAAACAACTTGTTGTGGTTTGATCATTTCTTTCCTTATTTACTCATTACATATTGCTTGCATATTTCATTAACATACTCAAGATCAATATCAATTGATCTTTCAATAAGTTTCAAAACAAAGTTTTTAATCGGTAAACTATTCAACCCCCTTCTAGTTTTCTACAATTGGTACCAGAGCCTCGTTGCTCAATAATTTCTAAAATAACTTGTATTTTATAAACTTGAAACGATCCATGGATTCTCAAAACTTTAAAGAAGGGCAATCTATGCAAAGACCACCACTCTTTGAAACCAATGGATTTATCTATTGAAAAACCGCTTTGAAACATATGTAAAATCAAAAGATATAGATCTTTGGTTTATTATTGTTAAAGGAGATTTTAGTTCTACAACAAAGGATATTTCCATTGATGAACAAAAGAAATTAGTTGCTAAAAATAATGAAGCTAAAATGATGCTTTATAATGCTTTACCTAGAAAAGAATATGAAAGAATTTTTATGTGTGAAACCGCCAAAGATATTTGGGAATCTTTAATTGTTACACATCAAGGTAATTCACAAGTCAAGGATAACAAAATTGATCTTCTTGTTCAACAATATGAACAATTTGTTATCCCTGAAGATGAAACCATTGATTGTGGCTTTGCTCGCTTTAACACTATCATTACATCACTTAAAGCACTTGATGAATCTTTTCGTAGTAAGAACTTTGTCGGGAAATTTCTTAGAGCACTCCATCCCAAATGGAGAGCTAAAGTGACCGCTATTGAAGAATCAAAAGATCTCTCAATAATGTCACTAGACGAGCTAATTGGCAACCTCAAAGTTCACGAAATGGTAATGGAGAAAGATTCGAGATCATCAAAGGAAGAAAGGAGAAGATCAAATCCGCTGCTCTTAAGGCAAAGGCGGAATCAAGCGATGATGGTGAATCTTGTTCTGATAGTGAAGATGAGGAGTATGCTATGGCCGTTAGAGATTTCAAGAAGTTCTTTAGAAGAAGAGGAAAGTTTGTAAGACAACCTCGAGAAGAAAAGAAGCCATTCAGAAAAGATCGGGATGATAAGAAGATTAAAGGTGAAAGAAAGTGTTTTAGATGTGGTGATGCAAGTCATCTCATAGGAGAATGTCCCAAGCCACCTAAAACCAAAACTCAACGAGCTTTTGTAAGTGGTGCTTGGAGTGATAGTGAAGACGATGAGGAAACAAGCAAGGAAGAGATCGCTCTAATGGCACATGAGTCAAATGAGGTACTTTCCCACTCTTCTTATTCTTCTATAGATGATGACACCTTGCAAAAACAATATAATCAATTGTGTGAGCTAAGTCTAAAAATCATAACTAAAAATAAATTTCTAAAACCCAAAAAGGAGTTTTTGGAAAATGAGGTATATGAGTTAAAAGAAAAAGCAAAACGCCTTGAAAAAGGAAAAGCAAATGACGATGATTGTAAATCATGTCAAGAGCTTAATCTTGAAATAGAAAAACTAAAGCTCACACAAGAAGTTTTAATAGAAAATAATTCTAAGTTTAAAAGGTTTAACAAAAACATCGCTTTGCCGATGAAATAGTTAAAATTCATAAAACACCTGGAGACATGAATGGGCTAGGTTTTAATGAAGTATTAATTCCAAAGAGTCAAAACAAACGGCCGAAAAAGAACATTCTCAAAATTGCCGCGAAGATAAAGACGGACCCGGACGGAACCAAAATAAGGGTTCCGTCCGTTATGCAAAATGGTACCGGGTACTTCAGAACGTAACAATGTTCGCATACGACCGCATCAATTTGTTAAAATAACAAAGAAAACCAATGATAATGTTAAACTAAAACCAGCCATTATATCGGGAGTAGGACTTGTTAAAAATGAATTTAGATCTAAAACTACTCAACAACGATATAAAACTTCTTTTGCCAAACGCCCCTTTCCTAAGAGCAACCACAACGTTCAACCTAACTACCAACACAACGGTTGGAATCAAAACTTTCCTAGACCATATCAAACTCCAGATTACATGTCATGGAACCCTTACCCATCATTTCCATACATGAATCAAATAAATGGTATGTTTAACCCAAACGGACCCATGAGATATTGGGGACCAAATGTTTGAGTTATTTAGGTATGTTTGAAAGTTGGATTGGAACCTGATGAATGGATAAAAGATAGTGGATGCTCACACACATGACGGCAACAAAAGTCTCTTCTCATCATACCAAGAGTATGACGGAGGTAATGTCACTTTCGGTAGCAATCTCAAAAGCAAAATCATTGGCAAAGGTACGATTGCTCATAACTCTCTAACTATTGAAAATGTTGCTCATGTGGATAGGTTAGGATTTAATCTACTTAGTATTAGCCAACTATGTGATAAAAAGTATAAAGTACTATTCGATGAAAATGGTAGTAAAATACTAAAAGATGGTATCACTATAGCTAAAGGAGTTAGGAAAAATAACATATACGTCATGAAAATAGATAAAACATATAATGACAAACTTTGCCTAACAACATTAGACGATAGCTCATCTCTTTGGCATAGACGCTTAGGTCACGCTAATATGAGACTTATACAAAACCTATCTTCAAAAGAGTTGGTTAGAATTTACCAAAACTTACATATGACCAACACTTTTGCGACGCTTGCAAAATTGGTAAACAAACACATAGTAGTCACAAATCTAAAAATAGGGTGTCCACATCTAAGTGTCTAGAATTATTGCATATGGACTTGTTTGGACCATCCGCTATAAGAAGCTATGGAGGCAACTTATACACTTTGGTCATAGTAGATGATTACTCAAGGTTTACTTGGACATTATTTTTGAAAACCAAAAATGAAGCTTTTGATAAATTTGAAATACTTAGCAAGAAAATTCAAAATCTTCTAGGTGTCAAATTCGTGTCGATCCGAACGGATCATGGTCGTGAATTTGACAACGAAACTCAATTTGGAAACTTTTGTGATACAAATGGTATAACACATAACTTTTCGGCTCCACGAACACCTCAATCAAATGGAGTAGTAGAACGTAAAAATAGAACAATTCAAGAAATGAGTAGAACAATGCTTAATGAACAAAACATTCCTCAAAAGTTTTGGTGTAACGCCGTTGACACTTCTACATATATTTTAAATAGAGTCCTAATACGTCCTTTCCTAAACAAAACACCATATGAACTTTATAAAGGTAAAAGCCAACATTAGGATATTTTAAAGTCTTTGGTTGTAAATGCTTTATTCTTAATACTAAGGATTATCTCACCAAGTTTGACCCAAAGTCTTATGAAGGTGTATTTCTTGGTTACTCTCAAACTAGTAAAGCTTACATTGTCCTAAATAAAGAAACAATGATAGTCGAGGAATCGTTGAACATAACATTTGACGAAAGTCCACCTCCCTCTAAAACATCACCTTTGGTAGATGATGACTTAGTTGAAAGTCAAATAATTGAAAGTCAAATTAATAATAACAAGGAGGATGAACCATTAAATAAGGAAATTATCAATATAAAAGAATCTAAAAGTCATCCATTAGAAAAGGTCATAGGAAAACTTAATCAAAGAACCTTAAGATCACAAGCTCAAAATCAAAGTAATCACTTTTGTTTTGTATCCACCATTGAACCAAAAACCATAAATGAAGCAATAAAAGATGAATCATGGGTAATTGCCATGCAAGAAGAATTAAACCAATTCGTTAGAAATGATGTTTGGAAACTAGTTCCAAAACCCAAAGATCAAACTATAATTGGAACAAAATGGGTCTTTCAAAACAAAATGGACGAAAATGGTGTAGTATCTAGAAACAAAGCTAGGCTTGTTGCACAAGGTTATAATCAACAAGAAGGAATTGACTATGATGAAACTTATGCACCGGTAGCTAGACTTGAATCTATTAGAATATTACTTGCTTATGCATGTGCTTATGATTTTAAATTATTTCAAATGGATGTTAAAAGTGCTTTCCTTAATGGGTTTATTAACGAAGAAGTGTATGTTGCTCAACCTCCTGGTTTTACCGACTTTGAGAAACCACATCATGTCTTCAAACTCAAGAAAGCATTATACGGCCTTAAACAAGCACCTAAAGCTTGGTACGACCGTCTTAAGACTTTTCTTATTGATAACAAATATACTATGGGATTAGTAGATAATACTCTTTTACCAAGAAAAAGGAATCACATATTATTGTTGTTCAAATATACGTTGATGACATTATATTCGGATCAACTTGTCATGAATTATGTAATGATTTCTCTAAAATCATGCATGACGAGTTTGAAATGAGTATGATGGGTGAGTTAAACTTCTTTCTAGGACTTCAAATTAAACAACTAGAAGATGGTATTTTCTTTAATCAATCTAAATATATAAAAGACATGCTTAAGAAATTTGGTCTTGAAGATTCCAAACCAACTAAAACACCCATGTCCTCGGACACTAAACTCATCAAGGACGAAGAAGGTGAATCTGTAGATAACACTAAATATAGAGGAATGATTGGTAGCCTACTCTATCTTACGGCTAGTAGACCCGACATTATGTTTAGTGTTTGTCTATGCTTGATTCGTCCGAACCGTCAAGTCAAAACACTGCAACAGCTCGCAGTTACAAATGCAAATGAAGATCAGAGAATACAGAGGATTCCCGGGTCGTTAAGTCCCACGGAGACTCAATGGTGTGTACAACACTGATTCAGCATTCGAGAATGACCACTAACGATAGTTTATCGAAAGGATTTGGATAGATAATTACACTACTGAAAAGGGAAATGAATAAAATCGACTTAAATGCAAATTAAGAAAATTAAAAAGATAAAAGATATTAAATAAACGCTATCACTATTTTTAAAGTGATGAACGTTTAAAACCTAAAACGAAAAACTTACGTTTAAATTAAAATAACGTGAAACGCATATAAAATAAAAAGTGAAATTAATACAATATAGATCCTAAAAATATGAAAAATACATTTTTACAAACCTAATGATATTAGAAAATTTATAGAAAAGGAAAATTATTTTTACAACTATTTAATTAATTATTATTAATTAAAAACTATTTTAAACTATTTAATAATACTCTAAATTAAAAGAAAATATGAAATAAGACTAGAAAAATAAACTTATGATTCTGAAAAATCTAAAATACTATAAAACTAATTTTAAAACTGAAAATATATTTTTTTGGACTTTTTATGTATTTATTATTAATTTAAAACTATTTAAAACTAATTTAAATTATTAAAAATACCAAATAAAAGGAGAAAAATAGGGAAAAATACTTTTTAGGCTATTTATATTTATCTTAACCTAATAAAATGAAAACTATTTTTGGAACCTTTTCTTAATTATTTGTATTTAAAACTATTTAAAAAGGATTAAAAACTAATTTAAATAAAGAAAAATAGCTAGACACCTTAGAAAAATCTGAAAATTTAAGGAAAACTCTAAAATATTATTAGGAATCTAGGAAAATTAGAAAAACATGCACTTGTGTGGGAGGAATTGAAACTGATGAGGAAAAGCTTATGAAATAAGCACTTGAATAAGCTAGATGAGCACAACAAGCACCAAACTGAAACAAAGGGTCAAATATGCTAAAGTTGACCAAATTCAACAATAATCAACAATCCTTGACCTCTGATAAGCTAAGAAATAGCAATAAGCACTTTGGCTATTGTAGTGAAAAAACAGAAAATGGGACACACTTTAAGCCCTTAGCAGCCCTAGTAAACAAGCTCAAAAGTGAAAAATAAAAATTGACAACTCAAGAAGACCAGGTTGGCTTTCCAAAGAACCAGAGATCAAGAGATTTGGACAAGTAATGAGCTTAATGCAAGCTTATTAAGATGGGCACAATTTCCTGCACAGGACATGTAACACTATGCGCAATCAGTGTCACCAAAAGCAATGAATTAAGCACTTAAAAAGCTAAGAAACCAAGAACTAGCATTTTTATATTTTTCTTTACCAACTAGACTACAAATCCCCAAGAGCTTATAAACTGAAACTCACTAATAAATCCACAATGAAATTCCCAATTTTATTCAAAAACGACCTAGTTGGAAATTTTGACTTTTTGATAAAAACTAAAAGTTGACTCATCTGAGTTTTGGGATCAATTTAAGGGCTGAAATGGAAATAATATTATGAAATAACACTAATGTAGGGTAGACCTATGAATTTTAGACACAAAATAAGCCTATGAACTTGTAAAAATCTCAACAAAGGTCACGAGAACCAATAAGATGGATTTTTGACTTTTTAGCTTAAAAGGCACAAGGTTAAGACTCAAATGAGTCAATTAAGACTAAACAAGCATGAAAAAATAGAAATCTACTCTTGCAAGACCCTCTAACAATGCGAAAAAGTCCCTAATCCAAACACCCTTTAAAACTTACTGTTTGAGCTTAAAATGAAATTACACACTAAACTAGATAAATTTATGAATCAACCAAGATTATATGACTACAATACACCTATGTTAACAAGTTAAAACCAAGAGAGATCACGATACACCTATGACCATAAAATGCTAAAACTGCCTTGAATCTTGAAAACTAAACAGAAACTTACAACTGAATCCAACTATTGCAGGCCAAAACCAGAATCAAGACTACCCTAAACTAATCCCTTTTAACCAGATTTCACCTCTGCATCATCCAAATTCCAAATCCAAGTCTATTTGAATCTCAGTTGACTTTCGTTGACTTTCCTTTTATGTGAATGTAAATGATTTAGATAGAACAAGGAAATACAAATAAGCTCACAAAAGCTACAAACAGCTTATATGAGCTTATTTAAATCTTAAAAACAATCTATTTAGTATTCAAATATTGAAAATGCAAGATCAAGATCAAAGTGAAGGCTTGAAATTTTTATTAAACTGAAATGAGATTACAAAAGGGTTGAAATTACATAAAAGCTTTAAGAAAACATTAAGAAACCTAAATTACAAGCTTAAAACTAAACTACAACATTTATAAAAAAAACGACATTTTAAAGAAAAACTTAAAACTATCTACTCTCCTTCACTTCTCCTCTCTCCTCCTTTTTATACTCTGAAAGCTTCCACGTGTCCTCTATAGTGATTCCCACTTGAATCTTGATCATTTTGATAACTTTTGGTGGGATTTGGCCAAATTGTCAAATTTGGCAGGAAATGTGGATTTTGGCAGTGGAGGTTGAGTAAAGGGTGAGGGATCATTTAATGGCTTTTGTATTTGTGTTGAGGTGGGGGGACAAGGATATTGATATGGTGAGGAGGGGGAAACGGCTAGTGGAGATTGAGTGTAGCAGGGTGAAGGGGAAGAAAAAAATGGCGGGTTAGTGTTTTTGTTTGATGGAGGAATTGGTTGACCGGGTCTTGACTTGGGTGGGTTGGATATTGGACGGGTAATATTTGGGCCAAGGGTTTTAATGATTGGGCTTGGGGTTAAATAATGGTCCGTTTGGTTTGTGATATTAAAAACACAAGGACCAAAGTGTAACATTTGAAATTCAAGGGACCAATCATGTAACTTATGAAAAGTAGCCAAGGGTTGGTATTGCCAACTTAAAATAATCCAAGGGTTAGTTTTTGACATTTTTGAAATTCCCAAGGACTAAATTTGACAAATTTTGGATTTTTAGGGACTAAATTGTAATTTTCTCAAAACTTTTAGATTTCTCACCAAAGGACTAAATATGACAAGTTTTGATTTTAAAAGGACCTTTGGTGACTTTTCTTTTGAAATTTTGGCTCAGGGACTATTTTTGACAATTTTTGAAAGTTGAGGGACTAAAACTGCAATTTTTGCAAATTTGATACGTTTTTCATCTGATTTTGATATTTTTGCATTTAAAACACATAAAACACTGATTTGTGATATTTTGATCATTTTGATGTGTTTCGAGTGTTTTCGCATGATTTTGCAGTTTAAAGGTATAAAATGATGAGTATTTGCACACTCATCAATCCCCCACACTAAGATATTGCTAGTCCCTAGCAATGATTTGAGAAAACTTAATGGATTTTAAACTCTTTACCAAAAGCCATTACTTCTGGAGTAGCCAAATGTTTCAGTTCAAGTAAGAACCATGGTACAACGATAACCATGTGATTTTGAGCAAACCACCAGCTTTCAACGGATTTGATTTTGTCTTTACCGGAAGCCGTACCCTTCTGGACTAGCCAACTCTTAGATAAATTATCAATATTATCTTTGGTGAGCTGATTACCAATTATGGTTTTCCAACTGCCTTTACCACAAGCCATAACCTTGCGGGCTAGCCAACTCGTTATCTTTTGAGGATGATGGGGAGCTGAGGAACCATACAATTTTGGGCAAATTGCAAGCCATATAAACGGATTTGAGAAATCTTTACCAAGAGCCGTTTGCTTCTGGATTAGCCAATCCTTTAGTCTCTCAAACATGGCGGACTGATAACCAAATGAGTAAGTGTAAAACACTTACTCCAAAAAAAAATTTTGGCCAAAAACGGGAGAATTGGGTAGATAATATATGAAATTCGTGAGAATTCCCCCACACTTAGAAATGAATATTGCCCTCAATATTCAAAGTACCGGCGGTTATGCCGAAACAAAGAACGTAAAAGGAAAATACTTCACGCCATTATTTAGAAAGTTTTTTGAAAACATGTAGGGCAACCCCCCCACACTAGGGTGGTAGAAAATAGAAAGAAGTCAGAAATACGGGTGAAAACCCATATAGTGTGCTATTGTTTTTGATTTCCGAGTCGCTAGCTTGACTCGACCCCGAATTATTGGTTCATGGGGAAGCAAAGTGGAAGAAACAATCTCCATCGGACTTTCATTCAAGATGTTTGGACAAACATTTGAAGCACGTGAAAGTTCCACACCGATGAGTTATACATAGAACCGGCTCAAAAATGATAAATGAAAATGCCGGGGTCAAAGATAGTGTCTTCATTCCTGAAGGAGTGAAGAAGAGAGGAAGTCACCGAGTAGGTGAAGAAAAGAAGGAAAATCATGATAACAATCATGACTAGATCTTCATCCTCGGGATTAAGTGCAGTTGCACTTATTTGGATTTTCTTGGTAGAGCTCTTTGGTTTGGAAGGCATCTCGGTGGGGAGGGTGGGAAGGTTTGTCATAACTATGCAAATTGAGATTCTCTCCCCCCGATCATGATCTTTGCCATCCAAGCAATCATATTCCAACGGAGATATGATATGAGTGAGTTCACCGGCGAACTCCTCATGAAGAGAATACGGAGGTGGGACATGTGCGGTACTTTGTGGGCTATAAATATGCACCTCGTCCATTATAGTCTCCGTGTCGGACTCATCACTATCAAAGATTGGATTAACTGAATTTAGAGTAAATTCATAATCGAATTCGAATAAGGGATTAGTGATAGTCGTATGAATTGTTGTGGAAACAACATGGTCAACATCCTCTTCTAAGTTGACGATCTCGGAAAGTGGAAGTGATGCATCAATAAATTCTATGTCATTAGAATATAAAGAATCGGCATCACTATAATCACTGTCAAAATCTGAGAAAGTCTCAACAAGATCATTTGTAAGAGGAGAAAACACATCACACTCATGGTCAAGAATTCCCGCACTCACTTGGGACGGATAAAGTTCTCAACATTAGATGATTCCGTTTCCGAATAGTGCTGAGATGCTCGCCCCCATGGTGAGAGAGCGAGGGAATATCGGGTGTGATAACAACAGACTGAGGGAGTTGAGAAATGATATCGCTCAAAGGAATAGTACTCTCGTCGTTTCATTCGTCATCGAGCATGCACGATTAAAACAAAAACGGTTGTGTGCCGTTCTATTGCAAAGTAAATCTTCCATAGATTCACCATGACGCTTCTTGGGTCCGCCCACGCCAAATCATTAAGTGCATTCCTCGCATCTTGAAGTTTTGGAATAAATCTTCAAAACCAAATCGTGGGAGATGGTGAGGCTGAGGTTGAATCGTATGACACCGTGGAGGTTGGTTTGAAACGAATAGTCGTAATTGTTGCAAGGAAATAGGTTCCCTGTCGACAATCCGAGCAGAGTGAGGACCACCACGAATCACAACAAGAAACTGATGTGGCCGTGAGTCGTATGCTTGGTGTCATAATTGTTATCGGGAACCCGCCATAGACAAGCGTGTTTCCTGATTGACAATCGAAATGTAGTGTGAACCACCACAGATTTCACAACAAAGAAACTGTTGAGTCTGGATCGGTGAATCATATGGATTTTGGTCATAACCAAAACTCTGAAAGCATCACCGAAATCGTTCATAGACAAACGCGTTTCCGTATTGACACTCAAATCCTTGGTGAGGACCTCCACAAAACTCACATAGTTAGAAAAGTCGGGTTGTGGTGGGTAGTTGGAAAAGTTTGAGGGGTCGTTAAATGAGTTCGGATTAGATCATAATCAAATGAATTCCTCGAACCACAAAACAAACAACTCCCGTTTTGAATATCATTACCATAATGACACCGTATACCAGCGTGGTGAACCATAAAGAGGCTCACCACAACCCCACACAAGGAATAAACGATTCCATGAGAATATGAGAAGGTAGAATCAAATGGATAGAGGGTAAAGGAATAAAGAATCAAAAAAGGGTAAGAGGGTAAAGAGGAATATTTTGGCATTTTTGGAAAACATGCTATAAAACAAAGAGGAAAATATTTTTGGATTTTCGATAACTTTACAAAAAAACTTTTTACAAAGGATGGGATATGTGCAAGAATGGATCTGAAAAAGGCTAAACACACGCTAAAGCCTCCCAGTGCAGCGGCCAAAATTTGATCTGTCCAACTGGTCAAGTCAAACAGACTCGAACAAATGTTCGCACAAATGCAAATGAAGATCGAGAGAATACGAGGATTCCCGGTCGTTAAGTCCCACGGAGACTCAATGGTGTGTACAACACTGATTCAGACGGTAGAATGACCACTAACGATAGCGATCAGAAAGGATTTGGATAGATAATTACACTACTGAAAAGGGAAATGAATAAAATCGACTTAAATGCAAATTAAGAAAATTAAAAAGATAAAAGATATTAAATAAACGCTATCACTATTTTTAAAGTGATGAACGTTTAAAACCTAAAACGAAAAACTTACGTTTAAATTAAAATAACGTAAACGCAAAAATAAAAAGTGAAATTAACACAATATAGATCCTAAAAATATGAAAAATACATTTTTACAAACCTAATGATATTAGAAAATTTATAGAAAAGGAAAATTATTTTTACAACTATTTAATTAATTATTATTAATTAAAAACTATTTTAAACTATTTAATAATACTCTAAATTAAAAGAAAATATGAAATAAGACTAGAAAAATAAACTTATGATTCTGAAAAATCTAAAATACTATAAAACTAATTTTAAAACTGAAAATATATTTTTTAGACTTTTTATGTATTTATTATTAATTTAAAACTATTTAAAACTAATTTAAATTATTAAAAATACCAAATAAAAGGAGAAAAATAGGGAAAAATACTTTTTAGGCTATTTATATTTATCTTAACCTAATAAAAATGAAAAACTATTTTTTGGAACCTTTTCTTAATTATTTGTATTTAAAACTATTTAAAAAGGATTAAAAACTAATTTAAATAAAGAAAAATAGCTAGACACCTTAGAAAAATCTGAAAATTTAAGGAAAACTCTAAAATATTATTAGGAATCTAGGAAAATTAGAAAAACATGCACTTGTGTGGGAGGAATTGAAACTGATGAGGAAAAGCTTATGAAATAAGCACTTGAATAAGCTAGATGAGCACAACAAGCACCAAACTGAAACAAAGGGTCAAATATGCTAAAGTTGACCAAATTCAACAATAATCAACAATCCTTGACCTCTGATAAGCTAAGAAATAGCAATAAGCACTTTGGCTATTGTAGTGAAAAACAAAATGGGACACACTTTAAGCCCTTAGCAGTGCCTAGTAAACAAGCTCAAAAGTGAAAAATAAAAATTGACAACTCAAGAAGACCAGGTTGGCTTTCCAAAGAACCAGAGATCAAGAGATTTGGACAAGTAATGAGCTTAATGCAAGCTTATTAAGATGGGCACAATTTCGCACGTGACACTATGGCAGAACAGGTGTCACCAAAAAGCAATGAATTAAGCACTTAAAAAGCTAAGAAACCAAGAACTAGCATTTTTATATTTTTCTTTACCAACTAGACTACAAATCCCCAAGAGCTTATAAACTGAAACTCACTAATAAATCCACAATGAAATTCCCAATTTTATTCAAAAACGACCTAGTTGGAAATTTTGACTTTTTGATAAAAACTAAAAGTTGACTCATCTGAGTTTTGGGATCAATTTAAGGGCTGAAATGGAAATAATATTATGAAATAACACTAATGTAGGGTAGACCTATGAATTTTAGACACAAAATAAGCCTATGAACTTGTAAAATCTCAACAAAGGGGCTGCTGAGAACCAATAAGATGGATTTTTGACTTTTTAGCTTAAAAGGCACAAGGTTAAGACTCAAATGAGTCAATTAAGACTAAACAAGCATGAAAAAATAGAAATCTACTCTTGCAAGACCCTCTAACACAGAAAAAGTCCCTAATCCAAACACCCCTTTAAACTTACTGTTTTGAGCTTAAAATGAAATTACACACTAAACTAGATAAATTTATGAATCAACCAAGATTATATGACTACAATACACCTATGTTAACAAGTTAAAACCAGTAGAGATCACAGATACACCTATGACCATAAAATGCTAAAACTGCTTTGAATCTTGAAACTAAAATGAAACTTACAACTGAATCCAACTATTGCGGCCAAAACAGAATCAAGACTACCCTAAATCCCTTTTAACCAGATTTCACCTCTGCATCATCCAAATTCCAAATCCAAGTCTATTTGAATCTCAGTTGACTTTCGTTGACTTTCCTTTTATGTGAATGTAAATGATTTAGATAGAACAAGGAAATACAAATAAGCTCACAAAAGCTACAAACAGCTTATATGAGCTTATTTAAATCTTAAAAACAATCTATTTAGTATTCAAATATTGAAAATGCAAGATCAAGATCAAAGTGAAGGCTTGAAATTTTTATTAAACTGAAATGAGATTACAAAAGGGTTGAAATTACATAAAAGCTTTAAGAAAACATTAAGAAACTGAAATTACAAGCTTAAAACTAAACTACAACATTTATAAAAAAAACGACATTTTAAAGAAAAACTTAAAACTATCTACTCTCCTTCACTTCTCCTCTCTCCTCCTTTTTATACTCTGAAAGCTTCCACGTGTCCTCTATAGTGATTCCCACTTGAATCTTGATCATTTTGATAACTTTTGGTGGGATTTGGCCAAATTGTCAAATTTGGCGGAAATGGATTTTGGCAAAGGGAGGTTGAGTAAAGGGTGAGGGATCATTTAATGGCTTTTGTATTTGTGTTGAGGTGGGGGGACAAGGATATTGATATGGTGAGGAGGGGGGAATGGCTAGTGGAGATTGAGTGTAGCAGGGGTGAAGGGGAAGAAAAATGGCGTTAGTGTTTTTGTTTGACCGGGAGGAATTGGTTGACCGGGTCTTGACTTGGGTGGGTTGGATATTGGACGGGTAATATTTGGGCCAAGGGTTTTAATGATTGGGCTTGGGGTTAAATAATGGTCCGCTTGGTTTGATATTAAAAACACAAGGACCAAAGTGTAACATTTGAAATTCAAGGGACCAAACATGTAAATTATGAAAAGTAGCCAAGGGTTGGTATTGCCAACTTAAAATAATCCAAGGGTTAGTTTTTGACATTTTTGAAATTCCCAAGGACTAAATTTGACAAATTTTGGATTTTCAGGGACTAAATTGTAATTTTCTCAAAACTTTTAGATTTCTCACCAAAGGACTAAATATGACAAGTTTTGATTTTAAAAGGACCTTTGGTGACTTTTCTTTTGAAATTTTGGCTCAGGGACTATTTTTGACAATTTTTGAAAGTTGAGGGACTAAAACTGCAATTTTTGCAAATTTGATACGTTTTTCATCTGATTTTGATATTTTTGCATTTAAAACACATAAAACACTGATTTGTGATATTTTGATCATTTTGATGTGTTTCTGAGTGTTTTCAGATGATTTTGCAGTTTAAAAGGTATAAAAATGATGAGTATTTACACACTCATCAGTGCTCGCTTTCAAGAAAACCCAAAGGCATCACACTTAGAAGCATTAAAAAGGATTTTTAGATATATTAAGGGAACAACGTGTTTAGGATTATGGTATCCCAAAGGAACGGGTATAGAAACCATAGTGTATGCCGACCGGATCATGCCGTGATTATGTCGATAGAAAAAGTACAAGTGGTATTTGCATTTGTTGGACATTGTCTCACCTCATGGTTTGCAAAGAAGCAAACGGCTTTAGCCATCTCTACTTCATCGGCCGAATACGCCTCACCGAAAAGCATGTCAACAAGCTCTTTGGATGAAGCAAGCTGTCGTAGATTATGGAATTCATAACAACGATATTGTTATACTTTGCGACAACAAAGGAGCCATCGATCTCAGAAGAATCCCGCTTCAACATGCTCGTACAAAGCACATTGAAATCCGGCATCACTTTCTTCGCGACAATGTTCAAAAAGGAAACATTTCAATCGAGAAAGTATCCTCCTAAGACAACATTGCCGACATCTTTACTAAACCTCTTAAACGAGAACCTTTTAATCTTCTTAGACTTGGTTTAGGTTTAATGGAACCAAGCATATAGGACAAACATAGCCTAAAACATTAGAATAGTCAAACCAAAACAATTTTGTCTTGTTTCTCCGTAGACCACGCACCAAACGACAACACGGACGGAACCAAAATTTGGTGCCGTTCTCGTCCGTGGTGTCTCGTCTACGTATAAAACAGCTTTATACATAACATCTTCTTCCTCACAACTTACTTTACCAAAACGCAAGTAAAACTCAAACCAAGCTTATTATTGTCATCTTCCCACTCACTAATCACTGAAGTTAACATCATTGTAAGTATCCTAACTACATTTCATCTCTTAATTCTGAGTCTAGGATTCTTATTTATGCACAAAACTATCACAAATCATTACATGGGGTTTTATGTATGCTTCTATACCAAATATGAATTCAATTGGCAAATTGCATAACTAGTCATTCAAATTAGGTACTACATTATCATATTGCATAAACAAAATCATGTTTCCCACTAATTGATAGATAATAAATATAAGACCTTATTCAAACAACCAAACAACCCCATGTCAAAAGTTTTGAAAAGCTTCTCACTTATAGGAAAACATTCTTTCATTGCTAATACAAATAGAAACGTTAGAATTTTCATCACTTGCATGCTCTTGAATACTAAAGGTATTGCATAACTAATATGCACTCCCGGTATATTCAAATATAGCCACATTGAATTAGGAGCATTTGGGTTATCTCATGGTATTTGCCAAACACTCCACTAAAACCATTTTGTGCATAAAATGAGTCGAGATAACCGCAACTCCAAATTGTTTTCATATAGGCACACACTAGAATCAAAAACGTTAAAATTTATCTTAATTTTTTTAACATGTTAACTCTTGTCCTTAGGAATAACCATGGTAGCCGCAAGATTCTATGATCACAAAGACACTCTTAACTACATTCCCAAACACCACAAAACCAAAGGACTCACCAAGGAACAAATAGAAATATTTAGGGGTCTAGAATCAAGGTATTTCCACGAGGGTAGAACCATTCACTCATCCTTCCTTGAGCATACTAATCTTCGTGAAGAACTAGCCGCCATTCAATTCGATTGTCTTCTTGACATTGATGAACCAATTTGTCCTAGGTTCGTGTTAGAATTCTATGCTAGTGTGACCGGTTTAGTGATGAAGATGATAATGAGTTTTGTCTTAGCTTTAGAATCAACCAAAATGACTACACCATCACTTTAAGTGAATTTGCTAGAGTACTAGGAATTCCCAACCGAGGAACTTGTGTCTACACGGATAAGTGGTCACTCACGGCCCTTGATGCAATCAATGACCGCTCTCTTCCCTACATAACCCGTTTAGCCGATAAGGATGTCATCCGTGAACATCTTTTTAACCCAAAACGGATACAACCCGAGTAACCCGAAAGGGAAAAAAGGTAGACCGAGATCCATATGGAATGGAGCTCAATGAACTTAAGCACGAATTTAAGAAATGGGAGGAGTTACTTAGAGCAAACGTCATTAGCACCATAGGAAATAGGGATCACATAAACGCTTGTCTTTGTCACATGCTTTACAACTTGTCCACCCGACAACCATTCAACTTAGCCTACTACATAGCTAGGAGAATGATTGATATTCCAACTCAAGGATCCGTTGCTCTTCCATACGGGATGCTTCTCACCCGTCTCTATAGAAACTTCGCCCCAATTCCACCAACCCCAAAAGGAATGCACCTTCACTATGAACTCATCCCTCACATCTTTGTACCTTTGAGTGATGATCGAGTTGCTAAGACTAAAGGCAAGAGAGCTAAACCTCCAACTCCTTCATCATCATCATCAAATAGCTCAGAGGATGGTCTTCCAAGCTCTCATCTCCGACCTCATGAGTATTACGCATCTCTTCCCGAGATTGAGAATGAATCAGTAGAATTCAAACAAACTAAGGGAATGTTCAAGTGCCTTGGTAGGATGATGAACAAGATTTACAAGAAATTGGACAAATAAGGGTACTTTAAGGAGTGTTTGGAACAATGCTTTATCATTAATGTTTGATACAATTTAGTTGTTTTTATTATGTAGGATAATAATATAACTTAAAACAATGGTGTATGCTAACAAACTCATGCATGGGGATAGCACAAGTATGCTATCAAATTTTACCCATTTTCACTATATTGTGAAAATCAATAAGCCTTGCTCTTAATCTATGCTCCACTATGTTTACATATGTGTTATTTACTTTTCCTAACTAGAAATGTTTAGTATAACAGTTTTGAGAAAAATTTCGTGTCTCAAAATTCCTGGTTTAAGAAACATTCTGCCCAAATTTCAAAGACTCCACGGATCGACGCACCATTATCTTGGTACCGTCCTTTATGCAATTTGGTACCGCCATATTCAGACAGTGACTGTGACGCACCCTTTTTTGGGTTCCGTCAGTGTATGATTTTGGTGCCGTGGATCCTCCAAGTAATTTTCTGAATTTCGACTCTTTCGTGATTCCAAATTATCTTCCATCACTTAAAAATCAACCTTAACTAGTTTATACTGTTATTAGAACTAGTATTATTCACTAAGGGATGTAAGAAATCCATTTCCCACCAAAATTCAAAAATTTGAAAAATCCACCCAAGGAGCCCTCTGGCATAAAGGAAGGAACCAAATTTTGGTACCTTCAAATCCGTGGGTAATCTGAATATTAGGAAATTCCACTCACTAGAACACATTAATTGCATATCTTTTCTTCTTCACTCCATCTTCTTTGTATGGATTGACTTGGGTGATATGACTAGCATTCAACCCACTTCCAAATCATTAGGAACCTCATCTCTTCAATGGTTCAAACATCAAATCAAACCTTTTCTCAACAATTTCTTACCTCTATAAATTGAAAGGCTTTACCATGATCATCCTCACACCTTCTTCATTCTCATTACTATCTAGCAAATCAAAACCCAAGTTAAAAATGACTAAATCATCACCAAAACCTTGCAAGAAAACCGCTAGAATGAGCGTAAGGCCTTGTTGTTTTGTCAATCTTAGCTCATCATCCGCATCTTCACCACTCACAATCTCATCTCCCATTAGAGATGATACACACCTTACCTTAGCTACACCTACTTCATCACACATTGTGATCACCACTCCACCACCAATAAAAACACCTACTTCACCTCCACCGGCACCCATCCAAACATCCAAAACACCCTCACCACCTTCACCAAGGTCTCCCACTCTCACTCCCATGGAGTTATTTTCAACTCCACCAACATCACCAAATCCTTTCCTAGAGGACTTGGAAGACTTGCCTCCTAGGCCAAGTCATCCACCACCATTGCCATCCTTTGGCACCATTGAGCGAATCGCCATGAATCACCTCGTCATCCATTGACCCAACCGCCCCATTAGGGCCAAGACCTCTCCTTTTCCACCCCATTCACAAGGACATTCATGGTCCTTTATACGGGAATCATCCACTTCCATCATCAATGTCCCCTCATATTGAGGACATTCCGGAGAGCATGTGGAATGACAATCCCACTAGAGAGGAGATTCAAGCCGAACTCCACAACCTCCACCAATTCAAAGGCATGGTGGATTCTCACTTAAGTGAGACAATGCAAATGCAAAGTGCTTTGCTTGCATCCATCATGACCACTCCAAACATCCCCAACACCACCAACACATCCACCATTCCACCACCACAACCTCCCCAAACTTTCTACCCTCCAAGGCATGGTTGCTCTACTTGTGAGCAACCGGGTCAAACCGTGGATCGGACCCGGATTATGGTCCATGACTTCCACGAAGAAATGAGGTTCATCCTCAACCACATTCTTGAGCGCCTCAACGCTCTTTCCCATCCACCATCACTTTAGGATGGTTTTAAAATAGTCTTTCTTTTATTTGCTCTTTTAGGATAATTTTCATTTTTCTTGTACTAGAAACACATCATTGTGTTCTCTTTTCATGATCTTTACTCATGAAAAATTTTAACTAATGAATGTTGTTTCTTATATTGTTGGTGTCATTACATAGTGTTTGGAAATACTTGTGAATGATCATTATTACTAACAATTTTTTTGCTTTATTTTCACAATCCATGTATCTTCCCACAAAAGCACCCAATTTAGGGGAGCGAACAAGGGGAGATATAGCTCGGGCTCATTACATTCCAAGATAGCCTCTTCTTTTTGTTGAGACAAAAAGGGGAGAAAATATAGAACTTTGAAATTATTTATATTTGACTTTTCTGAAAAGTCAAACTGCATACTTTGACTTTCTGAAAAAGTCAACATCATGCATCAACTAGTGAATTCTTTTACTTTCATAAAAAGTCAAATTTCATACACTTGCATTATCATTTTCTTTTCAAGTTCTAAAACTAATATTTTTATAACTCTTGTACAAACTTTGTTTCTTTTTTATAAAATAAATTTATATTTTGTCCTCAACAAAAAGGGGGAGATTGTTAATACAAATATCGCATTAAACGTTATTTATATTTTTGATCTTTGCCTAAGTTTTGTTAACGACAAAAGTAAATTTAATTTATAAAAGCTTAAAGCTTGTCAAGTTTATTAGATATTAAAACAAGCTTTCTTAAACAATATATTCATCATTCAAGCATTTACATTTATGATTAGTAACATCTTGATATGACTCTAATCATTATGTATGATAATAGTTTGTAGAATGTGTTAGGTTCTTAAAACCAAACACTACTTAAGCATTTGCATATTTCTATTAATAGTAATACAACATTTGACATCATGTATTACATCATGGAGATCATTGAAGGATTCCATTAGATATTTTGTGAAGATTTGTACTCTTCATATCTTGCACAATCTTACTTAGATAGAGTTGACTTTAGACAAGATTTGATATCTTGACTGTCAGACCTGGCGGTACCATTTATACACTCCCGGAACCCTTTTTTAGGGGTCCGCGTCCGTGGACGCCTCCTTCAATTTGGCTATAAATAGCAATGCCAAGCCAAGTAGTTTTCATCCCTTTCTAACATACTCTCATACATATCTTCTCTCTAACCCTTCTAACTCAGGTTCATATCATATTAGTGATCTCTTTTGTAGCAAAGAAGATCAAGTCATATTCAAGCTTCAACGAGAAGTTGGAAGTCTTGTTTGTTTAGTGTTGTATGATCTAGTGTTGATTCATACTTCATTGTTGTATCAAACCATCATAATCTTGTGAGTGTGAGTGGTTAGTATTTTAGTCCTCAAAATACATTGTGTGGGAGTAGTTGTACCCTTGGAAAGAACTCGACATCTAGCTTAGTGTCGGAAATAGTGTGTAAGCGAAGTGTAAAGGTTTTCTCCGCCGGTGAAAGGAGCTTGTTGACTAGTGAAGTTAAACTCTAGAGTGTGAGACTCGGGGAGTGGAGTAGGGCAAGGAAAAAGAGTCCTTGTAGGCCGAACCACTATAAACAACTTGTTGTGGTTTGATCATTTCTTTCCTTATTTACTCATTACATATTGCTTGCATATTTCATTAACATACTCAAGATCAATATCAATTGATCTTTCAATAAGTTTCAAAACAAAGTTTTTAATCGGTAAACTATTCAACCCCCCTTCTAGTTTTCTACACAAGTGATTAGAGAGAATCACATGAGATTCTGTATAATAACCAATAAGTTCTTGTAAGCACCACTATCAAATAATTATTACTTATAAAAAGACACTAAAAAGTTGTCACTTAAACAAAATATTGTAAAATAAAAACTAAAATATGTATATTCTGCAACAAAGTCCTTTTTAAAACCAAAATGATTCTTTATTTGTAAACTCAAGAAAAGTTGCTCCTACCCCTACTGATGCATAAAAACAAACACGCTTGACCATTCTATCTATTTGGCCATAGAAATTGACTAACCACAGATCCGGCCAACCACTTGATCCGACCGCTTGCTGTATCCGCCACCACGGATCCGACCGCCACGTAATCCCATCACCTCCGCCACATTATGAGACTTATATTGATCTAAGAAGTGCAGCAAAGAATGATTAGAGCACCGATCAATGTTTTGATAGTTATATTTCGCTCTTTGAATGTCTATTGTTTAACACTAGTTTTTGATCACTTGAATTGAGCAGCTAGTTTGTAATTTTGGGGAAACATTGTAGGTGAGAGTAGGATAGTGTGTGAAATGAAGAGATGGAAATGAAATGAGTAAAATGGATATGGGTGTAATCTACCCCCAAGTAATCCAGATTGATGTTCCGTAAATACCCTTCAGAATCAACTAATTATATTAAAATGACAATTAATCTACACCTTTAGATTTAAAAAAGATGAATGGTTGAGATCTCTCAATTTGATCTTTTAGATAATTTTGTTCTGCATTGAACTTTCCTCATACATACATTCATTTAATATTTAAGTTTGATAGATATATCTATAAGCACAAGCAACCCGACACGCTGATCGAACTTAGGTCACAAAATACGGTTCGTGTTTCCTTATCCCTTTACACCTTTGGCCCTTCTATTGAGTTTCCTCAAACTACAATGATTATTAGCTTAGAAGGTGTGATGCTAGAAACATGCGGCAAAGAGGTCAGCCGACTTATGGAAAAACTAAAACACCACACACCACTTTAAGTAAAGGAGGACTTCTCTTCTAGCTTAAGAGTCAGAGAGTCCCGCAAACAATTCTTACATCAAGAAAAGAGAGAAATAATATTTTTGCAGTGTTTTGTATGTGGGTAAAAGGTGTGTTTTGAAAAGTATTTTTAAATGATAAAAATAAAAATAAAAAATTGAATGGAAAAGACAATAAGTGTTGCAAAGGTTAGATAGGAACTTATGGAAGAAAAAAATGCGTTGTTTTTTTGCTTTTTTAATGCAAACTCCGACGCGGAAAGTGAAGTGGGGAAAAAGTAGTTGGCAACAAATTGATGGAAAGTTTTGGGAAACAAGCGTTGTTTTTATTGACTTAAAGCCACATGACGAGGAAAACCCTCACTACAACTCCAATCTCTAAGTATGGAAGGTATGTTAAAGGAACAACAAATGAGAAAGGCCCTTCCCCACAAAGGAAACTCTCCTTCCATTAATGAATAGAGTCAGACAACAAAAATTCTCTAACACTGTGTTCTTAAGTTTATTTTTAAGAGGAAAGAAAAGTAATCATATGAAAAGTAGAGAAATGTAAGAGATGAAAAAGTGGTAAAAAATTTGTGTTCTAGAGCTTAAACTAAAAGAAAGAAACCAAAGAGTGTTATCACTTTTTATATTATTTATAGGTTAAAGACTTATATTACTAACATACTTTTCAAAATGATCAATTATGAGTAATATACTTTTTAAAATATCATTATCACCATCCAAATTTATTGGTACCAAGTAAATATCACAAACTTTCCTATAAATGATTTTCCACGCAACTTTTTAATCCACGGAAATTTCATTTTTCCACCTAAGTAATGTAGACCTCAGTATACAAATAAAACCGTGAAAAAACGCTTATTAATATTTGGCGACTTTGTGTTTTGTTGATAACAAAATGTAATGTTATCTTGGTAGAATTTTAAGGATACATGTTATTTTTGTAAAGCATTTACATATAGCCATTTAAATACAAAATGTAATAATTAAGCATTTGTTGTAATAGTTTATTAGGATGGGTAAAACCATAACCCATGGATCTTAACCCATACCAAAGAAGACTTGATACAATGTATACTTAGATACATTGAATCTAAAGAAAACCCATGGACCAAACCCATAACCCATGACCCATAACCAAAAAACCCATGGGCAAAGAGGAAGCAATCACGATCCCTAGGATTACGCTAGCCGGATCCCAAGTGGAAGGGATCCGTGGAACAGAGGAGAAATTTGTCTATAAATAGAGAGCCATTTCTTCATTCTAATCGACCCTCTTCTTACTAAATCTCTCATACACTCTCATTTCTTCTAACATATAGATCACTTGATCTAGAGAGTTGTTCTTCTTTCTTTCTATTTGTGATCCTCATATAGGTCCTTCTATAAGGCGAGATCACGAGCATTCTACAAGTCATCCAAGCAAGAGGTCCTTGATTGATTTGTCACTCGCAAGATTTCAGAAGCGAAGATCTTGTATTTCATATTTCACATATTTGTTGTGTAATAAGTGTGTTGGTTTGGTCCATACGGACTCGGGTATCTAGCTTTGTACCGAGGAAAAGTGTAAGCAACGCCAGGCTCAGCCAAGTGAGGAGTTTGTTGACACAATGCTTGAACTCTCGAGTAGGTGACTCGGGGAGTGGAGTAGGGCAAGGAAGGTGACCTTGTAGCCGAACCACTATAAATAGGTTGTGTCTTTTCTATCCCTTTACTTTATTTATTTGCTTGCATTATCATTAGATCTATACGTCTCAACATCCATACGATTTCACATAATATCGAATCTAAAGTTTTGAAATCAACTTAAAATCGGCAAAACTATTCAACCCCCTTCTAGTTTTCCACAATTGGCATCAAGAGCTAAGTTTATAAAAGTTTTAAAATAAATTGTATTTTAAAAACTTTTCGATCACTATGGGTTCTGAAAATTATAAGGAAGGGCAATCTATGTAACGACCACCACTACTTGAAACTAATGGTTTTATTTATTGGAAAAATAGATTCGAAACATATGTGAAGTCTAAAGATATTGATCTTTGGTACATTATTGTTGAAGGTGATTTTGAGGCTACCTCAAATGATGATAAAGGAAATTTAGTTCACATACCTCATGATAAACTAAATGATGAAATGAAGAAAAAGCTTTCTAAAAATAGTGAAGCAAAATGGTTTTATATAATGCTTTAAAAAAGGAATTGAAAGAATTTCTATGCTTAAAACCTCTAAAGAAATTTTGAATTCTTTAGTTGTAACTCATCAAGGCAACCAACAAGTTAAAAATAATAAAATTGATTTATTTGTTCAACAATATGAACAATTTTCAATATCGGATGAAGAAACTATAGATCATTCATTTGCTAACTTTAATACTATTATTACATCTTTACAAGCACTTGATGAATCTTTTTCTAGCCGTAACCATGTTAGGAGATATCTAAGGGCACTTCCATCGAAGTGGAGATCCAAGGTGACGGCAATCGAAGAGTCAAAAGATTTGACAATCCTCACCCTCGATGAACTCATAGGCAACTTAAAGTCTGAGCTTGTCCTTGCTCAAGACTCCGAAGCCTCAAAGGTGAAAGAGAAACACAAATCTCTTGCCCTTAAAGCCAAAAAGGCTTCGGCGATGAGGAGAACTCATCTCGAAAGTAGTGATTTAAGAGTATGCTATGGCAGAAGGGACTTTAAAAATTTCTTTAGAAGAAAGGGTAGATACGTCAAACAACCATATGACGATAAGAAAGGCTTTCGGAAAAGCAAAGAGGACGAAAAGCCAAAGGATGATCGTACTTGTTTTAAGTGTGGGGACCCAAACCACTTTATTAGTAAGTGTCCCAAACGGGATGATCAAAGGCGTCGTGGAGCGTGCACGTGGGGAATGAGCGACGAGGAGGATGAAGAAATTTGTCTTATGGCAAATGACGAGGTGTGCTTAAAGGTCCGACCCTAGACCCGATGAATGGGTCAAGGATAGCGGGTGCACAAGGCACATGACCAGCAATAGGGATCTATTCTCCACATATGAATCCATTAATGGAGGTAATGTGGTGTTTGGAAATAGCAAAAGTAGAATCATCGGTAAAGTTACGATTTCTAACAAATCTCTAACCATTAACGATGTGTGTCACGTAGAAAACCTAAACTTTAATCTCTTAAGTATAGGACCAATATGTGATAAAAGTGCAATGTACTTTTTACCGAAACCGGTAGTAAGATATTTAAAATGGCATAACCATAGGAAGAGGAATTAGGAAACATGGAGTCTATGTCATTAAAATCGGTAATGAATCTAAAGAAAAACTATGTCTTACCTCTATGGATGATACTTCGACCTTATGGCATCGAAGATTGGGTCACGCCAACATGCGACTTCTTCAATCGCTGTCATCCAAAGATATAGTAAGAGATCTACCTAAGTTAAAATAAGAACATCATTTTTGTGATGCTTGTAATATAGGAAAACAAGCTCATTCGAGTCATAAAGCTAAAAACATGGTGTCCACAACTAGGTGTCTAGAATTACTACATATGGATTTGTTTGGTCCATCCGCTATCTAAAGTTATGGAGGCAACTACTACACTTTGGTAATAGTGGATGACTACTCTAGGTATACATGGACAAAATTTTTAAAGAACAAAACGGAAACCTTTAACTATTTTGAAATATTAAGCAAAAAGATCCAAAGACAAGTAGGAAGTCCCATAGTGTCTATTAGGATGGATCATGGTAGGGAATTCGATAATGAAGTGCAATTCGGAGCTTTTTGTGACGCTAATGGTATTACTCACAACTTCTCGGCTCCACGCACTCCACAATCGAATGGGGTAGTAGAAAGAAAGAATAGAACTCTACAAGAAATGAGTCGAACCATGCTTAATGAACAATCCATACCTCAAAAATTTTGTGTAATGCCGTTGACACTTCAACGTATATACTCAATCGAGTCTTGATTAGACCAATCTTAGGAAAAACTCCATGAGTTACTGCAAAAAGCCTATGTTAAATCACTTTAGAGTCTTTGATAGTAAATGTTTTATTCTTAACACTAAAGATTACCTTACAAAATTTGATCCTAAATCAACCGAAGGTATCTTTTTAGGTTATTCGCCAAATAGCAAAGCTTACGTCATATTAAACAAAGAAACAATGAAGGTAGAAGAGTCATTATATATAAAATTTGATGAAAGTCCACCCAAACCCTCTCCACCTCTTGTCGATGACGAGATTATAGAAAGTGAAGCCATAGTAATAAAGAAAAAGATAAGTGAAGAAGAAGAACCTCTAAGTGATGAAATAGTAAACATTAAAGAGTCCAAAGATCACCCCGTAGATAAAGTCATAGGAAAACTAAACGAACGAACATTAAGGTCTCAAGTTCAAAACCAAAGTAGCTTGTTTTGTTTCGCTTCAACCTTAGAACCTAAGAATACACAAGAAGCCATAAAAGATGAAAGTTGGGTAATGGCTATGCAAGAAGAACTAAATCAATTTGTTTCTAATGATGTTTGGACACTTGTCCCTCCACCTAGTAATCAAACCATAATAGGAACCAAATGGGTTTATAAAACAAATTAGATGCAAACGGAGTAGTGTCTAGGAACAAGGCTAGACTCGTTGCTCAAGGGTATAACCAACAAGAAGGAATAGACTTTGATGAGACCTACACCCCATTGTGGCTAGATTAGAGTCTATAAGAATACTTCTTATGTATGCTTGTGCTAATGATCTAAAGCTTTATCAAATGGATGTCAAAAGCTCTTTTCTAAATGGTGTCATAAATGAAGAAGTATATGTAGCTCAACCTCCGGCCTTCATTGATTTTGAAAAACCCAAACATGTGTATAAATTAAAGAAAGCCCTTACGGTCTTAAACAAGCTCCAAAAGCTTGGTATGATAGACTCAAGTCATTTCTAGTTAAACACAACTACACCATGGAGTTAGTTGACAACACACTTTTTACTAAGAAAAGAGAGTCACATATAATCATAGTACAAATATATGTAGATGATATTATATTCGGATCCACTTGTCAAGACATGTTTGATGATTTCTCTAAAATCATGCATGACGAGTTCGAGATGAGTATGATGGGAGAACTTAGTTTCTTTCTTGGTCTACAAATAAAACAAGTAGAAGATGGTATCTTCTTTAATCAATCTAAATACATCAAGGAGATGTTAAAGAAATTCGTTCTAGAAGAGTCAAAACCAATTAGGACTCCATGTCATCCGACACAAACTCACAAAAGGCGAGGACGGAGAATAACCGTTGATAATACTAAATATCATGGCATGATAGGTAGCCTTCTCTACCTCATGGCAAGTAGGCCGAATATCATGTTTAGTGTTTGCTTATGTGCTAGGTTTCAAGAAGACCCTAAAATATCACACCTAGAAGCCGTAAAAAGGATATTTAGATATATTAAGGGTACAACACAATTAGGATTATGGTATCCTAAGGGCACGGGAGTAGAAACAATTGTATATGCAGATGACCATGTGTGATTACGTTGATATAAAAAGTACAAGTGGGGTATGTACTTTTATGGGATGTTGTTTAACATCATGGTTTTCTAAGAAACAAACGCCACTTGCAATATCAACAACCGCCAGCACGTCTCCGCGGCAAAGCATGACAACAAGCACTATGGATGAAACAAGCGTTAGTAGACTACGACATCCATCTAAGCGACATAGCCATCCTATGTGACAACAAAGGTGCAATCGACTTAAGCAAGAATCCGGTATTGCATTCTCGCATAAAGCATATAGAGATTCATCATCACTTCCTAAGAGACAATGTTCAAAAGGGAACATCTCTATTGAGAAGGTAGCATCCGAAGACAACATAGCCGACGCCTCACCAAACCGTTGAAGCGGGAACAATTCAACCTACTTCGCCTTGGTCTTGGTCTAATGGAACAAACGTCGTAACTTAATTGACTCTACAAGGTATGTAAACACTAGCCTTCCTCTTTCTGAGTCTAGGATTTCTTTTCACGCACAACTCACAAACAATAATGGAATTTTCAAAACCCAAGATGAGTTTTTACACTTATAGTTTTCTTATTTTTTTAAAGAAAGCCTACTTTCACAATGTTTTCTAAAAGATGATACCTTCCACGATCAATTTCACAAAAGCAATTTCTCACGTCTAGGACAAATCGCTTTTTTCATTATTAATACAAAGTAAAACCCGTTTTCATTGCATCTCATGTCTTTTGAATGCTAAAGGGGACACATAACTAATATGTGTTTTCGCGTACATTCATTTAAGCAACAATGAATTAGGAGCATTGATAACACAAAATTACATACTCATGTACTAAATATGTGTTTTCGGGTTATCTTAATAGGATGGTTTTATACTTCTAGTTTATTTTCTATTTCTTTTTAGGAGTCGAGATAACCAAAACTCCAAATAGTTTGCATATAGGCACACACTAGGCAAAAATGTTTCCAAAAGGAAAATTTTGTCTTTGAAACACTGCACCCACGGATCCCTTTTATTCGGATCGGATCCTCAAGGGAAGGATCCGTGGGATCCGTAACAACTTCTATTTTTTCACTTTGGATGAAAAATCCACATTTGTTTCATTTTAAGGAGTATGCTCTTTAATGCTTGTGTTCTCATGATCACATGCCTTGAATTCATATCTAATCATTAGATTTTAATCCACATTTTGGGTCAAGCATCATTACAATGCTTTGTTTTTCTATATATATAACTCTCAAAATGCTTGCATACTCCATCTCCTTCTCACAAACACACTTCATCATGTCATCCAAAACCCTTTAGGAGAATCATCTAGTACAAACAATCATGATATCCAAACCTTTGTACTTCCACCATCCAAAATACCACAATCAAATGCTAGGATATCCGAACGGATTAGTATCCGATCTTGTTGTTTAGCAAAACCAACCTCAAATGGTTC
Organism: Chrysanthemum makinoi; assembly: GCA_910596185.1. Classification (NCBI taxonomy): domain Eukaryota; kingdom Viridiplantae; phylum Streptophyta; class Magnoliopsida; order Asterales; family Asteraceae; genus Chrysanthemum; species Chrysanthemum makinoi. The sequence continues at coordinate 254,373,116 of OU343221.1, forward strand.
ATCCTCAACAAATAACTCACCACAAGATGCTTCCATTATAGCACCACCCTCATCACCAACAAGTACACCAACTTCATCACCACCTAAAATAACTCTTTTGGAACTCCTAAAGACTCCAACAAGATCTAACCAACCTAAAGAAAAAGAATTAGTCTTTTCAACACCCCCACATCTCCAAATACTATCTTTCAAGATCTTGAAACATCACCACCATTAGCTCCCATCACATTACAAGAACATCTAGGTTCTTTTCCACCACCATTTATTAACATTCCGGACATTGATCCATATTTTTCTATTTTTCCACCACAACTTCCGCAAAACTCAAATCAAAACAACCCGTAAAACTTCCGCACTCATTACCCACATCATTTACATTGTGAACATTGCCAATCCACTAGGAAAATTGCAATAGAAGTTAGGGAAGAAATGCTTTCATACTAACCTCATCCTTGATCACATCAATACCATTACTCATCAAAACCTCCATCCATAACCTTATGCAAGCATGGAAGGAATCACTACTACTACTTTCTACTTTTAGTATTATTTTTCTTTTGAAGTCATTTTCAAGAACAAGTCTTGTTCTTATTTTTACATGCTTGTAAGTGGTATACATACCACTACAATTTGTTGTTTTATTACAAGGCTTTATTTACATACCTTGGCTCCCAATCTTGATTCTCGACAACCACAAGATTATATAAGCATGTTACTAACCTTTCTTTTTGTAGGAATTTTATTTTTCTTCACTTGCCCCCAAACAAGGGGGAGCTACCGTCAAGGGGGAGTTAAAAGTTTGTTTATTTCTTCCAAGGGTTAACTTTTTGTTTCGACAAAAAGGGGAGAAGAAGTAAAACTTATGGGCTTTCAAAACTTACATCTATTCTTAAGTTTTACTCATCATAACATTATGTTTTGTCATCAACAAAAAGGGGAGATTGTTAATACAAATAAACCGTAAAAACGCTTATTAATATTTTGCGATCTCTTTGTGTTTTGTTGATAACAAATGTAATGTTATCTTAAGTAGAATTTTAAGGATACATGTTATTTTTGTAAAGCATTTACATATAGCCATTTAAATACAAAATGTAATAATTAAGCATTTGTTATAATAGTTTATTAGATGGGTAAAACCATAACCCATGGATCTTAACCCCTTCTAGTTTTCCACCAGTAATCTGCCTTTTGATCCGCTTTTTGACCGTTAAAGGTCGGATCTTTTTCCCTACCTCTAGCATTGTGATTAAATCAAAGCCACTTCTACATACACAAATCAAAAACATAACCAAAAACACTTGCAGATCTAGCAAAAATCATAAGAAAAACATACAAAAATCCAAAACCACAAAATTACTAAACCCCTTTCATTAACCCAACCACAAAATACAAGAAAGACCATTCCTTCGTTATATCTACCCCGTAATCACACAAACACAATCCTTGGTTTTTTTAGTTAACAATGAAGCTCGGCATGCCGTCAAGATCTCATTCAAGAGGTCTCCAGTAGGTTGTTTGTTTAAGTGTTCTTTTCTTTAAAGATCGATGGTTGGTTGGTTTTCTTGTTGTAAAGATCTGAAAAGATCATGATATCTCTTAAGAGATATGGAAGAAAATTTTTACTGAGATCTTTCTCTTTTTATTCTTTAATCTTAGAAGCTTGTTGGGTTGATGTTGTAGAGTTTTTGGTTAATGCTATTCTTGGAGATGGGACTTTAGTGAGCTTCTTTCAAACCAAGACACTGGTGGAACAGTAACTTCACTGGTGGAAACAAGTATGCCTGTCCTGGTGACCTCCGCCATCTCCGACCACTAGTTAGAGTACCCAGATGTGTAAATCGAGTGTGAGAGATTAGTATGTTTGACCAAGAGAAGAAAAAGAAATAGAAGTGGGTAGACATACTCAGGTTTTGTTGTTGTCAAGATCTTTTTCTTTTTGAGATAAGAAAATGAGGTGGAAAAATTTAATAAGGTCGAACAACATTAACCGAAGTGACAAAATGACCGGCTAACTCGCCGACTTGGCTAGATTTTGTACTTTGCAAATGGCTATAGTTCACGTTATGAGAAATTTTATGATATTTAAAAAAAGTGTAAAGTTTGGATGGTGATAATAGTATTTTAAAAAGGTATATTACCCATACTTAAAACTTTGCAAATTACATTGGTAATATAAGTCTTTAACCCCTATTTATATTTGTGAGTCTAGTTTTATACCTTTTAAACAAAAAAACATTATCTTGATATTTATGAAATAATGGGTACTTTCGTCATTAAAGTTTTGATTTTGTCTTTTCTCTTTCTTCAGCTTTTTATCTCATTTATGGAAGGAAAATATTAAACAAAAAGACCAAAGTTGTTTCCACTCTTTCCACTCATCATTTTTCACTTTCATTCCTCCAAAAACTCAAGCGTAAATTTTTAGTTCCTTTCATTTACTTTCATTTTCATTTTCTAACACAAACTTAAGAACACAAGTGTAAGTCCCACTAAGTTTTCAAAGCGAGTAAGTTTTTTCCCTTTTTTTGGTATTGTTTGGAGATATGTGTTAATGGTAATTTTAATTCTAAAAAATGGAAATATAAGAGTTTAGGTAACCATTTTTTTTTAAAAGCAAAAGGGATATAAAAAATAATAAAAAAAAAAAAATGTTAGGAATTAGAAATTCCCCGTATTAAAGAGTCGGTCACCTCAAGTATATGTAATCGTTAGAAAGCTCGTAGTCATAGTACTTTTATGTTAAGTAGTATTTAGTTTAGTAACACCGTGGAGGACGGACGGTCTTTACCCATCAGATGCCTGATCCACGTACCGTTGTGTGTATGCTTATTGTAAGATATAAATACTCTCTATCTCCCAAGGTAGAGAGTTGGAGCTCATAATAAGAATTTTCTTTCTCTCACTAAAGTTCCATAAACCTCTAACTTTCTCTCTTTAGAATTCCACTTATACGCCTTCTTTGTGTTATGGTTTAATGTGTATGTGAAATCCAATATCCTACAATTGGTATCAAGAGCCATGGTTAGATCATATCTTACACATTTCTAGTGGTTTTTAGATGGTTTTTGAGTTTGAAAAAGTTTAGTGGTTTTGCATCATTTGGTTGATTTCTTGTGTTAAAGCTTGATTTTGTTAGTACTTTTGTGTTTAGAATCATCACAAGTGTTTAGGTTTTCATTTGGTAAGCTTGAATCATCTTGGTTGGGTTGTTTTGGATTGAAAAGTGGTGTTTGTGAAGTTTTCTAGCTAGCGACTTGACCTACGGATAGCTTTTCTTGCTAGCGACTTGCTTTACATTTTGTAGCGAGTTGCAGTTTGTGGAGTTAGCGACTTAGGCCTAGCGACTTGTCTAGTGAGACAAGCCGACAAATAGTACAAGTAGTGGAATCTCCACTACGGGTAGCGACTTGGTGGAAGTTAGCGACTTGTACTTTATATTGTTAGCGACTTGGTGTTAGTGAGTTGGTACCTAGCGAAGTTGCTATTTAGCGAATTTGAATATTTAGCGACTTGGTGCTTAGCTTAATTGTGCCAAAATTTTGTTAGCTTAATTTGGATTGTAGCGAAGTTGTTACATAACGACTTGGAACTTTAGCACTTAGCATAGCTTAATTTGGTTCACAATTTTCCTAGCGACTTGAGTGATTTCTAAATACGGTTTTCTCTTGATTTAGAAACTCCGTGAAAGAATCTATTTTCCGGTTTAATCATAGAGTTATAAAATCTCGTTTAACTTGTCATCATGTCTACCAACGTTACTACAATCATCTCCACTGTTGCCGAGGATGTTCAAGCGCCGGTTCATACCGCCCACCCATGCTTGAAGAATCGACTATGACTGGGCTCAACGAATCGATTGTACTCTCTTGGAAAAGAAAATGGGGTTAACATTCTCAAATCCATTGATGAAGGACCATACCGAGTTGAAACTACTAGAGATATACTTGATACTGCTGAAGATGGAACTTTGATTTACGGAATGGACAAACCAAAGATGTATGATGAGCTTGACGATAAGGAGAAAAAGAGATTCGATGCAGATATCCGAGCTTCCAACATTATAATGCAAGGTCTACCAAAGGACATCTACAAGCTTATCAATCACAACACCGAGGCAAAAGGTGTATGGGATAATGTCAAGATGCTTCTTTCTGGTTCTGAGCTAACTGTTGAAGACCGAGAATCACAACTGTATGATGAATTTGAGCACTTCAAGATGAAACCAGATGAAAGTGTCTATGAGTACTATGTGAGATTTCATAAGCTGGTGAATGACATGAGGAACATCGAAATGACTATGCCTAACATTCAGATGAACTCAAAATTTGTAAACAACATGAATCCCGAATGGCACAAATTTGTTACTTAAGCTCACTAAAGGATTGAAGAATACTAACTATGAGCAACTCTATGCCTTCCTTCTTCATAATGAGAGACATGCCATGTTTGAAAAGAGGATTCTTGAACAATTCAAAACAAATCCAGAGAGACAAGCTCATCAAATGATTCAACTGCCTTCTACTCAAACATTGGGATTACCTCTAAAGCTTCACAAGTTATACCCATGGGTGATGGAACTCACAAACTCATTCCCGATCCAAAGTTCAAACAAGATGATACGATGCACACGGGTAACTTCATTAATAAACTGGCTCTCCTGATTAGTCAAAACATGAATTCTCTCCCACAAACCAACAACAACCTCGAACGCTTCTAACCCACACAATCAAGCTAATGTCGAGAGATGGGAAAATTGTTGTGCAACCTTCAGGAAAGACAAGATGATCAAGGAAGAGGAGGAGCAGGTAGAGGTTATGTTGGTAATCAGAATCGAGGAAGAAATGGAAATCAAGGTCAAACTAAGCCGATCAAATGCTATAACCGTGGTGGTGAGGGACACATTGCAAGGAACTACATCTCCAAAACGCCCACGTGCTTGATTACTTAGAGATAAGATGTCAGCTTGTACAAGCTCGGATAATGGTGCGTTGGATGAAGAGGAGTTATTGTTTCTTGCCGAGGGCAATGCCAAGACCTATGATGCAGATGTGGATGAGCAGCCAATTCAGGAGATAGGTCACAATCATCGAACGCCTTTCAAGTTGCCGATTGTGATGCATACGACTGATGTGGATGATGGACCCAAGCACACACAATTTTTATGACTAGCATTTCTCCAATGGTTTCTCCCAAGGTCTCTTCTTCACCACAAGTTGGCCCATCCAAAGACAAACTCATCTCGAGGTATTAAACTATATGATGATGCCGATGTACAAAAGATGCATGACAAAGTACAATCAATCAAACTATTGAATCAAATTTTGAAAACATGGGTAATATCAATGTTGTCCCATATGATCAATATGTGAAACAAAGTGAAAGTGAAATTGTACAAGTGATGCATCTTCCAATCAACAATGACTATGTTTTGATGAATACATCCGCATGCCCCTCGATGATGCCGTTATCTCTGCATCAAATGCCTATAAAGAACGTGTTGCTATTTATGAACAACGTGCTAAATTTGAGTTGACCACCCGTGAGCGGGAAATGGATGACCAAATGCATAACTATTAGAAAAAGAAGGTTTAGAGAAGAAGTATTAAAACAAGAGTTAAACTCCTTACAAGAAAAACTTTCAAAACCTGCTAAGCAAAAACAAGAACTTCAAGAAAATGTTAAAATGCTTAAGCAAGAATTCAAGGCAAAGGAATCAAAACTTTTGAATGATTTTTCTAATCTAAAAACCTTGAAAACAAGCTTGAAAATAAGTTGTACGTACAAGGAAACACCATTCAGACTGCTCACATGATCACTAAGCATAGAGTTCTAAGCCATAAGCATAGCATTCCCCTTGTTGAGGAACCAAATCCAGAGGTCATTAAAAAGGCTAGAAATGCTCATAAGGTTCTTTATGATGGCAAGGAAATCCTTAAACCTAGACAGAAACCTAGTTGCACTGAGTGCACAGAGGAAGATAAGAAATCAGATGAAATCACTAGGAAAAGTTAAACAAGAAACTAGCTGATCCAAAATGTAAAGAAAAGAAAATAATCATCACACCCCATGATTACAAAAAGGAGAATTGGATTGCCTTAAACAAGTTTAAGCCTCAGACATTGTTAACTCCCTAACAAGTGTTCTGGAAAATGGATTTAGATAAGCGTAAAAGTTGAAAATATTGTTGAAACCAACCCCCCCCCCTTTGGAAAATGCCTAGAGCGAATGTGTATCCTCCAAATACACCAATGCATCTAGTTCCTAGAACAATTGCCACTAAAAGCAAGACCTTAATCAGCCAATATGTTATCTTTCAACTATTTGTTGATTTTGAGAAAACTTGCAAGAAAAGGATCACACCCACCGTATAATGAAGGAGAAAGAGGTCTTGAGCAAACTAAAGAATGTTATTTAACTGAAGTCATGCCTTTCTTTAAACAACTAAAAGATCACTTTGAGAGTCTTAAAAGGGAATGAATTCAGACATTAAAGAAATGGAAAAGGAATTTGATGCTATGATAGTTGAGGTTAGTGACTATGAGCGAGCATTAAAATATAATGAGATTGAAAGGAAGAACTTGCATACACCGAATGAGAATATGATTTCTGAATGTATTGCTCAAGATGTGTTTTTCACTGCTACAACTTGTTCTATTAATGCTTCTCAATTTCATGAATTATCTCAAGGTTCGAAAGTCTCCCATGATCGTGTCATTGAGCTTGAAAAAACTAATTCTAAATTAACCGAGAAAATTGAACTGGATGATCACGACAATTTGGTTAAACATTTTTCTAAACTAGAGGTTGAGCATTTTAATTTACAACTAAAATATCAACATCTTAAAGAAAATGTCAAAACTTCAAATATCAAGACATCCTCAGATGCTCCAGAGTTTGATGCGGTTTTTCAAATTAACAAACGTGATGAACAGATTCAAGCTCATTGCAACACGATCGGAAAGTTGAAAGCCCAAATCTCTCAATTAAAGGGTCAAAAGAACAATATGACAGGCTCCCAAATGCCTCCTCCTTTAGATTCTCGAAATTCTCAAACTTTTCATCTTCAAAACTTAGTTAATGCCTTACAAAAGGAAAACGAGAGTTTTCTAGAAGAAAATGAAAAAGTTAAACGACATTTTAAAGAGTTATATGATTCAATAAAAGTCACCCGTGACCAAAACAACTAAAAAATAACGTCTTTACAAAAGGAAATTGAGAATCTCGAGAAGTCGTGAAATGGGAAACTGCCCCTTGTTTTCAATAAGAATGTTGTCTCAAAGTCACCCTTAGATTGCAAATACACTGTGATGGTTAAATATATTCCTCCTCATCTTAGGAATAATGAACATGCTTTTCATGACTACTGTGCTCACCTTAAGGATAGTCTAGAATGTCTCCGTGAGATTGTTGAAGAGGATTTCATTAACAAACCTCTTGATAGTGAAATTAGGTTTGCTTGCCTCCAGGCCAAACGATCTCAAGAGCTGCTAGAATGTGTAATTGCAACATGTCCCAAATCCTTAACCTTAGGTGCAAAAGGCAAAGCCGTGATGCCTTGTTCTATGCCTAGTGCCGAGCCTTCAAACCATTCTAGGCCCAGCTTTAAGAAAGTATACATCAATGTGTCGCCTAGTAATACACGATCCTTGCACGCCTAGTTCAGAATGCAAAAAGTAGATCAACCAACTAATGTTCCCATAATTCCCTCTACAGGAGTAATCAATGACATTAAAGCGAAGGTCAAAGTCTCAAGAAAATACAAGGAATGATAGGACCTCGCAAGCTAAAAATGTGCATTGGAAGAGAGTAGAAGACCAACCTAGGATCTTTAAGCTTGAGTTGAATAAAACGAATCGTGTTGATTCTAGTATTAGCCTTAGGCGCATCGTAATTAATTCAATTTCGATACTATTTGCAAACCTTGTAATGATGTCCGCTTGAATTCTGTTGCTAATCATGAATGTGGTGTGAATGCTTTGTCTAATCTGTCACAATGCCCAGCTTAAAATTGTTAACGCTAATAATCGTGCAAAGAAGGCAAAAAGGCAAAAACGAAAGATTGTTAGAAAACAGAGGAAACCCACAGGAAGAACTTTTATAAAGATAGGTTATTATTGGATACCTTTTGGCCATAAGAATAATCAGCTTTGCTCTCAAACTGCTAAGATTATGCCCTCTAGAAAATGGATGCCTACTGGTAGAACTATTCCCTTAAGAAGTGAACATACTTTGAATAGGTCAAATACGTACACCAAGATTGCATCTATTCCCAATGATTCCATTGCTTCTATTCGATATGGATGTTTCTATTTCGATGTGGGTGTTCCAATTACTAACCAAGTGGAACCCATTCTTGCATGGGGATCCCAATTATCCAGCTTATCCATTCTTGTCTGCGGTTCAACCGCAGATCGCTCAAATCGCTCGTGTACGGGTACTCAGTTCCAAGCATATGACTGGAGACCGGTCGCAGCTCATGAACTTCGTGAGCAAATTCATCGAGACAGTTAGATTCGGTAATGATCATTTCGTGCAATTATGGGTTATGGTGATTATGTTGTTGGTGATAGTGTTATCTCTAGAGTATACTATGTGGAAGGTCTTGGTCATAATCTGCTCTCCTCGGTCAATTTCGGATTCTCATCTAGAAGTAGCCTACATAAAACATACTTGTTTTGTTAGAGAACTTGATGGTAAGGAACTTTTAAGAGGAACTCGTGGTTCAAATCTTTACACCATCTCTATCGATGATATGATGAAGTCTTCTCCAATCTGCTTGTTGTCAAAGGCTTCAAAAACAAAGTCATGGTTATGGCATCGCCGTCTCAATCACTTGAACTTCGGCACCATCAATGATCTCTCCATAAAGGACTTAGTTGTAGGTTTACCTCGACTAAAGTATGAAAAGGATCATCTTTGTTCAAAGATGTCAATTGGGAAAAAGCAAGAAGTATGCCCATAAACCCAAACCTACTAACTCGCACGTAAGTTCTTCATACAATTCACATGGATTTATGTGGACCCATGAGAGTGCGTAATATCTTTGGGAAGAAATATGTGTTAGTTGTGGTTGATGATTACTCTAGATTCACCTGGTCAAGTTCTTAAGGACAAAGGATGAAACCGATATCATCATCAAACTCATCAAACAACCGCAGTTCGACTTAACAAAACCGCTCGTAATTATCCGACAGACAATGGAACCGAAGTTTGTTAACAAACAACTTAGTGAATTTTATGAAAGTATTGGAATCAGCCATCAAAGAAGTGTTCCACCTAACTCCTCAACAACGGTGTAGTTGAAAGGCGAAATCGAACTCTTGTAGAAGCCGCTAGAACAATGCCGATTTACTCAAAGGTTCCAATGTTTCTCTGGGCTGAAGCTATTGCCACTGCATGCTACACACAAAATCGCTCCCTGATTCACACTGTTCATGGAAAAACTCCATATGAACTTGTCCACAACAGAAAACCTAATCTCTATTTCCTTCGTGTGTTTGGTGCATTGTGTTATCCAACTAATGAGGGACAAGACTTAGGCAAACTTAGAGCTAAAGCAGCACATTGAATATTTGTAGGGTATGCACCAAACAAAAAGGGATGCCGAATCTACAACAAAAGAACCCAAAATATCATGGAAACAATTCACGCTACGCTTGATGAGCCGACCGTCAAATGGCTCCCTGACAATCCAAACGACTTCAAAACAGTCCCATTGGTTCATCCCTTGTTCCAAACATTTCTCAAGAAACTCCATATGTACCTCCATCTGAAGATGATTTAAAGAAATTGTTTGATCCTATGTTTGATGAACTTTATGATCCAAGTACTAATGAGGTGTCGATTCCTACAACAGAGGTCGCTCATATTCCGTGAATGAAGTCAATCCTCGCCTCAATATCATTAAGTCAAGAAGGCCGCTGATCCTTCGCTCATCAACAAATCATCATTCTTCAAATGTACATCATGGAACTGTTTTTCGCATCAATGATGAAGTTAATCCCTTTGCTACTCCGAAGATGCTCCTTGAAAACATATTTGCTCAATCTTCATCGAACCATCTTCTTCAGAGACATCGACTCTTGCTACTTCAGTCCCTCAACAACTACCACATGAACACCTCGTAAAATGGACTCACGATCATCCATTAGACAACATCATTGGAAATCCTTCTCGTCAAGTATCAACACGGAAACAACTTGCAACCGATGCCTTGTAGTGCTTCTTCAACTCCGTGACTCTAAGATCGAACCAAAAGATGTCAAAACCGCCATGAATGAAGATAGTTGGTTCAATGCCATGCAAGAAGAAATTCATGAGTTTGATCGACTTGATGTATGGGAGTTAGTACCGCCCAGATTGTGCTATGAACATTGCTCTAAAATGGATCTTCAAAGTGAAACTTGATGAGCATGGTGATGTGTTGAAGAACAAGGCTCGATTAGTTGCTAAAGGATACCGCCAAGAGGAGGGTATAGACTTTGAAGAATCTTTTGCTCCTGTTGCTCGAATCGAGGCAATTAGAATCTTTTGGCTAATGCTGCAAGTAAGAACATGGTAGTCTATCAAATGGACGGAAGACGGCATTCTGAACGGAGATCTTAAAGAAGTCGCCTATGTCACCAACCCAAGGCTTTGTGAATCCGCAACATCCTACCCACGCTTATCGCTTTAAAGAAGGCTCTTTATGGTTTAAAGCAAGCTCCAAGGGCATGGTATGATACGCTATCAAAGTTTCTTCTATCTACCGGATTCAAGAAAGGAGCAAATGATCCAACATTGTTCACCGTAAAGTCGTGCAAACATTTAATTCACGTTCAAATTTATGTTGATGATATTATCTTTGCCTCGACCGACCCCAATGAATGTGATCGTTTTTCAAATGAAATGTGTTCAAAATTTCAAATGTCAATGATGGGACAAATGTCATTTTTCTTGGGACTACAAATTTCACAAAGTCCTGGAGGCATTTTCATAAATCAATCTAAATATGCTACTGAGATCTTAAAGAAATTTGGATTTGATTCAAGTGACCTGTTGACACTCCCATGATTGATCGAACCAAACTAGATGAGGACCACTCAGGGATCATGATTGACCAAACGAAATATCGTAGTATGATTGGATCCCCGATGTACCTCACCGCTAGTAGACCGCACATCTTGTTCGTTGTTTGCATGTGTGCTAGATACCATGCTAAGCCTACTAAAAAGCACCTTGAAGCGGTTAAACGGGTCTTTCGGTATTCCAAGGAACCATCAATATGGGACTTTGGTACCCGAAGGACACCGGTATGTCACTAAACCTATGCAGATGCCGATCATGCAGGATGTCAAGATACTCGTCCGGCACGCCCGAGGTGCTCGCTTTTGGGTGATAAGCTTGTGAGTTGGTCTTCAAAGAAGCAAAATGAGTACTTCTATTTCCTCTACGAGGCAATACATAGCCATGTCATCTTGTTGTGCTCAAATCCTTTGGATGAGATCTCAATTAACCGACTATGGCTTTGTATTTAACAAAATCCTCTCATCGTCGGATAATAAAAGTGCTTTTGCTCTTTCATGCAATAACGTTCAACACTCAAGAGCTAAGCATATCGACATTCGCCATCATTTCATCGTGGAACAAGTGGAAAAGGGTGTGGTGGAACTCTATTTTGTGAGGTCTCAATATCGCTTAGCGTATATCTTCACCAAAGCTCTTCCAAGAGAACGCTTTGAGTTCATACTTCCACGACTAGGCTTGAAAAGCCTTCAACCGAACACTCAAACGCCTTCGTGAAGAAGACGACGAGGAGTAAAGGTCTATGCTCATCTATCTCTTGTAAATATTTATTCAAAAACAAAATACAAAATTATAAAACTTTCAAAATCCATAAAAATCTGAAAATTTTGAAAAATCTTCAAAAATATTGTCAATTTGTCATGTTTTTCTCGATTCGATAATATCTACGGTCTTTGTGCTGTCATTCAAAGAATGACACGATACTTTAGATGTTGCTCGAATTCTTATTAAAAAAAAAAAATTGGGAGAAAGAGAAAAATGGTTTATTGTCATGTCAGCAAGAACCCGCTTGTCAAAGAAAGAACAGAGCCATACTTGTATCATATTTTCAAAATTCCATGCTCGATTCTAAAAAATTTATCTCACTGAAAACTAACCGCTATGAAAAAATAACTCGGACTCTATTTTTGATAATCATCTCGATTTATTTGTCAAAATATCTATCTCTCAATCAACAACCTATGTCATTGATTGAGGGGAGAATGATTTCAATTAAATTAAAAAGTTATTTGGCATTCAATTGTTTTCAAAAGATAATCATGCATGTTTAACCAATGGAGTTTAAAATCTCAAAATCGATCCTTATCGCTTAAAACGCTTTCATATTCAAGTCACAATTCTCCTCAAAAGCTTTCAAAATCAATTTAAATCTATAAGAGATCACAAATCTCAAATGATTTGATAATTGTGATAGGGGAGAATGTGTGATTTAAATTGGATTTAAACCGATAATTCGGTAAATGGTTTTATAAGGATGTACAAGCTCTCCTTCCCACATGTGACAAACGATTTCAAATTTTCCATGCACATGTTGAGGGGGAGCATCTATCTTAAACCTATGATTTGAAACGTGATCACTTATCTCAATGTGCAGGTTCCCTCTAGTATGTGCAAAACTCTTTTCAAATCTCGAGGCACATATTGAGGGGGAGCAAAATCATGAAAACCTCATCCTTCCCCAAAATGCTTTATCTACTTGATTCGATTAGGGAAGTGATGTTGATATTTTTTGAAAATGGTAATCAAAGAAGTTAATTCTTTCTCTTGCCTCCGTGTGGAAAACTATTTCAAATACTTGACTCACATGTTGAGGGGAAGTTCTTCTTCTAAAAATATCAAAAACAATTCAGGTACAAAATGCTTTGATAATATATCACAAGTATCCGGATTGATTTTCAAATGGTTTTCAATTGGTTCCTATGGCGTATGAACAATACCAAATAGACCTACCAACTTTACTTTATGTATGGTGATATAAGGATGATAAGGTTAGGTATTGGTTCCCATGATCCCGCCAGAGGGATCTACCCACGGACAATCCACTAGATAGTGTAGAGTCCTTAGGTATATTGAAAAAAGAGAAAAGTGAGATACGGAAGAGTGCGGATCGAGACAGAGCTAGTAATCGGATAAACCCAACAAGGTTCTAGTTATGAAGTCTCGTAAGCAATCAAGGGGTTGAAGAATGAACAAGAATTGAATGTGAAAAGGGGTGAAAAGAAATAGCCCTCCAATAATTCAACCTTAGGGCGAAAACCGGGTTCAATACATATGCAACGGTGGTTACTTAGGTAACTCCTATTGAAGACAAGACGCGTCATGGACCCAAAGGACGACGCACTAAACTTCCCAAGCTACTCAAGTTCCTCTTAAAATGGCTTGCTTCATTCTCACGGGGAACCTACATTATCTATTGACTTTCTCTTAGAGATTGTTGATATTGAAGAAGGAGACCCTCTCCTAGTCTCCTATATAGGATCCAAATTATGCACAAATTGAGTCTAGAGCCACGAGATCATCAATAAATCTCATTAGGACAATTTCAATGAAGACTCTCTGCTTCACACAATGTGGAAAGAGAAATTATATCCTGAGTCCTACGCATTATCCTTGTGGTATTGCCGAACATCCGAGTGATGTGTTTACATATTCACTGTGAAGATGGAAAGCCTTCTGGAGCCAACATCTAACAAGCTCCTGGTAGGTGGCATGTGAGATCTATTATACAGATCAACCATGTGACAACCTAACGTAAAACAATGGGGCAATTCAATCTTTTGAATCAATCTCGTTCAAAGTTATGGATTGACGGATACCTTTGAAAAACCAGTCTTTGTGCTTTAAAACTCTTTTCATTAGCACGTTGACCGTGTACTAATTTTTCAAATCAAAAGGTGTTTTATGATTGATAATTGATTTTCATTAAAACCTTCGTATATTGCAAAACAATTTCTATTGAGCAATACACGATTGTTTTTCAAATCTCTTTTCATCAATCGCTGGACTTAAATTACGGTTCACTCACTTCGTTGTCTTCTTTGAGACGTTCCTGGTTTGAGAACAACTAGAGCAGTAAACCCCTCAAAGAAATTCTTCGGAATTATACTTGACACAAAAGTACTTGTACCGATCAACGGGAACGTGGCCGTGTACCTCAATTCATCAAAAGTGATCAAAGACACTTTCGTGCGCTTTATTGCTAACTGCCTTATGCGTAAACCCCGACGCTTGGGATCGTAATGGAGCGGTCAATCCATAGCCGCATGCTCACACAACATATTCATATCGAAAGAAATCATGATTGGTGCATCAATGACTCGGATATTCTAACTCCATGCTTCTCGCTACGCCGCCAATATCATAAATCAACGCAAAGCTTCCGCTACTCTGATGAGAAGATATCATGATCAGAATGTGAGCATGTCGGTCCGAAAGTCACAACATCACATAATACCAACACCACAATGGATGTATCGTAGATTTTCTATTAGCCGATGATCTCAAAAGCTGGCTCAACATTATTATCACGTGGATCAGTTAAAGACCTCCACTTGGATTAACCAAACATGCAATGAGTGGAATCAATGACTACGAAGCCGAGCAAAGTACTACATCAAGAATGCAAGATCAATTGTTAATGTAATATCTCATTGTATTCAATGTCATTTTAGTATATGTTTGAGGTGACCTCCCTTAGGGAGATTGTTAGAATTAGAAATTCCGTGTATTGCTAAAGAGCCGGTCACCTCAAGTATATGTAATCGCTAGAAAGCTCGTAGTCACAAGTATTTACTTTTATGTTAAGTATTATTTAGTTTAGTAACACCGTGAGGACGGACGGTCTTTACCCACTGTATGCCCGATCCACGTACCGTTGTGTGGCGTTTTATATAAGACTATAAATACTCTCTACCTTCCAAGGTAGAGAGTTGGAGCTCATAATAAGAATTTTCTTTCTCTCACTAAAGTTCCCTAAACCTCTAACTTTCTCTCTCTAGAATTCCACTTATACGCCTACTTTGTGTTATGGTTTGATGTGTATGTGAAATCCAATATCCTACAAAAAATAACTCTAGCAAGATGCTAGAAAATTACAAAGGGTTTTTCAGCCAGTCATTCTAACATGAGACATTAGATCGCCTATAGTTTAACCAATAAAAAGAAAAAGACGAATAGAATCGAAAATATCACTTTTTCTCATAGAATAAGTATTGAAAGAAATATTATTTCGAAATTTCCAAAGCATTCACCAAGTAGTAGTAGCGATCACGAACATCCTTTCTTCGAGAACATTTGACTTCCTCATAGTATATATCCAATCAATCCCTTCCATAACAGAATTAAAAACCGGTAATTGGGAATTACACGACAACCGGATTAATCTCCAAACATTAACAACAACTTCGCAAGAGCAAAACAGATGCTCATTTGATTCCATACCTTTATTACACACTGAGCATAAGATTGAGTTAATATCAATGCCTCTTCTAGATAAATTCAAACGATGTGGTAATTGATCCAATCTTAAATACCACATAAATATATTGACTTTCCGAGGAAGAGCTTTACACCATATCATACTAACTTTCAGTGAAGGGAGAATAATATCATCAATATGCTTCCGAGTCTTCGAGACCGTGAAAGTGCTATCGTTACCGATCAATCATTGCCAAGAATCTGTACCTGAAAGAGATGAAGCCTGAGACAGTTCGTTCTTTAATTGAATCAACGATGACCGGATGTTTCTAACACCAGGACCAACTGCCATTGACGAAACATTCATTTATAAGACATTCTTCATTCGAGTCAAGTCTAAACAATCTGTTATGTCTAATAGAAAGTGGATCATCACCTAGCCACGTATCCTTCCAAAAGCGCACAAAAGCTCCATCTTCCACTTTACATTTTAAAGTGCCTTTTGTAACAATCCCGCTAAAATGTAATGTATTAAATAAGCCAACAATCTTTGCCCAAACACCATTGGAGCGGCACCCTTTGAAATCTAAACCAGCTTCTTTACCATGAATGGCTTTTAATAACTTACCCTTAGCATCTCCGGATGAGTAACGAACCTCCAACGCCATTTTTGTAATAACGCAAGATTAAATCCTTTTATGCTTCCAACCCCTAAACCACCTTTTTCGAAAGATGCCAAAATGTTTTTCCATTTGATCCAAGACATTGTTTTTCAACTTTTGGTCCCCACCCTAGAAAAAACGTGCTCGTAATCTTTCTATCTCATGAAGAACTGTTTCTAGGCATTTAAAAATCGACATATAATAAATACCCACACTTCCCAAAACTGCCTTAATCAACGTTAACCTACCACCAATGGATAATAAATTTTCCTTTCATGTTGATAATCTAACTTTGAAATTATCGATCACCTTTTGCCAGTTTACTATATAGTTCATACTCGATCCTATCGGAAGGCCTAAATATGTAAAAGGTAAAGTAACGGGGGAACAACCTGTTAGCCGCGACATAACTTCAATCTCCTCCTCAGAAACTCCAATACCATATACATTAGATTTCTAGATGTTAATCTTAAGACCTGAGACTTGGTAGAATTCGTCGAGCACCTGGATAACATTAACCATCTCACTATGGTTCCATTCCGCAAACATCACCACATCATCAGCATAGAAGAAATGAGATAAGTGCATATTTGAATCACCTATATTTACACCACTAATTAAGTGTTGATGAACCGTATCTTCTATTTCTATGTGAAGTCCCTCCATGATAAGAATGAAAAGAAAATGAGATAACGGGTCTCCTTGTCGAAGCCCACGCTTTAAGGAGAATTCGGTCGTTGGACTACCATTAACCAAAATATAAGTACGACCATATGTAAACATTATCGAATCTACCCTATCCATTTAGATCCAAAACCGAATTGAATTAAAACATGATCTAAATATTTCCAACTAATGAATCGTGCTTTTTTTCAAAGTCAACTTTAAAATCCATAATCTTTTCTTTCTTATTTTTGTACCAATCCATAATTTCACTTAACATTAAAGGGTCGTCAAGAATTTGATGCCCCGAAATGAAAGTTGATTGCTCTGGACTTACTAACTTATGAACCACTTTTGCTAGACGATTTGCTAAAATTTTAGCAACAAATTTATACTGAAGTCCGATTAATTAAATTGGCCGAAAATCAGTAATAAGAACGGGATTAGAAACCTTTGGAATGAGAGTAATCAATGCCAGGTTTGCTCGCAGAGGAATTCTACTTGTTGCAAATGTCACAATTCTCAATTTCAGGTCATTTTACAAACTTTGAAATTTTTGCTATTCATCTTGGGAATTTACTGTTCGTCGGTTACTATTCATCATCTTTGAGGTCGATTTGATATTTTGAGAGGTTATTACAAAATTTTACTATTCACAAAACACATAATAAAAGGTGTAAAAGAAAAGAAACTCTCTCCTTTTCTTCTTTGAGGACCGACCAAGCAAGAACACAAGGAGAAATCCTTCATTTTTTTCCAAGATCAAGTATATTCAAGATCCATTTTGAGTACTAGTTAAGGTTTAGGATTAAAACCTTGAAGTTTAACTAAGTTTTCCATCACCAATTTCTCATAATCACTCAAGTAAGTTTCTAATGATTTTTACTCTTTTCATACTCATGCTTGATCTATTTTTATTATGCTATTACAAAAACATGCAAGTACTCTATGATTCATACCACTTTCACTTGTTTTTATTACTTATAATGAATATTAACTATCCTATAATTATCCCCATGAAACCTATCATTGTTGGTGAAGTTTAGGAACCCATGACACCCTAATAAGGTGTATGGTAGGTTTAGATTAGCTTTGGTGTTGATTGGAAGGGTTTAGTACAAGCTTTGAACTAGAAAAATCATTTCTACAACATATAATTAAGGGCTGTAACTTGTAAAATCTGAAATTTCAGTAGGCTGGGGATTATTTTGGTCTAGATATTCAGAAAAATAGATTTAAAAACGCTTGAACGGGTTAATACGGATTTATAACGAAGAAGTTACGCTATTTTCAAGTTTAACGACGAAAACTAATTTTTTGGAATTGTACTTGCTGTCAAGGGTTTTTCAAAGGTCAAAAACGAGTTGTAAATATAAACTAGAAGAGTCGACTTATCAAAAATATATTATTACATACTAACATGAATCCGAGGATATATAGAACGTAGAAAACGGGGCTATAACGACTAAGTTACACGCGTTTTAATTATGACTATCGTAACTATTTTCACAAGTATTAACTCATATATTTTCTATTAGTCCAAAATAGTTATCGCAAGCGACCATGTTTGGAACC
>OU343221.1:254391598-254411998 GCA_910596185.1 Chrysanthemum makinoi
CTTGGTCAATGCATCAAACTTTCCCATATTTATTTTCACCCAATTGTCAAATCTGTTATACAAATAAGCCGTAAAAACGTTATTTATATTTTCCGATTCTAATGTTTTGTCGATAACAAACGTAAAATCATTTTAACGAAACAAATAAAATACGTAAATGGTTTGAACTAATAGTTTCTAACACACTTAAGTTCTTACATAAAACACTAAAACAAGTATAAGTGATTTTATGATTTAGTATTACTATGTAAAACAAATCGTGTTTACATATTGGGTAAAAAATACCTAACTTTATGTAGTATATTGGGTAATATAAATGGGTAGAAACTTAAGTATCATAACCCATTGACAAAATACATTGAATGTAGTTGGGTACAACCCAAAGTTCATGACCCATATCCATGGAGCTTGACCCATAACCCATTGCATGACATCATGCTTATTATCATATATGGATAATATCCATAACCCATGGTATTGACCCATACCCATTTGACTAGGTGCATTGCACTCATAAGATACATTGTATCTAGTAAAAGACCCATGGATCAATCCATAACCCATGACCCTAACCAAAAACCCATGGCAAAGAGGAGGTCCCACGGATCCCTAGCTTTACGCTAGACGGATCCCTTGTGAGAGGGATCCGGGGAACAGTAGGCATTTTCTCTCTATAAATAGTGAGCCATTCTTCATTGTTCTCACCCCTTTCTCATATACTTTCTCCTTGAGTTAACACTCTCAACCCAGATCCAAGTGATCTATGTTTATAGTTTTGTTTTTGTGTGATTCTCTAGGTTCCTCTTAAAGGCGAGATCACCACCTTTGAAGTAAGCAAGTCAATTCCATGAGTTGCTATGCTTTCTCATCATCAAGACTACTGAAGTCCTCTTGTTGATGGTTCTTTTCTTTCTTCTAAGAAGTGTAGTGTTGAAGACATTAGTGAAAGATGTCTCAAGTGTCTAGACGAAGACATTAGTGAAAGGTGTCGATCGTCCGTATTGTAGGCATTAGTGAAGGGTGCCTAGAAGTCAAGTCACAAGACATTAGTGAAGGTGTCTTGAAGATCTAGTTAAAGGCATGGTGAAGGTGCCTTAGAAGTACATTCGATATGGTATGTTTCGATGTACAAAATAGATTAGTATTGGATCCAAGGATATTGATATCCTTGAATGTGTAATAAGGAGTTGGTCTCCTTTGGGATTAGTCGTTGGTGTAGTGTTGGGTAGTAGTTCCTCCATTGTAATGGAACTCGGTATCTAGCCTAGTACCGGATAAAGGGTAGGCGACGTTGTGGTAGGTGTGGTTCACCTTGGTGTGAAATAACCCAGTGGTTAGCCTAGTACCGGAAAAAGAGTAGGTAACGTTGTGAAGGTTTCTCCACCATAAGGAGTTGGTGTCGTGTAGTGATTACGAACTCTCGAGTAGGTGACTCGGGGAGTGGAGTAGGGCAAGGAAGGTGTCCTTGTAGCCGAACCACTATAAATACTTGTGTTGTGGTTTTGTGCTTCTTACTCTTATCTTTTCATTACATATTTATACCTTTATATGTTTGTTTATCAACATCCAAATAGATTGACATAAGTCGATCTAAATAGTTTAAAAGGAAGTTTTAATTGGCAAAACTAGATTGTCTAACCAAGGTAATTCAGTCCTTTCCGCATCATTTGTTTAAGTCCAAAAGAATTCATCCTTCCCAACTCTCTTAAAACTGCTTCCTCCGTTGCATTTATCATCGTACGGGTTGCAAGATGCCCAAAAAAACTTCGCCAGGTGTCCTTATTTTCTCACACCAATGACTTCGAGTTACCTCGTCATTGGTGTCGCATGAGGGGTCCTCCATATCATCATTTATGGGCTTTTTCTGTAGACAATGCTCCTCATAATCAATTTTGAGCTTCTTCAGCAGATTTGGGTTAATTTTAGCATCCCCGAATTGTACTGCATACCAATCATTGAAGGATAAATCTCCAAACTTAATGTCATGTCTTTCAAGCTCATGCGGGCATGTCCATTCCTCGTCTTTCATGTTACCACCCCCGTTGCAATACTCGCGGAAAGGATTGCATGTAGGCCATGCTCGTGTGGACTCGTCATCAGTGATAATTATCGAAGTGCAACAGTGCCTAATAGGTGGTTCCTCCTCTTCTTCAAATGAGAGCTTTTCTAATCTTTCTTCATCAGTATACGCAGGCCACCCGAATTTGTTATCTTTGACCTTATCCTTATCGATTCCATACGCATGCTCGTGTGGACTCGTCATCAGTGATAATTATCAGAGTGCAACAGTGCCTAATAGGTGGCTCCTCCTCTTCTTCAAATGAGAGCTTTTCTAATCTTTCTTCATCAGTATACGCAGGCCACCTGAATTTGCTATCTTTGACCTTATCCTTATCGATTCCTCCATCACAAATTTCGTTCCGAGGGTCGCATGAAGCCCATAAATTGTGCCATTCCCCATTAGCTACCGGAATTTCCTTACACCAGTGATACTTCCTTTTAGATGGAGATGGAGGGCATATGAACAACTATATTGGAGGACCATCCGTTAATAACCTGCGTCCCTGATCCACCTACCTCAAGAAATTTATCAGACAACGCATCCCAGTTACGCCGTAACTCAGATATTTAGTTACGGCGTAACTCTCTCCTGTCATCAGCATCAAGTTCTTTCATAATGCCCCTATCGTTTTCTAAACCATAGTTACGTCGTAACTCGTCAGAAGTGTTATGGCGTAACTGAACACTGTCGCCGGAATTTTCACTCGCAACCGAATTTTTGTTGGGAGAATTGACTTGTAACTTTGAACCTTCATCAGAAAAGATGACCTTGCATTCCATCATAGGTTTTGTCCCTTCTGGTTTAGTGTTATTTTTCCTTACATTCTCACTAAGCTTTTCCACCATTGTTTCAAGGTTTTTAGGTTGTGTCGTGGTTGGAGAAACTTCTATCAGTGCTTTCCTAGAATTTCTTTAGCCATTCATCTTGTTCCTTTTGTCTTTGGGATGAGGGATTCCCAGAAATTTGTTGATGGTCTCTTCAACTTGGGCCTTTTCTCTCCATAAGGCCCACGGTTATAATTTCCAGCAGGTCCTCCGCGATAGCCATTACTATTCCGATTATCCCCGTAAAACGGTCGATTTTCTCCATATTTAACTTCTTCGATTGTGCTCTCTTTGTTAATGTGAGGAAATTTTTTTGTGAGATGTCCTCCTCCGCAGCTTTCGCAACCTACTTGGATGGCATGAACACTTTCTCTCAGCTTGAGCATATCCCGACCAATATTTTCAATTTTGTTAGTTATGGCGGCAATTCCATCAAGATTTTCGCCTTGGTTCCTTTTGCTTCCTCCATCGTGCCATTTTTGGGAATGATCAGCCATTTTTTGGATGGCTTCAATTGCGAGAGTAGGAGTCATGCTCGGAATTGGTCCTTGGTAGTCCAGCATCTGTCTTGTAGTCACGTTGATTCCTTTATAAAAGATGTTGACCTTTTGATGGTTGTTTAGATCATGTGTCGGACACTTGTAGAGGAGATCGTTGTATCTATCCCAGGCTTGATACAACGTTTCATCGTCATCTTGCTTAAAATTATGGAACTTCATGAGCTGATTAGATATCTTCGACGGAGGACAATATCTTTGGATGAAGTGCTTTTTTAGTAGAGCCCATGTATCAACTGCCCCGGCGGGCAATCTGTCGATCCATCTTCTTGCAGCCCATAAGAGTCATGGGGAACACACGTAGCATAACAGCGTCAATGAGACACACAGGAATGTTGAAAAGGCTTGGCGATGTACAAGACTTCTCAACCTGCTCATACGCATCTTCATCCCTGTTTCTTGAAAAAGGGTTAGCACGAAGCTCCCTCATAAATTGATCTTTAATCTCGAAATGGACATTAGCTCCAATCGCCGGTCTTACGAGCCCCGACCTTTGTTCTTCTCTTGTCAACGCCAAATATTCCTCAAGAGTGAGGTCATCAATGTTAACAACTTCCATGGTACCTGAAACTAGAAAAAGATCGTGAGAAATTGAGAAACTTTTAAAACAAAACAGAAATGAAAGACTTAATAAAATCCAAATATAACTCCCCGACAGCGGCGCCAAAAACTTGATGCAGGTTTTACTGACAAGGTTTTAATATTTATAAGTTCTCGTTATACCTATGGTCTACCCTAATGCACTAACGGGCAGTGTACTCGGTCGTGTGTAGTGTAGTATTTCGGTAAAACCGAGGTCGTCCCAAGAGCTATGTGTGCGGATTTTAACTAAGTATAGGTGTCACAGATTTTAATAGGATTAAGGGATGAAATTATTAATTAACTACTAAGACAAGAAAATAAAGAAAGCAAATAGAGGCGAGGGTTGTGATCAATAGGTGAGAAGTGTGCTAACCTAGTTATTCATCATATCAAGCTAAGTTCATGTTTAATTACTTCCAATTACTTCAAGTGGGGTGAAAGTCGTTAGGACAACATTTGGTCAGTTCGTCCTAACCTATCAGCAAAGGGTTCCACTGGGGATCTCAGGTGACCAGTCGAAAGTCCAGTTGTTCTTAGTCCCCTAAGCCAAGCCATTAAGTACCGCTACATGCAAGATTTGTAATAATTAGTGCCCGGGAGCTAGCATCTTAAACACTCATCCCTGACTTTTTAAGTTCATCTAAACGGTAGGTGATCAGTTGGTCAAATCGCACAAGCGAAGAAGGGTCGTCAATTGGTCATATCTTACCCTTCCCACTCAGTCTACCTACTTAGGGTCAGTTGGTCATATCTCCTAAGTAACTACCACTACCGCCATTCAAAACTACCGAAACAAGGGTAGCTACCAACAAACTATGTATGCATACACTAGAAATAATTATACGGAAGCAATATAAACATAAACAAAACAATTAAGGAATCATAACTAGGCTAGCACTAGAGGTGCTTAGGCGCTCATATTAACTAAAACAATCGATTCAATGTTTAACATTACGAAATACAAGAATAACAGAAGCGTAAAATCTGGAAGGAGTTACGCCGTATCTTCAATAAATCCTTATTACGCCGTAGTTGAGACAATAGTTACGGCGTAGCTTGCAGCGGCGCGGAACCTCATTTGACCTAGTTAGTTACGTCATAATCTTTGGCGGGAGTTACGCCGTAATCTTCAGTTGAGTTGGTTTTCTGAGCCCGCTTATGTACGCGTAATGTGAGAGGGGAGTTACGCCTTAACATCTTCAAAATGAGCATACTATCATATATCTTCAATAAATTCTCCAAATCCGCGTCTCTTTAGCTCCAATGCTCGTAATTTACATGAAAGTGAAATATAGAGGAAAACAAGCGTAAATCCATATAAATGATATAAAATAAGAGCATTATCGGGAGAAATTGACACTTAATATTCAGGACTATTTGATGTTATCAATGCTCCTTTACAGTTTCATTTTAACACTGGTTTAAGGGTTTTGAGATATCTTAAGCTTGCACCAGGAAATGGTATAAGTTTTAAGAAACATTGGAAGTTTAGTGTTGTGGCATTCTCTGATGCTGATTGGGCTAAATGTCCAGTAACCAGGAGATCTATGTCAGGATATTGTGTTTTTGTTAATGGTAATATTGTTTTTTGGAAAAGTAAGAAACAAACTACTTTGTCTAGATCCTCAGCTGAAGTTGAATATAGATCTATGGCATCTGTTGTTTGCGAGGTTATGTGGATACTTAAGATCTTAAAAGATCTTGGAGTGATTGAGGCATTGTTGCCTGTTAAGTTGTGTTGTGATAACAAGGCAGCTATGCAAATAACTGCTAATCCTGTTATGCAAGAAAAGACTAAGCATTTTGATATTGATGTTCATCTTATTAGATAAAAGGTGGCATCAGGATTAATTGAGACTGTGAAAGTTGGTTCAAAAAGATCAAGTTGCTGATGTGCTAACTAAGGCACTTGGAACTGCACAACATGCAATTATGGTAAAGAAGATTGGTATGAAAAACCTTTTTGCTTCACCAGTTTGAGGGGGGTGTTGGAAATAATACTCCTTTGGCAAACTAATGAAACTTAAGGGTTTATTTGGTAAATATGTTTAGTTGTGTTTAGCTAACAAATAACATTTGGTGTGCTTTGTAAGTGTTTATATTGTGCAGGGGTGTAAAGTGGAAATAACAGTTATATAAGCTCTCTTCGAGATCTAGGGTTTCATTATTCAAGTTTATCTCTCACATATCTTCACCTGCAAAGTTCTCAAGTGTGTATTGGGTTTCTGGGTAGTTTTGGTGTATCGATTTAGATTATCTTGATCTCACTATTAGTTTGGTTTATTGTTTTTAGTGTGTGGGTTGATTGTATTATTGTTGCACCTTTGTAAAGGGACAACAGATTGTTTCTTTGTATTGTAACTAGTAAGCACATGTGTTAGGGACTTATCTTCTGTTTATATTGTTATAATAAAAAATCACCAAATGATGGTTGGTTGGGTGATTAGTACTTATGTGTTTTGGTGTCATTCTAACATATTTATAATGCGAATAACATAAAATCGTAATAAACCTTAAGCACACAAACAGGGCTTGAGCCTCTAAACCATCTAATACGTTGCACGTAAGCTTCTATTAGACAATCATCGGATAACAACATAATAAAGTATTCAAGTTAGTTGTTGTCAATTTAGAAATATGAGATTTCAATCATTGTATTCGCATTAAGGACACGTCAAACTCACCCATTACACGGTTTACACATCGTTAGTTGATTAAATCAATCTTTGTCATTTTTAAACATCAAATTATCTACTTTATTAGACAATACTATCCAACGGCACATAAATGTTTAGATCTGAATCTGCCCAAAGACCATTCTGTGTGGGGTCGACAAGAATTAGTCGGCATTCTCGTTCTTGGATCTTGATCCCGCCACGTGCGGACCACTACTTTTAAAGTAAAGTATTTATATGCAAATGTACAAAAACGTGTATACGCGTAACAATATTCAATGATGCTACGGGTATTTGTATATATTTCTTTTGATGTAGACACTAATTTTGGATAAGATATATGATATGAATTTTCTCCGATTCTGCAATTTTATTTATTATTATTATTATTTAATTATGATTTTCGATCTTTTTGCTGATTAATTTACGAGATTTGAATCATTGTCACACAAATTTAAATCAGGTAAAGATTTTCTTTTTCAAAAAGTCTATGTAACCACCTAAAGTTGTTTACACCTAGCAGAAATTGAACTTGAAACCTTACACATATTAGAATGATAATCACAAGCCCTTTGCCGGTAGCCACTCTTTTGCCACAAGCCCTATGCTGCAATTTTGTACTATGCGTTTACACAAGGATTGTAATACACGTCAAATGAATCATATAATAAGAGATTAAGATATAGACATGTAAATGGAAAATGCTCAATATTCAGATTAGTAGAAAAAAGTAACCAATTTTGATTATCACGTTTGCTGCCTAACAAGCATCCTAAAAAAAGTAACCAATTTTTGATTATCACGTTTGCTGCCTAACAAGTATCCTATGACGGTTTCCAGACTTTCTTTAGTGATAGCAAAATATTTATTCAACGAGATTTGAACTCTAGTCACTTATGAAGCTTTATGAATCCTCTATCACTAGACTACTTTAAAGGTTATCATAGAGTAAAATATACATGTCAAAAAATTGTAGGTGAAAAAAGTACTTTATAAAGATGAACTAAGAAAGAATGATAGTATTATTCTATATATTATACATCGTATTTGCACGTAAATACTTTTGTTAGGAAAAATAATGCACGAAGTATTATTATTTTAGTGGAGGTATATATTTGACAAAAACTTGTAATAATTATCATCATTAAAGTTAAACACATCATGAGTTTGGACCGTTAATTCTTGATGCAAACATGATTAACAAGTAATTAACTTGAAGGTGTTATCTACATAGCCGTTGCGGATTCTCAATAATATAGCCAATGCATCATTTCAAATTTTCAATCATTTGATTGCATCATATGATAGATTGATAAAATACAAAAACTTGTATACATACATGAGGTGAGATCATTGATGTATCTTTTAAAGAAGAGTTAATTACATAAATGGTCCTTGTGGTTTGTCGGATTTTACGGATTTAGTCCCTATACTTTTTTTTTGCGGATCTCATCCCTATGGTATTGACCCGTTGCGGGTTTGGTCCCTTGACCAACTTTTCGGTTAGTTTGACCGTCAAGTATGAATAAAATGACACTTATACCCTCGGTTGTCTTAGTCCCTGTGGTTTGTCTCGTATAACGGATTTAGACCCTCAGGTTTTTTTTTTTTTTTTTTTTTTTTTTTTTTTTTTTTTTTTTTAACATTAGTATTAAATTTTTAATTCATTTTTTTTGTAAATTTTTATTTTTATTTCTTATCACATATTTAGTCAAAATTTTCTAAAATAATAAAAACTTTTTTTTTTTTAACTTTTAAAACCTATGTCAAACCTTTAAAACTTTAAAAACTTTTAATTTTTTTAAATAGTTATGTCAAAACTTTAAAAACTACTCCCTCCGTCTCAAAATTATTGTCAACAGACAAGAATCATCAAGTTTAATAAAAGTGGGACCCCTACAATTTTCAACCAACCAAATAGAATATTCCATCACTAAATTCTCTT
Source organism: Chrysanthemum makinoi (assembly GCA_910596185.1). NCBI lineage: Eukaryota > Viridiplantae > Streptophyta > Magnoliopsida > Asterales > Asteraceae > Chrysanthemum > Chrysanthemum makinoi. Next base: position 254,400,244 of record OU343221.1, read on the forward strand.
TTTATTACTAAAAACGGAAAGTGGACAATTTTTTTGAGACATCCCAAAAAGGAAATATGGACCATTATTTTGAGACGGAGGGAGTATAATTTTTTAGCAATTTTTTTAACAAATTAAAAATCTAATGATTTAACAATTTTTTTTAAAATTTAATATTTTAATTTGTTTTTTAAATTTTTAACAAATTAAAAAATTTATAATTTTGAACTAAAAATCTCGAAAAAAAATTTATAATTTTTTTTTAATAATTTTTTAACAGATTATGTCAAAACTTTTACAGTAATGATTTCAACTTTTTTTGTCAAAAAAATTTATTAAAAAAATCTCGTAAAAATTTTTTTGTAAAAAATCCCTGAATTTTTTATAAATTTTTTTTATAAAATTTGATAAAATTGTCAAAAAAAATCCGTCAAAAATTTTATAAAATTTTGGGCAAGATTTTATAAAAAATTCCGACAAAAAGTATTCAAAAAAGAAAAAAAAATTCAAAAATTTTTCCCAAATTTTTTGACGGAATGTTTTATAAGATTTTATAAAAAATTTATCGGAATTTTTTATAAAATTTTCGGAATTTTTTCTAAAATTTTCGGAATTTTTTATAAAATTTTTAGAATTTTTTAGAAATTTTTTTATAAAATTTTTGGAATTTTTTTATTAAATTTTCGGAATTTAAAAAAAAAATTATAAAATTTTCGGAATTTGTTATAAAATTTTTGGAATTTTTTATAGACTTTTTTATAAAATTTTCCGAATTTTTTATAAATTTTTGACAAAATGTTTTTATAGAAAAAAAAATAAAAATAAGGGACTAATTCATGATAACCTACAAACCATAGGGACCATTTATGAAACACATACGAGGGTATTTTTGTCATTTCAGCCTTTCAAACACCCCAATTGACGGTCAACTAACAGAAAATTTGGTCAAGGGACCAAATCCGTAACGAATCAAAACCATAGGGACCAAATCCGCAAAAAAAAGTTTAGGGACCAAACCCGTAATTTTTGACAAACCACAGGGACAATTCATGTAATTAACTCTTTAAAGAACAAATAAGCCAATCTCAACCATTCATCCACCTTTAATCTAATGGCTAAAATGAAGCAAAAAATAACAAAGAGAGGGCAAAATTGGCATTTTAGCTCGTTTAATATAAAAACTCACTTTTCACCTTTTTTTAAAAAATAACATATCTTGCAAACGATAAATCTTCAAGCTACGAAAAATACACCATTGATACGAGAATTAAATCATCTTTCTATCGATATGCACTTTTATATACTTTCGACGAATTTTTTTTTCAAAATTTCCGTCCAGAAAAATCCCACGGGATTCGTAAAAAAATCCCATGGAATTCGTAAAAAGACGAATTTTTTTCAAAATTTCCGTCCAGAAAAATCCCACGGGATTCGTAAAAAGACGAATTTTTTTTTTCAAAATTTCCGTCCAGAAAAATCCCACGGGATTCGTAAAAAGACGGTTTTTTTTTCAAAATTTCCGTCCAGAAAAATCCCACGGGATTCGTAAAAAAATCCCACGAGATTCGTAAAAAAAATCCCACGGGATTCGTAAAAAATTCACTTGTGATTTGTTATATTTAAAAAAATCACAAGTGATTTGTAAAAATGAGTAAATCACTGTTTTATACTTTTATGTCACAGCTTTTTAAGGGTAGATGTTTTTTATATGATTGTTGAAATGAGCTCTTGGAATCTCTTTATTAAAAAGTTGTATTTTGTTCGAATCATATGGGTAATCTTTATGAATAACAAGTGATTAGAGAGAATCACATGAAATTATGTATAATAACCAATAAGTTCTTGTAAGCACCACTATCAAATAATTATTACTTATAAAAAGACACTAAAAAGTTGTCACTTAAACAAAATATTGTAAAATAAAAACTAAAATATGTATATTCTGCAACAAAGTCCTTTTGTAAAAACTAAAAAATGATTCTTTATTTGTAAACTCAAGAAAAGTTGCTCCTACCCCTACTGATGCATAAAAAACAAACACAGCTTGACCATTCTATCTATTTGGCCATAGAAATTGACTAACCACAGATCCGGCCACCACGGATCCGACCGCCACAGATCCGGTCACCACGGATCCGACCGCCACGAATCCCATCACCTCCGCCACATTATGAGACTTATATTGATCGGTAAGTGGCAGCAAAGAATGATTAGAGCACCAGATCACGTTTTGATAGTGCTATTTCGTCTTGAATGTCTATTGTTTAACACTAATTTTGATCAATTTTGAATTGAGCAGTTAGGGTTTGTAATTTGGTGTGTGAAATGAAGAGATGGAATGAAATGAGTAAATGGGATGGGTGTAATCTACCCCTGTTAACTATGATTGATGTTCCAGAAATACAAGTGATTAGAGAGAATCACATGAGATTCTGTATAATAACCAATAAGTTCTTGTAAGCACCACTATCAAATAATTATTACTTATAAAAAGACACTAAAAAGTTGTCACTTAAACAAAATATTGTAAAATAAAAACTAAAATATGTATATTGCGGCAACAAAGTCCTTTGTAAAAACTAAAAATGATTCTTTATTTGTAAACTCAAGAAAAGTTGCTCCTACCCCTACTGATGCATAAAAAACAAACACAGCTTGACCATTCTATCTATTTGGCCATAGAAATTGACTAACCACAGATCCGGCCACCACGGATCCGACCGCCACAGATCCGGTCACCACGGATCCGACCGCCACGAATCCCATCACCTCCGCCACATTATGAGACTTATATTGATCGGTAAGTGGCAGCAAAGAATGATTAGAGCACCAGATCACGTTTTGATAGTGCTATTTCGTCTTGAATGTCTATTGTTTAACACTAGTTTTGATCAATTTTGAATTGAGCAGTTAGGGTTTGTAATTTGGGGGAAAACATTGTAGGTGAGAGTAAAGGATAGTGTGTGTGAAATGAAGAGATGGAATGAAATGAGTAAATGGGATGGGTGTAATCTACCCCTGTTAACTATGATTGATGTTCCAGAAATACCCTTCTGTAACTAATTATATTAAAATGACAATTAATCTACACCTTTAGATTTAAAAAAGATGAATGGTTGAGATCTCTCAATTTGATCTTTAGATAATTTTTGTTCTGCATTGAACTTTCCTCATACATACATTCATTTAATATTTAAGTTTGATAGATATATCTATAAGCACAAGCAACCCGACACGTTGACGGAACTAGGGTCACAAAAATGACGTGTTCGTGTTTCCTTATCCCTTTACACCTTTGGCCCTTCTATTGAGTTTCCTCAAACTACAATGATTATTAGCTTAGAAGGTGTGATGCTAGAAACATGCGGCAAAGAGGCTGCCGACTTGCGGGAAAACCAAAAACACCACACCACTTTGCGGTAAAGGAGGACTTCTCTTTCTAGCGAGAGTTGAGTCCCGCAAACAATTTCATACATCATGAAAAGAGAGAAATAATATTTTTGTGTGTTTTGTATGTGGGTGTGTGTGTTTTGAAAAGTATTTTTAAATGATAAAAATAAAAATAAAAAATTGAATGGAAAAGACAATAAGTGTTGCAAAGGTTAGATAGGAACTTATGGGAAGAAAAAAAATGCGTTGTTTTTTTTTTGTTTTTTTTTAATGCAAAACTGACGTGAAAGTTGAAGGGGGAAAAAAGTAGTTTTGCAACAGTTGATGGAAAGTTGTGGGAAACAAGCAGTGTTTTTTATTGACTTAAAGCTAACATGACGAGGAAAAACCCCTCACTACAACTCCACCCTAAGTATGGAAGGTATGTTAAAGGAACAACAGCGAGAAAGGCCCTCTCCCACAGGGAAACTCTCCCCTTTCATTACGGGAATAGAGTCGGACAACAAAAATTCTCTAACACTGTGTTCTTAAGTTTATTTTTAAGAGGAAAGAAAAGTAATCATATGAAAAGTAGAGAAATGTAAGAGATGAAAAAGTGGTAAAAAATTTGTGTTCTAGAGCTTAAACTAAAAGAAAGAAACCAAAGAGTGTTATCACTTTTTATATTATTTATAGGTTAAAGACTTATATTACTAACATACTTTTCAAAATGATCAATTATGAGTAATATACTTTTTAAAATATCATTATCACCATCCAAATTTATTGGTACCGTTAAATATCACAAACTTTCCTATATGATTTTCCACGCAACTTTTTTTTAATCCACGTGAAATTTCATTTTTCCACCTAAGTAATGTAGACCCTGTTAATACAAATAAACCGTAAAAACGTTTATTAATATTTTGCGATCTCTTTGTGTTTTGTTGATAACAAATGTAATGTTATCTTAAGTAGAATTTTAAGGATACATGTTATTTTTGTAAAGCATTTACATATAGCCATTTAAATACAAAAATGTAATAATTAAGCATTTGTTGTAATAGTTTATTAGGATGGGTAAAAACTATAACCCATGGATCTTAACCCATACCAAAGAAGACTTGATACAATGTATACTTAGATACATTGAATCTAAAGAAAACCCATGGACCAACCCATAACCCATGACCCATAACCAAAAAACCCATGGGCAAAGAGGAGCGTACCACGGATCCCTAGGATTACACTAGCCGGATCCCAAGTGGAAGGGATCCGTGGGATCCGTGGAACAGAGGAGAAATTTGTCTATAAATAGAGAGCCATTTCTTCATTCTAACTGACCTCTCTTCTTACTAAATCTCTCATACACTCTCATTCTCTTCTAACATATAGATCACTTGATCTAGAGAGTTGTTCTTCTTTCTTTCTATTTGTGATCCTCATATAGGTCCTTCTCTAAGGCGAGATCACGAGCATTCTACAAGTCATCAAGCAAGGGGTCCTTGATTGATTTGTTCCTCCGCAAGATTTCTGTAGCGAAGATCTTGTATTTCATATTTCACATATTTGTTGTGTAATAAGTGTGTTGGTTTGGTCCACCGTGCTACGGACTCGGTATCTAGCTTTGTACCGGAAAAAGTGTAAGCAACGTTGTGAAGGCTTCTCCGCCAAGTGAAGGAGTTTGTTGACATAGTGCTTGAACTCTCGAGTAGGTGACTCGGGAGTGGAGTAGGGCAAGGAAGGTGACCTTGTAGCCGAACCACTATAAATCAGTTGTGTCTTTTCTATCCCTTTACTTTATTTATTTGCTTGCATTATCATTAGATCTATACGTTCTCAACATCCATACGATTTCACATAATATCGAATCTAAAGTTTTTGAAATCAACTTAAAATCGGCAAAACTATTCAACCCCTCTTCTAGTTTTCCACAATTGGCATCAAGAGCTAAGGTATTAAAAGTTTTAAAATAAAATTGTATTTTAAAAACTTTTCGATCACTATGGGTTCTGAAAATTATAAGGAAGGGTAATCTATGCAACGACCACCACTACATGAAACTAATGGTTTTATATATTGGAAAATAGATTCGAAACATATGTGATGTCTAAAGATATTGATCTTTGGTACATTATTGTTGAAGGTGATTTTGAGGCTACCTCAAATGATGATAAAGGAAATTTAGTTCACATACCTCATGATAAACTAAATGATGAAATGAAGAAAAAGCTTTCTAAAAATAGTGAAGCAAAAATGGTTTTATATAATGCTTTACCGAAAAAGGAATTCGAAAGAATTTCTATGCTTAAAACCTCTAAAGAAATTTGGAATTCTTTAGTTGTAACTCATCAAGGCAACCAACAAGTTAAAAATAATAAAATTGATTTATTTGTTCAACAATATGAACAATTTTCAATATCGGATGAAGAAACTATAGATCATTCATTTGCTAACTTTAATACTATTATTACATCTTTACAAGCACTTGATGAATCTTTTCTAGCCGTAACCATGTTAGGAGATATCTAAGGGCGCTTCCATCGAAGTGGAGATCCAAGGTGACGGCAATCGAAGAGTCAAAAGATTTGACAATCCTCACCCTCGATGAACTCATAGGCAACCTAAAAGTCTACGAGCTTGTCCTTGCTAAAGATTCCGAAGCCTCAAAGGTGAAAGAGAAACACAAATCTCTTGCCCTTAAAGCCAAAAAAGCTTCGAGCGATGAGGAGAACTCATCTTCGAGTAGTGACGACGAAGAGTATGCTATGGCGGTAAGGGACTTTAAAAAGTTCTATAGAAGAAAGGGTAGATATCGTCAAACAAACCATATGACGATAAGAGAAAGGCTTTCGGAAAAGCAAAAAGAGGACGAAAAGCTAAAGGATGATCGTACTGTGTTTAAGTGTGGGGACCCAAACCACTTTATTAGAAGTGTTCCCAAACGGGATGATCAAAAGGCGTTCATGAGCGGCACGTGGGGAATGAGCGACGAGGAGGATGAAGAAATTTGTCTTATGGCAAATGACGAGGTGTGCTTAAAGGTCGACCTAGACCCGGATGAATAGGTCAAGGATAGCGGTGTGCACAAGGCAATATGACCGGCATAAGGATCTATTCTCCACATATGAATCCATAATGGAGGTAATGTGGTGTTGGAAATAGCAAAAGTAGAATCATCGGTAAAGGTACGATTTCTAACAAATCTCTAACCATTAACGATGTGTGTCACGGAGAAAACCTAAACTTTAATCTCTTAAGTATAGGACAAATATGTGATAAAAAGTGCAATGTACTTTTACCGAAAACCGTAGTAAGATATTTTAAAATGGCATAACCATAGGAAGAGGAATTAGGAAACATGGAGTCTATGTCATTAAAATCGGTAATGAATCTAAAGACAAACTATGTCTTACCTCTATGGATGATACTTCGACCTTATGGCATCGAAGATTGGGTCACGCCAACATGCGACTTCTTCAATCGCTGTCATCCAAAGATCTAGTAAGAGATCTACCTAAGTTAAAATATGAACATCATTTTTGTGATGCTTGTAATATAGGAAAACAAGCTCATTCGAGTCATAAATCTAAAAACATGGTGTCCACAACTAGGTGTCTAGAATTACTACATATGGATTTGTTTGGTCCATCCGCTATCCAAAGTTATGGAGGCAACTACTACACTTTGGTAATAGTGGATGACTACTCTAGGTATACATGGACAAAATTTTTAAAGAACAAAACGGAAACCTTTAACTATTTTGAAATATTAAGCAAAAAGATCCAAAGACAACTAGGAAGTCCCATAGTGTCTATTAGGATGGATCATGGTAGGGAATTCGATAATGAAGTGCAATTTAGAGCTTTTTGTGACGCCTAATGGTATTACTCACAACTTCTCAGCTCCACGCACTCCACAATCGAATGGGATAGTAGAAAGAAAGAATAGAACTCTACAAGAAATGAGTCGAACCATGCTTAATGAACAATCCATACCTCAAAAATTTTGGTGTAATGCCGTTGATACTTCAACGTATATACTCAATCGAGTCTTGATTAGACCAATCTTAGGAAAAACTCCATATGAGTTACTTCGAGGCAAAAAGCCTATGTTAAATCACTTTAGAGTCTTTGATAGTAAATGTTTTATTCTTAACACTAAAGATTACCTTACAAAATTTGATCCTAAATCAACCGAAGGTATCTTTTTAGGTTATTCGCCAAATAGCAAAGCTTACGCCATATTAAACAAAGAAACAATGAAGGTAGAAGAGTCATTATATATAAAATTTGATGAAAGTCCACCCAAACCCTCTCCACCTCTTGTCGATGACGAGATTTTAGAAAGTGAAGCCATAGTAATAAAGAAAAAGATAAGTGAAGAAGAAGAACCTCTAAGTGATGAAATAGTAAACATTAAAGAGTCCAAAGATCACCCCGTAGATAAAGTCATAGGAAAACTAAACGAACGAACATTAAGGTCTCAAGTTCAAAACCAAAGTAGCTTGTTTTGTTTCGTTTCAACCTTAGAACCTAAGAATACATAAGAAGCCATAAAAGACGAAAGTTAGGTAATGGCTATGCAAGAAGAACTAAATCAATTTGTTTCTAATGATGTTTGGACACTTGTCCCTCCACCTAGTAATCAAACCATAATAGGAACCAAATGAGTTTATAAAAACAAATTAGATGCAAACGGAGTAGTGTCTAGGAACAAGGCTAGACTCGTTGCTCAAGGGTATAACCAACAAGAGGGAATAGACTTTGATGAGACCTACACCCCCGTGGCTAGATTAGAGTCTATAAGAATACTTCTTGCGTATGCTTGTGCTAATGATCTAAAGCTTTATCAAATGGATGTCAAAAGCGCTTTTCTAAATGGTGTCATAAATGAAGAAGTATATGTAGCTCAACCTCCGGGCTTCATTGATTTTGAAAAACCCAAACATGTGTATAAATTAAAGATAGCCCTTTACGGTCTTAAACAAGCTCCAAAAGCTTGGTATGATAGACTCAAGTCATTTCTAGTTAAACACAACTACACCATGGAGTTAGTTGACAACACACTTTTTACTAAGAAAAGAGAGTCACATATAATCATAGTACAAATATATGTAGATGATATTATATTCGGATCCACTTGTCAAGACATGTGTGATGATTTCTCTAAAATCATGCATGACGAGTTCGAGATGAGTATGATGGGAGAACTTAGTTTCTTTCTTGGTCTACAAATAAAACAAGTAGAAGATGGTATCTTCTTTAATCAATCTAAATACATCAAGGGGATGTTAAAGAAATTCGGTCTAGAAGAGCCAAAACCAATTAGGACTCCAATGTCATCCGACACCAAACTCACAAAAGACGAGGACGGAGAATCCGTTAGATAATACTAAATATATGGCATGATAGGTAGCTTTCTACCTCATGGCAAGTAGGCCGGATATCATGTTTAGTTTTTGCTTGTGTGCTAGGTTTCAAGAAGACCCTAAAATATCACACTAGAACCTAAAAGTAAAAAGGATATTTAGATATATTAAGGGTACAACACAATTAGGATTATGGTATCCTAAGGGCACGGGAGTAGAAACAATTGTATATATGCAGATTCTGACCATGCAGATGATTACGTTGATAGAAAAAGTACAAGTGGGGTATGTACTTTTATGGGATGTTGTTTAACATCATGGTTTTCTAAGAAACAAACGGCACTTGCAATATCAACAACCGAAGCCGAGTACGTCTCCGCCGGCAAAGCATGACAACAAGCACTATGGATGAAACAAGCGTTAGTAGACTACGACATCCATCTAAGCGACATAGCCATCCTATGTGACAACAAAGGTGCAATCGACTTAAGCAAGAATCCGGTATTACAATCTCGCACAAAGCATATAGAGATTCGTCATCACTTCCTAAGAGACAATGTTCAAAAGGGGAACATCTCTATTGAGAAGGTAGCATCCCAAGACAACATAGCCGACGTCCTCACCAAACCGTTGAAGCGGGAACAATTCAACCTACTTCGTCTTGGTCTTGGTCTAATGGAACAAACGTCGTAACTTATTTGACTCTACAAGGTATGTAAACACTAGCCTTCCTCTTTCTGAGTCTAGGATTTCTTTTTTACGCACAACTCACAAACAATACGGGAATTTTCAAAACCCAATATGAGTTTTTACACTTATAGTTTTTATTTTTTTTTTTTAAGAAGAAAGCCTACTTCACAATGTTTTCTAAAAAGATGATACCTTCCCGTATCAATTTCACAAAATCAATTTCTCACGTCTAGGACAAATCGCTTTTCATTATTAATACAAAGTAAAACCCGTTTTCATTGCATCTCATGTCTTTTGAATGCTAAAGGGGACACATAACTAATATGTGTTTTCGGGTACATTCATTTAAGCAACAATGAATTAGGAGCATTGATAACATAAAATTACATACTCATGTACTAAATATGTGTTTTCGGGTTATCTCAATAGGATGGTTTTATACTTCTAGTTTATTTTCTATTTCTTTTTAGGGATCGAGATAACCGAAACTCCAAATAGTTTGCATATAGGCACACACTAGGTAAAAATGTTTCCAAAAAGGAAAATTTTGTGCTGCCTGAAACACCAGACCCACGGATCCCAGCCTTTATTCTGGACGGATCCCTCAAGGGAAGGATCCGTGGGATCCGTGTAACAGAATCTGTTTTCAACTTCTATTTTTTCACTTTGGATGAAAAATCCACATTTGTTTCATTTTAAGGAGTATGCTCTTTAATGCTTGTGTTCTCATGATCACATGCCTTGAATTCATATCTAATCATTAGATTTTAATCCACATTTTGGGTCAAGCTTTCATTACAATGCTTTGTTTTTCTATATATATATAGCTCCTAAAATGCTTGCATACTCCATCTCCTTCTCACAAACACACTTCATCATGTCATCCAAAAACCCTTTAGGAGAATCATCTAGTACAAACAATCATGATATCCAAACCTTTGTACTTCCACCATCCAAAATACCACAATCAAATGCTAGGATATCCGCACGGATTAGTATCCGATCTTGTTGTTTAGCAAAACCAACCTCAAATAGTTCATCCTCAACAAATAACTCACCACAAGATGCTTCCATTATAGCACCACCCTCATCACCAACAAGTACACCAACTTTCATCACCACCTAAATAACTCTTTGGAACTCCTTAAGACTCCAACAAGATCTAACCAACCTAAAGAAAAAGAATTAGTCTTTTCAACACCCCCACATCTCCAAATACTATATTTCAAGATCTTGGAACATCACCACCATTAGCTCCCATCACATTACAAGAACATCTAGGTTCTATTCCACCACCATTTATAACATTCGGACATTGATCCATATTTTTCTATTTTTCCACCACAACTTCCGCAAAACTCAAATCAAAACAACCCGAAAACTTCCCACTCATTACCCACATCATTTACATTGTGAACATTGCCAATCCACTAGGGAAATTGCAATAGAAGTTAGGAAGAAATGCGTTTCATACTCAACCTCATCCTTGATCGCATCAATACCATTACTCATCAAAACCTCCATCCATAACCTTATGCAAGCATGGAAGGAATCACTACTACTACTTTCTACTTTTAGTATTATTTTTCTTTTGAAGTCATTTTCAAGAACAAGTCTTGTTCTTATTTTTACATGCTTGTAAGTGGCATACATACCACTACAATTTGTTGTTTTATTACAAGGCTTTATTTACATACCTTGGCTCCCAATCTTGATTCTCGACAACCACAAGATTATATAAGCATGTTACTAACCTTTCTTTTTGTAGGAATTTTTATTTTTCTTCACTTGACGCCCCAAACAAGGGGGAGCTACCGTCAAGGGGGAGTTAGGAGTTTGTTTATTTCTTCCAAGGGTTAACTTTTTTTTTGACAAAAAGGGGGAGAAGAAGTAAAACTTAGGGGCTTTCAAACTTACATCTATTCTTAAGTTTTACTCATCATAACATTATGTTTTGTCATCAACAAAAAGGGGGAGATTGTTAATACAAATAAACCGTAAAAACGTTTATTAATATTTTGCGATCTCTTTGTGTTTTGTTGATAACAAATGTAATGTTATCTTAAGTAGAATTTTAAGGATACATGTTATTTTTATAAAGCATTTACATATAGCCATTTAAATACAAAAATGTAATAATTAAGCATTTGTTATAATAGTTTATTAGGATGGGTAAAAACCATAACCCATGGATCTTAACCCCTTCTAGTTTTCCACAGACCCGCTTTTGATCCGTTTTTGACACGTTAAAGGTCGGATCTTTTTCCCTACCTCTAGCATTGTGATTAAATCAAAGCCACTTCTACATACACAAATCAAAAACATAACCAAAAACACTTGCAGATC
>OU343221.1:254412098-254441182 GCA_910596185.1 Chrysanthemum makinoi
TAGCAAAAATCATAAGAAAAACATACAAAAATCCAAAACCACAAAATTACCAAACCCCTTTTTTCTTTCATTAACCGAACCACAAAATACAGTAAAGACCATTCCTTCGTTATATCTACCCGCAATCACACAAACACAATCCTTGGTTTCTTTTAGTTAACAACTGAAGCTCAGCATGCCGTCAAGATCTCATTCAAGAGGTCTCCAGTAGGTTGTTTGTTTAAGTGTTCTTTTCTTTAAAGATCGATGGTTGGTTGGTTTTCTTGTTGTAAAGATCTGAAAAGATCATGATATCTCTTAAGAGATATGGAAGAAAATTTTTACTGAGATCTTTCTCTTTTTATTCTTTAATCTTAGAAGCTTGTTGGGTTGATGTTGTAGAGTTTTTGGTTAATGCTATTCTTGGAGATGGGACTTTAGTGAGCTTCTTTCAAACCAAGACACTGGTGGAACAGTAACTTCACTGGTGGAAACAAGTATGCCCAGATTCCTGGTGACCTCCGCCATCTCCGACCACTAGTTAGAGTACCCAGATGTGTAAATCGAGTGTGAGAGATTAGTATGTTTGACCAAGAGAAGAAAAAGAAATAGAAGTGGGTAGACATACTCAGGTTTTGTTGTTGTCAAGATCTTTTTCTTTTTGAGATAAGAAAATGAGGTGGAAAAAATTTAATAAGGTCGAAACAACATTAACTGAAGTGGACAAAATGACCGGCTAACTCGCTGACTTGGCTAGATTTTGTACTTTGCAAATGGCTATAGTTCGTCAGTTATGAGAAATTTTATGATATTTAAAAAAAGTGTAAAGTTTGGATGGTGATAATAGTATTTTAAAAAGGTATATTACCCATACTTAAAACTTTGCAAATTACATTGGTAATATAAGTCTTTAACCCCTATTTATATTTGTGAGTCTAGTTTTATACCTTTTAAACAAAAAAACATTATCTTGATATTTATGAAATAATGGGTACTTTCGTCATTAAAGTTTCCTTGATTTTTGTCTTTTCTCTTTCTTCAGTTTTTTATCTCATTTATGGAAGGAAAATATTAAACAAAAAGACCAAAGTTGTTTCCACTCTTTCCACTCATCATTTTTCACTTTCATTCCTCCAAAAACTCAAGCAGAAATTTTTTAGTTCCTTTCATTTACTTTCATTTTCATTTTCTAACACAAACTTAAGAACACAGTGTAAGTCCCACAAGTTTTCAAAGCGAGTAAGTTTTTTCCCTTTTTTTGGTATTGTTTGGAGATATGTGTTAATGGTAATTTTAATTCTAAAAAATGGAAATATAAGAGTTTAGGTAACGATTTTTTTTTTTAAAAGCAAAAGGGATATAAAAAAAATAATAAAAAAAAAGAAAAAATGTTAGGAATTAGAAATTTCAGGTATTAAAGAGTCGGTCACCTCAAGTATATGTAATCGTTAGAAAGCTCGTAGTCATAGTACTTTTATGTTAAGTAGTATTTAGTTTAGTAACACCGTGGAGGACGGACGGGTCTTTACCCACTGTATACCTGATCCACAGCCCGTTGTGTGGCGTTTTATTGTAAGACTATAAATACTCTCTACCTTCCAAGGTAGAGAGTTGGAGCTCATAATAAGAATTTTCTTTCTCCCACTAAAGTTCCCTAAACCTCTAACTTTCTCTCTCTAGAATTCCACTTATACGCCTACTTTGTGTTATGGTTTAATGTGTATGTGAAATCCAATATCCTACAATTGGTATCAAGAGCCATGGTTAGATCATATCTTACACATCTTTGGATTTCTAGTGGTTTTTAGGTGGTTTTTGAGTTTGAAAAAGTTTAGTGGTTTTTGCATCATTTGGTTGATTTCTTGTGTTAAAGCTTGGATTTTATTAGTACTTGTGTGTTTAGAATCATCACAAGTGTTTAGGTTTTCATTTGGTAAGCTTGAATCATCTTGGTTGGGTTGTTTTTGGATTGAAAAGTGGTGTTTGTGAAGCTTTCTAGCTAGCGACTTGACCTACGGATAGCTTTTCTTGCTAGCGACTTGCTTTACATTTTGGTAGCGAGTTGCAGTTTTTGGAGTTAGCGACTTAGGCCTAGCGACTTGCCTAGTGAGACAAGCGAAAACAGTACAAGTAGTGGAATCTCCACTACGGGTAGCGACTTGGGGGAAGTTAGCGACTTGTACTTTATATTGTTAGCGACTTGGTGTTAGTGAGTTGGTACCTAGCGAGTTGCTATTTAGCGACTTGAATATTTAGCGACTTGGTGCTTAGCGAATTGCTGCAAAAATTTTGTTAGCGACTTGGATTGTAGCGAGTTGTTACATAACGACTTGGAACTTTAGCGACTTAGCACTTAGCGACTTGGTTCACAGTTCTCCTAGCGACTTGAGTGTGATTTCCCTTTAAATACGGTTTCTCTTGATTCGATAAAATCCCGTGAAAGAATATATTTCCCGTTTAATCATAGAGTTATAAAATCTCGTTTAACTTGTCATCATGTCTACCAACGTTCCTACAATCATCTCCACTGTTGTCGAGGATGTTCAAGCAGCTGGTTCAGACACTCGTCCACCCATGCTTGACAGAACTGACTATGACTCTTGGGCTCAACGAATCAGATTGTACTGTGTTGGAAAAGAAAATGGGGTTAACATTCTCAAATCCATTGATGAAGGACCTTACCGAGTTAAAACTACTAGAGATATACTTGATACTGCTGAAGATGGAACTTTGATTTACGGAATGGACAGACCAAAGATGTATGATGAGCTTGACGATAAGGAGAAAAAGAGATTCGATGCAGATATCCGAGCTTCCAACATTATACTGCAAGGTCTACCAAAGGACATCTACAAGCTTATCAATCACAACACCGAGGCAAAAGCTGTATGGGATAATGTCAAGATGCTTCTTTCTGGGTCTGAGCTAACTGTTGAAGACCGAGAATCACAGCTGTATGATGAATTTGAGCACTTAAAGATGAAACCAGATGAAAGTGTCTATGAGTACTATGTGAGATTTCATAAGCTGGTGAATGACATGAGGAACATCAGAATTACTATGCCTAACATTCAGCTGAACTCAAAATTTGTAAACAACATGAATCCGAATGGCACAAATTTGTTACTTCTGTGAAGCTCACTAAAGGATTGAAGAATACTAACTATGAGCAGCTCTATGCCTTCCTTCTTCAGAATGAGAGACATGCCATGTTTGAAAAGAGGATTCTTGAACAATTCAAAACAAATTCAGGAGAGACAAGCTCATCAAATGATTCAACTGCCTTCTACTCAAACATTGGGATTACCTCTAAAGCTTCACAAGTTATACCCATGGGTGATGGAACTCACAAACTCATTCCCGATCCAAAGTTCAAACAAGCTGATTCTGATGCACACGTGGGTAACTTCATTAATCAACTGGCTCTCCTGATTAGTCAAAACATGAATTCTATCCACAAAACCAACAACACCTCAGAACAGCTTCTAACCCACACAATCAAGCTACTGTCAGAGATGGGAAAATTGTTGTGCAACCAGTTCAGGAAAGACAGTATGATCAAGGAAGAGGAGGAGCTGGTAGAGGTTATGTTGGTAATCCGAATCGAGGAAGAAATGGAAATCAAGGTCAAACTAAGCCGATCAAATGCTATAACTGTGGTGGTGAGGGACACATTGCAAGGAACTACACATCTCCAAAACGTCCACAGAATGCTGATTACTTCAGAGATAAGATGTTGCTTGTACAAGCTCAGGATAATGGTGCTGCGTTGGATGAAGAGGAGTTATTGTTTCTTGCCGAGGGCAATGCCAAGACCTATGATGCAGATGTGGATGAGCAGCCAATTCAGGAGATAGGTCACAATCATCATAACGCCTTTCAAGTTGTTGATTGTGATGCATACGACTCTGATGTGGATGATGGACCTACTGCACACACAATTTTTATGGCTAGCATTTCTCCAATGGTTTCTCCCAATGTCTCTTCTTCACCACAAGTTGGCCCATCCAAAGACAAACTCATCTCAGAGGTATTAAAACTATACGATGATGCTGGTGTACAAAAGATGCATGACAAAGTACAATCAACTGAAACTATTGAATCAAATATTGAAAACATGGGTAATATCAATGTTGTCCCATATGATCAATATGTGAAACAAAGTGAAAGTGAAATTGTTTCAAGTGATGCATCTTCTGCAGTCAACAATGACTATGTTTTTGATGAATACACTGCGTGTGCCCCTGATGATGTTATTATCTCTGTACTGAATGCCTATAAAGAACGTGTTGCTATTTATGAACAACGTGCAAAATTGGAGTTGACCACCCGTGAGCAGGAAATGGATGACCAAATGCGTACAACTATTAGAAAAAGTAGGTTTAGAGAAGAAGTATTAAAACAAGAGTTAAACTCCTTACAAGAAAAACTTTCAAAAACTGCTAAGCAAAAACAAGAACTTCAAGAAAATGTTAAAATGTTTAAGCAAGAATTCAGGCTAGGAATCAAAACTTTTGAATGATTTTTCTAATCTAAAAACCCTGAAAAACAAGCTTGAAAATAAGTTGTACGTACAAGGAAACACCATTCAGACTGCTCACATGATCACTAAGCATAGAGTTCTAAGCGATAAGCATAACATTCCCCTTGTTGAGGAACCAAATCCAGATGTCATTAAAAAGGCTAGAAATGCTCATAAGGTTCTTTATGATGGCAAGGAAATCCTTAAACCTAGACAGAAACCTAGTTGCGCTAAGTGCACAGAGGAAGATAAGAAATCAGATGAAATCACTAGGGAAAAGTTAAACAAGAAACTAGCTAATCCAAATGTAAAGAAAAGAAAGTAATCATCACACCCCATGATTACAAAAAGGAGAATTGGATTGCCTTAACAAGTTTAAGCCTCAGACATTGTTAACTCCCGAACAAGTGTTCTGGAAAATGGATTTAGATAAGCAGAAAGCTGAAAATATTGTTGTAACCAACCCCCCCCCCCCTTTGGAAAATGCCAAGAGCGACTGTGTATCCTCCAAATACACCAATGCATCTAGTTCCTAGAACAATTGCCACTAAAAGCAAGACCTTAATCAGTCAATATGTTATCTTTCAACTATTTGTTGATTTTGAGAAAACTTGCAAGAAAAGGATCACACCCACTGGTATAACTGAAGGAGAAAGAGGTTTTGAGCAAACTAAAGAATGTTATTTAACTGAAGTCATGCCTTTCTTTAAACAACTAAAAGATCACTTTGAGAGTCTTAAAAAGGGAATGAATTCAGACATTAAAGAAATGGAAAGGAATTTGATGCTATGATAGTTGAGGTTAGTGACTATGAGCGAGCATTAAAATATAATGAGATTGAAAGGAAGAACTTGCATACACTGAATGAGAATATGATTTCTGAATGTATTGCTCAAGATGTGTTTTTCACTGCTACAACTTGTTCTATTAATGCTTCTCAATTTCATGAATTATCTGTTGTACTGAAAGTCTCCCATGATCGTGTCATTGAGCTTGAAAAAACTAATTCTAAATTAACTGAGAAAATTGAACTGGATGATCACGACAATTTGGTTAAACATTTTTCTAAACTAGAGGCTGAGCATTTTAATTTACAACTAAAATATCAACATCTTAAAGAAAATGTCAAAACTTCAAATATCAAGACATCCTCAGATGCTCCAGAGTTTGATGCAGTTTTTCAAATTAACAAATGTAAAACCTGAAAATCTAAAATCTGAGTAAAGACTAAAATACCCTTGGAACTAAAATTTATAAAATACGTAAAATATATTTATGACATTTAATGAAATTAAAAGTTAACTTGTGAATAATTAAAAACCTAACTAAAATATATATTACGTGATCGATTTTGGTACGACGAAGATTTAATGTTTCGTAAATGATTTGGGTCGTGATTCTTTTGTTTCGTGTGGACAAGGCCGAAGGCCATATGGTGTGCGTTTGGGTTGTGATTCGGTTGGGCCAAACCGAAAACCCAATCCCTTTCCAAGTCTAACTCAAACACAACTACTATATATACAACACATAATCACAAGATTGGAACCCTAGTTTTATTTGCCTCTCCTTTTTCTTTTCTCCCTATTCGGCCGAGAGTCTCAAACCCCCTTGGTGTCGAGATTTTTATCAACCAAGCTAAGGTATCATGCTTATTTGTCTTCCTTGTTATGCTATGCGTTTGTTTAATGTATCATGTTTCGTTTGGTCGAGTTATGTTCTTCTTTTTCTTGTGTCGAGCCGTGTAGAACCAAAAACAAGGAAACCCTAAAAACTAAACATTACAAATATTTAAGAGTATGTTACGTAATATGTAATATTGAATCGGGTCATGTTTGTGTTGATTTAATATCAGGCCGAATCATATGAAACTATAACCGAACCATGCTTGATATTCGAATAAGGTATAAACTTGATAACTTGAATAAGTAAAGTATGAAGATGAGCTAGGACTTGTGTAAAACCTATTAATTGAAACCCTAATTTGAACCGAGTCACATATGAGTTTTTGGAAGTATATTAATTAAGTAAAGGTTATGTAAATGTAAACCCTAGTTTTGACATGTTAATCTAATAAGGAATGCTAAACCCTAATGGTGTAAACGTGTAATTAATACGAGTAATAAGTAACTTGTATGTCACATAAAATCATAAACGTATATGGTGAAACATAAAAGGAAAGATTGTTTTATGACGTGTTAGGTTAAGTAACGAGTCATTAAAAGACGTAACATGTAAGTTAATGCATATTAATGAGATATTAAAGAATAGAAACCCTAGAATATAAACGAGAGTTGATTAGGGTTTTGAAGCTAAATATACTAAATCGTTATTTTATGTGTGAGTTAAGACGTTTAAACTATTTTCACATTAAACCCTAAACTTTAATTAATGACATAATGAACCCTAATCTACGATATTAATTATAAAACATTTAAGTCTCATTTAATTATAAAACCCTAAAATATTAAAAGATCATTTTGATGATTATGGAATCATTAATAATATATACGACATTAATGTATATAGGTTCTGTGAAGAAGGAGTAATTCTTTGCTTTCCCTGTGTCTTCTTTTCGATCATTTGCTTTGGAATAAGGTACAGATATTCTGACCTTTTCAGTAAAGGTTTCGTATAATGTTTTCTTTTCGCTTTCATATTAGGATTTCCTAAGCCTTTGCTATGAACCCTAATGTGTCTATTTGAGCTGTTGCTTATCTGAACTTTGATTTTTGAATCATAAAACATTTGATTTTGAACTATACGATATGAAGACTTTGATTTTGAAAACATGATTAAATATTTGATAAAATATGATCTATGTCAGTTATGACATTCTATTTGACCTAAGATAGTTTGACACCCGAGCCAATTATTAACTAGTCATGGGGTTCCATGTCCGTGTCAGCAAATGCACTTCTGACATGACTCTAGGGCAGTAGAGTGAAGTTCTGCCACGTCCCTTATCTGTATTTGTTATGAGCTCAATTTATATTATATTATCAATGTATGTCTGTGGGGCGTATGGGTGCATCCTAGATCTGTTATATGTTATATATTATATGTTATATGCTATATGTTATCTGATGATTGATGCTGCGTGCATGCACGTCCTTCATAACTCTGGTAGGTCTCCCCTACAAAATGTTGCCTTATGTGTTTATGATATGTTTTTGATATGGCATATGTGTTTGGGCTCGAGGTAGTTAGCTATAAAACTTATTCGTATATCCTGATTTATCTTTCGAAATGATTATGATTTCACTATCTTTCTTTCACTATATTTCGTATTCGTTCTTGTTTCGTATTCATTTTGCTTGTATATCTGTTCACTGGGCTTTTGAAGCTCAGCCGCACTTTTCTTTTTCCGCGGCAGGTATCTAAGCATTGGAGCTGGGTATTGCTTTGGGATGAGTGCTGAGTGGACTTACCTTAGAGATTTTAGCTTTGATCTTATGATGCCATTTAAGACTTTATATTTTAGACATTTCTTTTGGAGTTATTTTTCCGCTGGGACCTATGTATTGAAGTCGTTTTGACTTGGATTATTTCAATATTTATGTTGAGATTTCTTTTGGTTTATATGTTTGCTTTGATATGACACCATTACTTGTGATTCCTTTACCCTTGTCGGGTCGGGGCGTTACAATTTATGGCATCAGAGCCCAGGTTTACGACTTGTAGTCAGGACCTGTGACATATGGAGCCTAGGTTTTGAGACTTTAGAGCTTAGGATTTGACCTGTGAGGATTTGGGTAGACCTTAGGATTCCTTCGTATTTCCATTTCGTATCTCACCTTTGTTCATTTTGCTAATCGTTTGGATATCGTTAAGATGGTTCAAACTCGTCGTAACGGTAACTCGGGAGGGGACGATGATGCTACTGACATGGATGTTGCGATTGCGAATGCCCTCAACTCTCTTTTCCCTGGTTTGACTACACCTGAGATGATGGAACAGGTGATCAACAACATTCGTAATCAGAATGGTGCTTCGGGTAGTGGTGGAGGAAATCAACCCGTCGGTATTCACACTTGGCTCGAGCGTTTCGGTAAGCTTAAGCCTCTTTCGTTTAGCACTGCTGCTACTCCTACTGAGGCCGAGGACTGGATCACTCATATTGAGAAGCTGTTTGAAGTACTGGGTTGTGGAGACGAGTTTAAGACTCGTTTGGCTTCATTCAAATTGGAAGGTGATGCTTTAAGTTGGTGGAAGGCGCTCAAACAAGCAAGAGGAGGAGATGCTTTTGCTGTGACTTGTACCTGGACTGAGTTTCAGACTATCTTCTATAACCGTTACTTCCCTGATGCTGAGCAGCAAAGGTATGAGAGGGATTATCAGGCGATCTACCAGTTTGATTATGAGAACTCCAATGAGTACATGAGTAGGTTTATGAGGTTGGTGAGTTTTGTTGGAGCGATTGCTGGAGATGGTAGGCGTCAAGCTAAGCACTTCAAGTGGGGACTGAAGAAGTGGGTGTTGGACCGATTGCTTAATATTGAGTATGAGAATGTGTCGGCCTGCAATGACGCAGCTCGTAACATTGAGATCTTTCATGAGGTTTCGGGTTCTAACAAGCGTAATCGCGATGGTGATCGGATTCAAGGTAGGACTCAAGGCAATGACTATAAGGGAAATTCTGGTAGGAGTTATGATTCGAGGAGTCAAGTGGATAGGAGTTATGATCAGCGGGGTCAGTCAGGAAGGAATGTTGACACTGGGCGCTCTGAGACGAGGGGTCAAGATAATAGAAATGCTGGTAAGAATGGAAGTGATCGTCAGAACCAAGGTAACAATAACCAGCGTTACAACAAGGATCAGCCAGCTCGAGGATCAAATCAGGGTCGTGCTCCAGGATCTTCTAGTCAACAGAGGACAGCTGAGGTTTTGCCTCCCCCACCTATTTGTACTACTTGTGGAAAGGCTCATCCAGGGCAGTGTTTCAAGGCCACTGGTGGATGCTTTGCTTGTGGTTCCACTGCTCACAAGATTAAAGATTGCCCTAAGAAGAATCCGGCAGTTCCTGGAAACTACATAAAGCCGCCGACTACTACTGGACGTGTCTATGCTACTACTCGTAACCAGGCGGAGCGCACTTCAGGTACCATTACGGGCACTCTTTTCATTGATGATTTTGCTGTCTTCGTTTTATTTGATACCGGCGCCACACACTCCATTATATCTATCACATTTGCTAAGAAACTTAATATGAAGCCCAAACCGTTAACAAATCACTTATCGATTTCTACGCCTATGGAAAATCATGTGATCATTGATCATAAATACGTTAAGTGTCCTCTTCGTTTTGATGATCGTATTCGCTTTGCAAATTTGTATCCTCTCGATATGGTCGACTTTGATATCATTCTAGGCATGGATTGGTTGGCTTATCATAGAGCTTCAATTGATTGCCATGCTAGAACGGTGATCTTTGGAGACGTAAAACATCCTGAATTCGTTTATCATGGTTCTCAACCTCTTAAATCTGTTAAACTCATTTCCGCTATGAAGGCACGGATCATGATTGCTCATGGGTGCCAAGGTTTTCTAGCATCTGTTAAGGACACATCTTTGGAGAGTCCTAACATTGAAAATCTTTCGGTTGTTTGCGAATTTGCTGACGTTTTTCCCGATGAACTCCCTGGACTTCCCCCAGCTCGAGAAGTTGAGTTTAGCATTGAGTTAATTCCTGGTGCTGAACCGATTTCGAAGGCTCCGTATCGTATGGCACCTGTAGAACTGAAGGAGTTGAAGGAACAGCTGCAAGAGATGATAGAAAATGGATTTATTCGACCCAGTGTTTCTCCATGGGGTGCACCTGTTTTGTTTGTGAAGAAGAAGGATGGAAGCATGCGCCTATGTATCGACTACCGTGAACTAAATCGTATTACTATTCGTAACCGTTATCCTTTGCCGCGTATAGATGATTTGTTTGATCAACTGCAAGGAGCTAAGTTCTTTTCGAAGATTGACCTGAGGTCTGGCTACCATCAGTTACGTGTGAAGGAGCAAGATGTTCCTAAGACCGCGTTTCGTACCAGATATGGTCATTACGAATTTCTCGTTATGCCTTTTGGTTTGACCAATGCGCCTGCTGTGTTTATGGACCTGATGAATCGTGTTTTCCATGAGTTTCTCGACAAGTTCGTTATTGTTTTCATCGACGACATTTTAGTTTACTCAAAGTCTGAAGAAGAGCATGAAGAACATCTTCGGATAGTTTTGGAGATTTTGAGGAAGAAGAAGTTGTACGCCAAATTTTCGAAGTGCGAATTTTGGTTGAGACAAGTTGCTTTCCTTGGTCATATCATATCAGCTGATGGTATTACCATGGATCCGTCTAAAGTTGAGGCTATCACTAAATGGCCAAGACCTACGACAGTGACTGAGGTCAGGAGTTTTCTTGGACTTGCTGGTTACTACAGACGTTTTGTTGAAGGTTTCTCTCGCTTAGCTCTACCCTAACCCAACTGATGAGGAAAGGTGAAAGTGAACCGTTGTATGAACGGATGAACGAGAGAAGAGTTTTGAAGAGTTGAAGCGGAGATTGGTGTCGGCTCCTATTTTGACTCTTCCAACTGGTTCAGGAGGATTTCAAATCTACATCGATGCATCTAAGAAGGGATTAGGCTGTGTTTTGATGCAACATGGGAAGGTAATAGCTTATGCTTCGAGGCAGCTAAAACCTTATGAGGAGAATTACCCAACTCATGATCTTGAGTTAGCTGCAGTAGTGTTCGCGTTGAAGATCTGGAGACATTACTTGTATGGAGAGGCGTGTGATATATTCACTGATCATAAGAGTCTCAAGTATATTTTCACTCAGAAGGAACTTAACATGAGACAAAGGAGATGGTTAGAACTTCTTAAGGATTATGACACCAACATTCAGTACCATCCAGGTAAGGCTAACGTAGTTGCTGACGCACTTAGCCAGAAATCAGGCATTCTTGCGAGTATCAAGATTGAGCCTAGGATTCTGCGTGACTTAGAGAGTTTGGATGTTGAGTTGTGTGTACGAGGTTTTGATGGATACTGGGCAAGTATGAAGGTGGAGTCGAACCTTATACTGCAAATTAAAGAAGCTCAAAAAGATGACGGCGAACTGTGGGCCGTGGTGCAAAATGTTGAAGAAGGTAAGCAGACGGAGTTTAAGGTTGATAATGACGGTATTGTATGGTATGGAGATAGGCTTTGTGTTCCCAATGATCAGGTACTTCGTGAGAAAGTTATGACTGAAGCTCATAGTTCTCCTTTCACTATTCATCCTGGTTCTACCAAGATGTATAGGGATTTGAAGCAGTTCTTTTGGTGGAACGGCATGAAGCAAGATGTGGCGACGTTTGTGTCGAAGTGTATGATTTGTCAGCAGGTTAAGATCGAACATCAAAGGGCTAGTGGATTGTTACAGCCATTGGATATTCCAACATGGAAGTGGGTAAGAATCTATGGATTTTGTGACTGGACTACCTCTTACTCGGAAGAAGCATGATGCAATTTGGGTAGTTGTTGATCGACTAACCAAATCTGCTCATTTCTTGCCAATCAGAAAGGATTATGGTATTGGTAAATTGGCGGAGATTTTTCAGCAAGAGATCGTTAGACTTCATGGTACTCCGGCATCTATTGTGTCCGACAGAGATCCGCGTTTTACTTCTCGTTTCTGGAAAGGTTTGCAAAAAGCTTGGGGTACTCGACTTAATTTTAGTACGGCATTTCATCCTCAAACAGATGGTCAGTCAGAGAGGACTATACAGACCTTAGAGGATATGCTAAGGGCTTGTGCTTTAGAATGGACTGGCAGTTGGGATGAATATTTATGTTTAGTAGAGTTTGCATATAACAACAGTTGGCATTCTAGCATTAAGGCGGCACCGTTTGAACTTCTTTATGGAAGGAAATGTAGAGCACCTATTTGTTGGGACGAAGTAGGTGAGCGTTTGATTGAAGGTCCGGAAATGATCGAGATCACTAATGAGAATGTAGCTATTGCTAGAGAGAAGTTGAAGGAAGCTAGTCTCGTCAGAAAGTTTGCCGACAAGCATCGTCGTGATTTAGAATTTCGGGTGGAGATCGTGGTTTTTGAAAGTTTCGCCGTTTAGAGGCGTGAAACATTTTGGAATCAAGGGCAAGCTCAGTCCTCGATTTATTGGACCGTTTGAGATTCTAGAACGTATAGGAGAAGTTTCGTATCGATTAGCACTTCCGCCCCAATTATCGCATGTTCATGAAGTTTTCCATGTATCACTCCTAAGGGGATACAACTACCATCCGTTACACGTTGCTTCTTATCCGTTTGATCAAATTCAATCCGATATGTCTTTATCTGAAGAACCGGAAGCTATTCTGGAAAGACAAGAAAGAGTTATGAGGAATAAAGTCATTCCATTCGTTAAGATTCTTTGGAAAAATCATCCGGAACGTGAGGCTACTTGGGAAACCGAGGAGTCGATGCGAGCTAGTTATCCTCATTTCTTTGAATAGTTTGGTATGTTCTCATTTCGTTTACGTTTCGTTTTCGTTTTCGTTTTCATTTCGTTTCATTTCAATTTTCGAGGACGAAAATTTTTCTTTAGAGGGGAAGAATTGTAAAACCTGAAAATCTAAAATCTGAGTAAAGACTAAAATACCCTTGGAACTAAAATTATAAAAACGTAAAAATATTTTATGACATTTAATGAAATTAAAAGTTAACTTTGAATAATTAAAAACTAACTAAAATAATATTACGTGATCGATTTTGGTACGACGAAGATTTAATGTTTCGTAAATGATTTGGGTCGTGATTCTTTTGTTTCGTGTGGACAAGGCCGAAGGCCATATGGTGTGCGTTTGGGTTGTGATTCGGTTGGGCCAAACCGAAACCCAATCCCTTCCAAGTCTAACTCAAATACAACTACTATATATACAACACATAATCACAAGATTGGAACCCTAGGTTTATTTGCCT
Source organism: Chrysanthemum makinoi (assembly GCA_910596185.1). Lineage (NCBI taxonomy): Eukaryota > Viridiplantae > Streptophyta > Magnoliopsida > Asterales > Asteraceae > Chrysanthemum > Chrysanthemum makinoi. The sequence continues at coordinate 254,425,547 of OU343221.1, forward strand.
CTCCTTTTTTTTCTTTTCTCCTATTCGGCCGAGAGTCTCAAACCCCCTTGGTGTCGAGATTTTTATCAACCAAGCTAAGGTATCATGCTTATTTGTCTTCCTTGTTATGCTATGCCTTGTGTTAATATGTATCATGTTTCGTTTGGTCGAGTTATGTTTTTTTTTTCTGTGTCGAGCCGGTAGAACCAAAAACAAGGAAACCCTAAAAACTAAATTACAAATATTAAGAGTATGTTACGTAATATGTAATATTGAATCGGGTCATGTTTGTGTTGATTTAATATCAGGCCGAATCATATGAAACTATAACCGAACCATGCTTGATATTCGAATAAGGTATAAACTTGATAACTTGAATAAGTAAAGTATGAAGATGAGCTAGGACTTGTGTAAAACCTAATAGCCGAAAACCCTAATTTGAACCGAGTCACATATGAGTTTTTGGAAGTATATTAATTAAGTAAAGGTTATGTAAATGTAAACCCTAGTTTTGACATGTTAATCTAATAAGGAATGCTAAACCCTAATGGTGTAACGTGTAATTAATATGAGTAATAAGTAGCTTATATGTCACATAAAATCATAAACGTATATGGTGAAACATAAAAGGAAAGATTATTTTGTGACGTGTTAGGTTAAGTAACGAGTCATTAAAAGACGTAACATGTAAGTTAATGCATTAATAGATATTAAAGAATAGAAACCCTAGAATATAAATGAGAGTTGATTAGGGTTTTGAAGCTAAATATACTAAATCGTTATTTTATGTGTGAGTTAAGACGTTTAAACTATTTTCACATTAAACCCTAAACTTTAATTAATGACATAATGAACCCTAATCTACGATATTAATTATAAAACATTTAAGTCTCATTTAATTATAAAACCCTAAAATATTAAAAGATCATTTTGATGATTATGGAATCATTAATAATATGTACGACATTAATGTATATAGGTTCTGTGAAGAAGGAGTAATTCTTTGCTTTCCCTGTGTCTTCTTTTCGATCATTTGCTTTGGAATAAGGTACAGATATTCTGACCTTTTTTCAGTAAAGGTTCGTATAATTTTTCCTTTTCGCTTCATATTAGGATTTCCTAAGCCTTTGCTATGAACCCTAATGTGTCTATTTGAGCTGTTGCTTATCTGAACTTTGATTTTGAATCATAAAACATTGATTTTGAACTATATGATATGAAGACTTTGATTTTGAAAACATGATTAAATATTTGATAAAACATGATCTATGTCAGTTATGACATTCTATTTGACCTAAGATAGTTTGACACCCGAGCCAATTATTAACTAGTCATGGGGGTTCCATGTCCGTGTCAGCAAATGCACTTCTGACATGACTCTAGGGCAGTAGAGTGAAGTTCTGCCACGTCCCTTATCTGTATTTGTTATGAGCTCAATTTATATTATATTATCAATGTATGTCTGTGGGGCGTATGGGTGCATCCTAGATCTGTTATATGTTATATATTATATGTTATATGCTATATGTTATCTGATGATTGATGCTGCGTGCATGCACGTCCTTCATAACTCTGGTAGGTCTCCCCTACAAAATGTTGCCTTATGTGTTTATGATATGTTTTTGATATGGCATATGTGTTTGGGCTCGAGGTAGTTAGCTATAAAACTTATTCGTATATCCTGATTTATCTTTCGAAATGATTATGATTTCACTATCTTTCTTTCACTATATTTCGTATTCGTTCTTGTTTCGTATTCATTTTGCTTGTATATCTGTTCACTGGGCTTTTGAAGCTCAGCCGCACTTTTCTTTTCCGCGGCAGGTATCTAAGCATTGGAGCTGGGTATTGCTTTGGGATGAGTGCTGAGTGGACTTACCTTAGAGATTTTAGCTTTGATCTTATGATGCCATTTAAGACTTTATATTTTAGACATTTCTTTTGGAGTTATTTTTCCGCTGGGACCTATGTATTGAAGTCGTTTTGACTTGGATTATTTCAATATTTATGTTGAGATTTCTTTTGGTTTATATGTTTGCTTTGATATGACACCATTACTTGTGATTCCTTTACCCTTGTCGGGTCGGGGCGTTACAACAAACGTGATGAACAGATTCAAGCTCATTGCAACACGATCAGAAAGTTGAAAGCCCAAATCTCTCAATTAAAGGGTCAAAAGAACAATATGACAGGCTCCCAAATGCCTCCTTATTTAGATTCTCAGAATTCTCAAACTTTTCATCTTCAAAACTTAGTTGATACCTTACAAAAGGAAAACGAGAGTTTTCTAGAAGAAAATAAAAAGTTAAACGACATTTTAAAGAGTTATATGATTCAATAAAAGTCACCCGGGACCAAAACAACGAAAAATAACGTCTTTACAAAAGGAAATTGAGAATCTTAGAAGTCAGGGAAATGGGAAACTACCACTTGTTTTCAATAAGAATGTTGTCTCAAGTCACCCTTTAGACTTCAAATACACTGTGACAGTTAAATATATTCCTCCTCATCTTAGGAATAATGAACATGCTTTTCATGTCTACTGTGCTCACCTTAAGGATAGTCTAGAATGTCTCCGTGAGATTGTTTAAGAGGATTTCATTAACAAACCTCTTGATAGTGAAATTAGGTTTGCTTGCCTCCAGCCAAACGATCTCAAGAGCTGCTAGAATGTGTAATTGCAACATGTCCCAAATCCTTAACCTTAGGTGCAAAAGGCAAAGTGTGTGATGCCTTTTCTATGCCTAGTGTCGAGCCTTCAAACCATTCTAGGCCCAGTTTTAAGAAAGTATACATCAATGTGTCGTCTAGTAATACAGATCCTTGCACGTCTAGTTCAGGAATGCAACAAATAGATCAACCAACTAATGTTCCCATAATTCCCTCTACATGAGTAATCAATGACATTAAAGCGAGCAGGTCAAAGTCTCAAGACAATACAAGGAATGATAGGACCTCGCAAGCTAAAATGTGCATTGGAAGAGAGTAGAAGACCAACCTAGGATCTTTAAGCTTGAGTTGAATAAAACGAATCGTGTTGATTCTAGTATTGGCCTTAGGCGTACTGTAATAATTATTCGATTCTGATACTATTGCAAACCTTGTAATGATGTCTGCTTGAATTCTGTTGCTAATCATGAATGTGGTGTGAATGCTTTGTCTAAAGCTGTCAAATGCCCAGTTAAAATTGTTAATGCTAATAATCGTGCAAATAAGGCAAAAGGCAAAAACGAAAGATTGTTAGAAAACAGTGGAAACCCACAGGAAGAACTTTTATAAAGATAGGTTATTATTGGATACCTTTTGGGCATAAGAATAATCAGTTTTGCTCTCAAACTGCTAAGATTATGCCCACTAGAAAATGGATGCCTACTGGTAGAACTATTCCTTAAGAAGTGAACATACTTTGAATAGGTCAAATACAGACACCAGCATTGCATCTATTCCCAATGATTCCATTGCTTCTATTTCTGATATGGATGTTTCTATTTCTGATGTGAGTGTTCCAATTACTGTTACTAACCAAGTGGAACCCATTCTTGCATGGGGATCCCAATTATCCAGTTATCCATTCTTGTCCGTGTTCAACTGCAGATCGTTCAAATCATTCTGTGGTACCTGGACTCAGGCTGTTCCAAGCATATGACTGGAGACCGGTCGCGGCTCATGAACTTCGTGAGCAAATTCATCGGGACAGTCAGATTCGGTAATGATCATTTTGGTGCAATTATGGGTTATGGAGATTATGTTGTTGGTGATAGTGTTATCTCTAGAGTATACTATGTGGAAGGTCTTGGTCATAATCTGTTCTCTGTCGGTCAATTCTGTGATTCTGATCTAGAAGTAGCCTTCAGAAAACATACTTGTTTTGTTAGAGAACTTGATGGTAAGGAACTTTTAAGAGGAACTCGTGGTTCAAATCTTTACACCATCTCTATCGATGATATGATGAAGTCTTCTCCAATTTGCTTGTTGTCAAAGGCTTCGAAAACAAAGTCATGGTTATGGCATCGTCGTCTCAATCACTTGAACTTCGGCACCATCAATGATCTCTCCAGAAAGGACTTAGTTGTAGGTTTACCTCGACTAAAGTATGAAAAGGATCATCTTTGTTCAGCATGTCAATTGGGAAAAAGCAAGAAGTATGCCCATAAACCCAAACCTACTAACTCTGTCACAGAAGTTCTTCATACAATTCATATGGATTTATGTGGACCAATGAGAGTGCAGAATATCTTTGGGAAGAAATATGTGTTAGTTGTGGTTGATGATTACTCTAGATTCACCTGGGTCAAGTTCTTAAGGACAAAGGATGACACTCCTGATATCATCATCAAACTCATCAAACAGCTGCAGGTTCGACTTAACAAAACCGTCAGAATTATCCAGACAGACAATGGAACTGAGTTTGTTAACAAACAACTTAGTGAATTTTATGAAAGCATTGGAATCAGCCATCAAAGAGTGTTCCACGAACTCCTCAACAGAACGGTGTAGTTGAAAGACGAAATCGAACTCTTGTAGAAGCCGCTAGAACAATGCTGATTTACTCAAAGGTTCCAATGTTTCTCTGGGCTGAAGCTATTGCCACTGCATGCTACACACAAAATCGTTCCCTGATTCACACTGTTCATGGAAAAACTCCATATGAACTTGTCCACAACAGAAAACCTAATCTCTCTTTCCTTCGTGTGTTTGGTGCATTGTGTTATCCAACTAATGAGGGTCAAGACTTAGGCAAACTTAGAGCTAAAGCAGACATTGGAATATTTGTAGGGTATGCACCAAACAAAAAGGGATACCGAATATACAACAAAAGAACCGAATATCATATGAAACAATTCACGTTACGTTTGATGAGCTGACCGTCAAATGGCTCCTGACAATCCAGTTCGGACCCGCACTTCAAAACAGTCCCATTGGTTCATCCCTTGTTCCAAACTTTTCTCAAGAAACTCCATATGTACCTCCATCTGAAGATGATTTAAAGAAATTGTTTGATCCTATGTTTGATGAACTTTATGATCCAAGTACTAATGAGATGTCGATTCCTACAACAGAGGCTGTTCATATTCCTGTGAATGAAGTCAATCCCTCAGTCTCAATATCATTAAGTCAAGAAGCGCCTGCTGCTGATCCTTCAGTCTCATCAACAAATCATCATTCTTCAAATGTACATCATGGAACTGTTTCTGGCATCAATGATGAAGTTAATCCCTTTGCTCCGTTTGAAAACATATTTGCTCCTGAATCTTCATCAGAACCATCTTCTTTAGGAGACATCGACTCTTGCTACTTCAGTCCCTCAACAACTACCACATGAACACCTCAGAAAATGGACTCACGATCATCCATTAGACAACATCATTGGAAATCCTTCTCGTCAAGTATCAACACAGAAACAACTTGCAACCGATGCCTTGTGGTGCTTCTTCAACTCCCTTACTCTCTAAGATGAACCAAAAGATGTTAAAACATGAATGAAGATAGGCTGGTTCAATGCCATGCAAGATGAAATTCATGAGTTTGATCGACTTGATGTATGGGAGTTAGTACCTGCTCAGATTGTGCTATGATTATTGCTCTAAAATGGATCTTCAAAGTGAAACTTGATGAGCATGGTGATGTGTTGAAGAACAAGGCTCGATTAGTTGCTAAAGGATGCCGTCAAGAGGAGGGTATAGACTTTGAAGAATCTTTTGCTCCTGTTGCTCGAATCGATTCAATTAGAATCTTTTGGCTAATCTTTTAAGTAAGAACATGGTAGTCTATCAAATGGATGTGAAAGCGGCATTCGAGCGGAGATCTTAAAAGTCGTCTATGTCGGCCAACTGAAGGATTTGTGAATCAAACATCCTACCCGTTTATCGTTTGAAGAAGGCTCTGTATGGTTTAAAGCAAGCTCCAAGGGCATGGTATGATATTCTATCAAAGTTTCTTCTATCTACGGATTGAGCAAAGGGCGATTGATCCAACATTGTTCACGAGAAGTGAGCAAACATTTAATCATGTTCAAATTTATGTTGATGATATTATTTTTGTTGACCCCAATGAATGTGATCATTTTCAAATGAAATGAGTTCAAAATTTCAAATGTCAATGATGGGACAAATGTCATTTTCTTGGGATTACAAATTTCACAAAGTCCCGGAGGCATTTTCATAAATCAATCTAAATATGCTCCTGAGATCTTAAAGAAATTTGGATTTGATTCAAGTGACCTGTTGACACTCCCATGATTGATCGAACCAAACTAGATGAGGACCACTCGGGGATCATGATTGACCAAACGAAATATCGTAGTATGATTGGATCCATGATGTACCTCACTGCTAGTAGACCGACATCTTGTTATTTGTTTGCATGTGTGCTAGATACCGAGGCTAAGCCTACTAAAAGCACCTTGAGGCGGTTAAGCGGGTCTTCGGTATCTCCAAGGAACCATCAATATGGGACTTTGGTACCCGAAGGACTCTGGTATGTCACTAACGACCTATGCGGGATCTTGATCATGCGGGATGTCAAGATACTCGTCGAATGCGTGCGGAGGTGCTCGATTTTGGGTGATAAGCTTGTGGGTTGGTCTTCAAAGAAGCAAATGAGTACTTCTATTTCCTCTACAGAGGCGAATACATAGCCATGTCATCTTGTTGTGCTCAAATCTTTTGGATGAGATCTCAATTATCTGACTATGGCTTTGTATTCAACAAAATCCCTCTGTAATGTGATAATAAAAGTGCTATTGCTCTCTCATGCAACAACGTTCAACACTCAAAGCGCATATCGAATTCGACATCATTTCATCAGGGAACAAGTGGAAAAAGGTGTGGTGGAACTCTATTTTGTGAGGTCCGAATATCGGTTAGCGAACATCTTCACCAAAGCTCTTCCAAGAGAGCGAGTTCATACTTCCCGACTTGGCTTGAAATCCTTCAACCGAAACACTCAAACGTCTTGAAGAGAGCGAGGAGTAAAGGTCTATCTTCATCTATCTCTTGTAAATATTTATTCGAAAAACAAAATACAAAATTATAAAACTTTCAAAATCCATAAAAATCTGAAAAATTCGAAAAATCTTCAAAAATTTTTGTCAATTTGTCATGTTTTTCTCGGTTCGATAATATCTACGGTCTTTGTGCTGTCATTCAAAGAATGACACGGGACTTTAGATGTTGTTCGAATTAAAAAAAAAATTGAGAGAAAAGAAAAAATGGTTTATTGTCATAAATGTCGGTCAGTACACCAAGCTTGTCAAAAAGAAACGAGAGCCATACTTTTATCATGTTTTCAAAATTCCATGCTCGATTCTTAAAACATTTATCTGCGAAAACTACGCTTTGAAAAATAACTGGACTCTCTATTTTTGATAATCATCTGGACTTATTTGTCAAAATATCTATCTCTCAATCAACAACCTATGTCATTGATTGAGGGGAGAATGATTTCAATTAAATTAAAAGTTATTTGGCATTCAATTGTTTTCAAAAGATAATCATGCATGTTTAACCAATGGAGTTTAAAATCTCAAAATCAGATCCTTATCGGTTAAGCGCTTTCATAATCAAGTCACAATTCTCCTTAAAAGCTTTCAAAATCAATTTAAATCTATAAGAGATCACAAATCTCAAATTGATAATTGTGATAGAAGTGTGTGATTTAAATTGGATTTAAGCTGATAATTAGGTAAATGGTTTTATAAGGATGTACAAGCTCTCCTTCCCACATGTGACAAGCGATTTCAAATTTTCCATGCACATGTTGAGGGGGAGCATCTATCTTAAACCTATGATTTGAATCGTGATCACTTATCTCAATTGAGGTTCCCTCTAGTATGTGCAAAACTCTTTTCAAATCTCGAGGCACATATTGAGGGAGCAAAATCATGAAAACCTCATCCTTCCCAAAATGCTTTATCTACTTGATTCGATTAGGGAAGTGATGTTGATATTTTTGAAAATGGTAATCAAAGAAGTTAATTCTTTCTCTTGCCTCAGTGTGGAAAACTATTTCAAATACTTGATTCACATGTTGAGGGGAGTTCTTCTTCTAAAAATATCAAAACAATTCAGGTACAAAATGCTTTGATAATATATCACAAGTATCTGATTGATTTTCAAATGGTTTTCAATTGGTTCCTATGGCAGATGAACAATACCAAATAGACCGACCAACTTTACATTATGTACGGTGATATAAGGATGATAAGGTTAGGTATTGGTTCCCATGATCCCTTGAGCCGGAGGATCTACCCGGAGGATCCACTAGTTAGTGTAGAGTTCTTAGGTATGATGAAAAAAAGAAAAATGAGATATACGGGAAGAGTCGGTGAGAGGCGAGCTAATCTTGGGATAAACCCAACAAGGTTATAGTTATGAAGTCTCGGTAAGGCCTGAAGGGGTTGAAGAATGAAAAAGAATTGAATGAGAAAAGGGTGAAAACAAATAGCCCTCTAAATTATTCAACCTTAGAGCGGGTTCAATTCATATACTCTTGAGGTAACAGGTAACTTCGGTATTGAAGACAAGGCGTCATGGACCCAGTGACATAGCACTAACTTCCCAAACCACTCAAGTTCCTCTTAAAAGGACTTGTTTCATTCTCCGCGGGAACCTACATTATCTATCGACTTTCTCTTAGGGATTGTTGATATTGAAGAAGGAGACCCTCTCCCTAGTCTCCGATATAGGATCCAAATATGCACAAATTGAGTCTAGAGCCACGAGATCATCAATAAATCTCATTAGGACACTTTCAATGAAGACTCTGTTTCACACAATGTGGAAAGAGAGATTATATCTTGAGTCCTACGCATTATCCTTGTGGTATTGCGGAACATCCGAGTGATGTACATATTCACGTGAAGATGGAAAGCCTTCTGGAGCCAACATCTAACAAGCTCTTGGTAGGTGGCATGTGAGATCTATTATACATATCAACCATGTGACAAGCGAGCGAAACAATGGGACGATTCAATCTTTTGAATCAATCCTGGTTCAGGTTATGGATTGACGGATACCTTTGAAAAAACGGTCTTTGTGCTTTAAAACTCTTTTCATTAGCACGTCGACCGTGTACTAATTTTCAAATCAAAAGGTGTTTTATGATTGATAATTGATTTTCATTAAAACCTTCGTTATATTGCAAAAACAATTTCTATTGAGCAATACATGATTGTTTCTCAAATCTCTTTTCATCAATGATTGGACTTAAATTGGTTCACTTTCACTCCGTGTTGTCTTCTTTGAGTTCGGTTTGAGAACGGCTAGAAGCATTGAAACCTGTCAAGGAAATTCTTGGAATTATACGATCACGAGCGTACTTATCGATCAGCGAAACCGTGGGCGTGTACCTCAATTCATCGAAAGTGATCAAAGACACTTTCGTGCGCTTTATGCTACTTGTCTTATGCAGGTACACCCGGCGTTTGCGGTTGATCGGAATGGAAGCGGTCAATCCATAGCCGCATGCTCACACAACACATTCATATCGAATAAATCATGATTGGTGCATCAATGACTCGATATTTTAACTCCATGCTTTGCTCTGGCTGCGCCAATATCATGAATCAACGAAAGCTTCCTTACTCGATGAGAATATCATGATCGAATGTGAGCATGTCGGTCGAAAGTCACAACATCACATAATACCAACACCACAATGGATGTATCAGAGATTTTCATTGCTGATGATCTCAAAGCGGCTCAACATTATTATCCGTGGATCGAAAAGACCTCCACTTGGATTAACCAAACATGCAATGAGTGGAATCAATGACTGAGCTTGAGCAAAGTACTACATCAAGAATGCAAGATCAATTGTTAATGTAATATCTGATTGTATTCAATGTCATTTTAGTATATGTTTGAGGTGACCTCCCTTAGGGGAGATTGTTAGGAATTAGAAATTCCAATTATTAAAGAGTCGGTCACCTCAAGTATATGTCGTTAGAAAGCTTCGTAGTCAAATTTTATGTTAAGTAGTATTTAGTTTAGTAACACCGTGGAGGACCGGTGGTCTTTACCCAGTATGCGATCCACGACCCGTTGTGTGGCGTTTTATTGTAAGACTATAAATACTCTCTACCTTCCAAGGTAGAGAGTTGGAGCTCATAATAATAAATTTTCTTTCTCTCACTAAGTTCCCTAAACCTCTAACTTTCTCTCTCTAGAATTCCAACTTATCATACTACTTTGTGTTATGGTTTGATGTGTATGTGAAATCCATTATCCACAAAAATAATAGCAAGATGCTGAAAATTACAAAGGGTTTTGACCGATCATTTCTAACATGGACATTAGATGCTATAGTTTAACCATAAAAAGAAAAAGACAATAGAATCGAAAATATCACTTTCTCATAGAATAAGTGAAAGAAATATTATTTGAAATTTCCAAAGCATTCACCAAGTAGTAGTAGTATCGATCGAACATCCTTTCTTCGAGAACATTTGACTTCCTCATAGTATATATCCAATCAATCCCTTCCATAACAGAATTAAAAACCGGTAATTGGGAATTACACGACAACCGGATTAATCTCCAAACATTAACAACAACTTCGCAAGAGCAAAACAGATGCTCATTTGATTCCATACCTTTATTACACACTGAGCATAAGATTGAGTTAATATCAATGCCTCTTCTAGATAAATTCAAACGATGTGGTAATTGATCCAATCTTAAATACCACATAAATATATTGACTTTCCGAGGAAGAGCTTTACACCATATCATACTAACTTTCAGTGAAGGGAGAATAATATCATCAATGCTTAGAGTCTTGAGGGCCGTGATGAAAGTGCTATAAATTATGATCAATCATTGCCAGAATCTGTACGAGAAAGATGATGAAGCCGAGACAGTTCGTTCTTTAATTGATCAACGATGACCGGGATGTTTCTAACACCCGGGACCAACTGCCATTGACGAAACATTCATTTATAAGACATTCTTCATTCGAGTCAAGTCTAAACAATCGGTATGTCTAATAGAAAGTGGATCATCACCTAGCCATTATCCTTCCAAAAGCGCACAAAGCTCCATCTTCCACTTTACATTTTAAAGTGCCTTTTATAACAATCCCGCTGGAATGTAACGTATTAAATGAGCCAACAATCTTTGCCCAAACACCATTGGAGCGGCACCCTTTGAAATCTAAACCAGCTTCTTTACCATGAATGGCTTTTAATAACTTACCCTTAGCATCTCCGGATGAGTAACGAACCTCCAACGCCATTTTTGTAATAACGCAAGATTAAATCCTTTTATGCTTCCAACCCACAAACCACCTTTTTGAAAAGATGCAAAATGTTTTCATTTGATCCAGACATTGTTTTCAACTTTGGTCCCACCCTAGAAAAACGTGCCGTAATCTTTCTATCTCATGAAGAACGTTTCTAGGCATTTAAAATCGACATATAATAAATACCCTTTGAAATTGCCTTAATCAACGTTAACCTACCACCAATGGATAATAAATTTTCCTTTCATGTTGATAATCTAACTTTGAAATTATCGATCACCTTTTGCCGGTTCTTGTGTAGTTCATACTCGATCCTATCGGAAGGCCTAAATATGTAAAAGGTAAAGTAACGGGGGAACAACCTGTTAGCCGCGACATAACTTCAATCTCCTCCTCATAAACTCCAATACCATATACATTAGATTTCTAGATGTTAATCTTAAGACCTGAGACTTGGTAGAATTCGTCGAGCACCTGGATAACATTAACCATCTCACTATGGTTCCATTCCGCAAACATCACCACATCATCAGCATAGAAGAAATGAGATAAGTGCATATTTGAATCACCTATATTTACACCACTAATTAAGTGTTGATGAACCGTATCTTCTATTTCTATGTGAAGTCCCTCCATGATAAGAATGAAAAGAAAATGAGATAATGGGTCTCCTTGTCGAAGCCCACGCTTTAAGGAGAATTCGGTCGTTGGACTACCATTAACCAAAAATATAAGTACGACCATATGTAAACATTATCGAATCTACCCTATCCATTTAGATCCAAAACCGAATTGAATTAAAACATGATCTAAATATTTCCAACTAACAGAATCGTAGGCTTTTTCAAAGTCAACTTTAAAATCCATAATCTTTCTTTTCTTATTTTTGTACCAATCCATAATTTCACTTAACATTAAAGGGTCGTCAAGAATTTGATGCCCCGAAATGAAAGTTGATTGCTCTGGACTTACTAACTTATGAACCACTTTTGCTAGACGATTTGCTAAAATTTTAGCAACAAATTTATACAGAAGTCCGATTAATTAAATTGGCCGAAAATCAGTAATAAGAACGGGATTAGAAACCTTTGGAATGAGAGTAATCAATGCCAGGTTTGCTCATGAGAAATTCTACTTGTTGCAAATGTCACAATTCTCAATTCGGTCATTTACAAACTTTGAAATTTTTGCTATTCATCTTGGGAATTCTGTTAGTGCGATTCTTTCATCATCTTTGAGGTCGATTTGATATTTTGAGAGGTTATTACAAAATTTTACTATTCACAAAACACATAATAAAAGGTGTAAAAGAAAAGAAACTCTCTCCTTTTCTTCTTTGAGGACCGACCAAGCAAGAACACAAGAAGAAATCCTTCATTTTTTTCCAAGATCAAGTATATTCAAGATCCATTTTGAGTACTAGTTAAGGTTTAGGATTAAAACCTTGAAGTTTAACTAAGTTTTCCATCACCAATTTCTCATAATCACTCAAGTAAGTTTCAAATGATTTTTTTACTCTTTCATACTCATGCTTGATCTATTTTTATTATGCTATTACAAAAACATGCAAGTACTCTATGATTCATACCACTTTCACTTGTTTTTATTACTTATAATGAATATTAACTATCCTATAATTATCCCCATGAAACCTATCATTGTTGGTGAAGTTTAGGAACCCATGACACCCTAAGAAGGTGTATGGTAGGTTTAGATTAGCTTTGGTGTTGATTGGAAGGGTTTAGTACAAGCTTTGAACTAGAAAAATCATTTTCGACAACATATAATTAAGGGCTGTAACGTTTTATAAAATCTGGAAATTTCAGTAGGCTGGGGATTATTTTGGTCTAGATATCCAGAAAATAGATTTAAAAACGAGCCGTGGCCGCGAACGGGTTAAAAGCGGTTTATAACGAAGTTACGCTATTTTCAAGTTTAACGACGAAAACTAATTTTTTGGAATTGTACTTGCTGTCAAGGGTTTTTCAAAGGTCAAAAACGAGTTGTAAATATAAACTAGAAGAGTCGACTTATCAAAAATATATTATTACATACTAACATGAATCCGAGGATATATAGAACGTAGAAAACGGGGCTATAACGACTAAGTTACACGCGTTTTAATTATGACTATCGTAACTATTTTCACAAGTATTAACTCATATATTTTCTATTAGTCCAAAATAGTTATCGCAAGCGACCATGTTTGGAACCGTTTTTCATATCGATAAAGTACTTTTGAAAAAGCGATGTCTTCTAGTAAAAGTGACTTCACCTAGCCTATTTTCCAAATATTCACCGTTTAAATGAAGAAGTTACGAAGAATAATATCGATCACTCAAACTTTTCCGAAAACTACCCATAAACTACATTTTTAGCTCAACTACCTCACTTCACCATTATTTTTCTTTATGATCGGAAACCGTATGGATAAAACTTCAGTGTTATGACTTTTAGATAATGTTACAAGCTTTCTAAAATCATTGAGTTTGTTCCCTAACACTCGATATTCACTATTTTACGACTAGCTTTTCGAGGCCACTTTGCCACTTTCACGAATTATCAAAGTACATTATTTTGCGACGAAAAACTATAAATTCTTGTTCTATTTCTAAACGATTATCATGGGATGTTGTTTCAACATATATGAGCGTAAAGAATTTTATAACTTGACAAGATGTTATAAACATATATTTCGACAATAAACTTTATTAAAATGCAATGGTATGGATATCATATGAGTTTGCATGCGACATTGTTCATGGCTTACATTAGAACATATCATTCATATTAGGTTGCAGATAGAGAATTGCACCTCATTTCATTAATATATACTTTTGTCATCATAATCATTGCATCAAGTGAGTTAAATTGCCCACTTTTACTCGTTTAATTGTTTTATAAAACTCTTTGGGGATATACATGCTCAACTTTTGCTTTTACTTTACACTTATATGAACTTAAAAACTCCGTTTCACTACTTATGCTAGTAAGTAGATTATGAACTAAATTGATTACTATATTAGAACACTATTATTTGAACCACTTTCCGATTTTGAACCCTGACATAGATATTTGAACTCTTTTAAATTGATTTGGACCTTTTCACATATATTTGAACACTTTGAACTTGATTTGAACCTTTTGACATATAGTTGAACTCTTTTAACTTGTAAAGGACCCTTTTGATATATTTTGAACTTGTTTGACTTGATTTGAACCCTTTGACTATTTTGAACCTTTGATATGTTTTGAGCTCTTTGACTGTTTTGAACTTTTGAACTCGACTTAAACTCTCGAACTTAATTACGAACTTTTGAATGGAACACTTGAACTTAGTTACGAACTTATGACCTGTTTTGAACTTATTGAACCGTCGTCTATGACCTAAAAGTCTCCCAATGTGAACGGAGCAATACCAAGTCTCGCCTTATTGGCGGAGCATGAAATTCTCTCCATTTGGTGTTAATTGTATATAATAGTTGTATGATGTACCGTTCATACATTCACATTGTTAGTCTCCTATCGTAGGTAATATGGATAGCGTATTAGAGGTCGGCCAACCTCTCGTTCACTATGTTTACGGGAATATTATTTATTCTAGGGATTGCCGGCATACATTATTATATACGTTATATTGTGAACTTTTATGACAGCATACTGACTACTAGACATACATATTTTGGCAGTGGGTTGTGAACACACAAGTTGCAAGTTTTGTATGGGCGAACTTGGTGAGTGGATTTACATTGCCTTTGCTTTGTGGACTATTCTCAATGACCAAAAACTTTGCCTTCACTGCATGAACGTTCTTTAAAAGCTTAACATGTTAAGCAAACTCTATGAACTCACTCAACTATTGTGTTGACACTTTTAGCATGTGTTATCTCAGGTATCTAAGGCATTCACTTCATGGCATGCATGTGGACTTATCATAGAGTCGCAGTGACGACGCGTCTCACATATATTTTATGCACTTAACTATCGTTTGATTGTAACAAACTCATTTTGGTACTTTGGAAATCTATTGGAACCTATGTTTTGTACACTCTGATTATTTTACTTAATCAAACGATATTTTCAAAACGACACTTTAGGTCGTTCGATATAACTGTAACTTTGATGCTATGATCATCCCAAGGTATTCCATTCCGTGCAAAGGTAATTTGGGGGTGTGACAGTTAATTGAGAGAGTTATTATAGAGAAATAGGTTGCATCATTGACCCTAGACTATAACTACATCATCATAGCATCTCATCATATCATTATAAGTGCATACTCATTATACATACGGTTTTATACGTACATTATGCAAGTTATTCACGTTCATTTTACATAGATGTCTATCATACTCACATCAGACTCTGACATGGAGGATACCTTGTCATTCCCTACTATAGTTTTAACATTAGTTG
>OU343221.1:254441282-254485751 GCA_910596185.1 Chrysanthemum makinoi
ACTCAACACCAAACATCATATGAGTTAAATTAGTCCAGCATTGCATAGTTACTCCCAAATTATACATAGCCTGATCACCTATGTCTAATTTAGGAAGAATCATGCAATGAAGGAAGTAGTAGTCTCATATGTGTAAGCAATTCAATGGCCAACCATTTTCAAAGATTTTCTTCAAACCACTTGTTTCCAGTTTGATATGAGTGACAGTTCTTGTTTGAAGAGTTGCAAAGATCAAGCTAGAATCAAGTTGTTACTCAAACCGATTTAGCCTAATCTCATGACATTTCTTGTTTGATGAGTTGTGAGATTAAGTAAAAATCGGTTAACCCAACCCACTACACCTTTTAAACCAATTGGACCCCCTCTTTATCCCTTTGAACCCCTTCCATTATAAACCCCATGACCCATCCCATTTCGACCTCCCCACAAATCAGATAAAATAAAACGACACGTGACCCTTTTTGTTTCCCTCCTATACCTTCTAGTTTTCTTACCCAAACGACAAACCCAAACCCCACTCTTCCTCTTTTCCCAAAACCCAGTTAAACACGCTTCAACCTCCCCCACAACCCACATGGGTCTCATGTCAATCCATGGCTGTGATTAGGCCTAGTTGCAATCCAAGGGCCACTAATGGAATCAAAGAAAGCACAAGTTGGCACTTTGACTGTTTTATCTCAGTGAACAAGCACAAGCACAAAGACAGAAGCCAGAAGACTTTTTGTATAAATAGACATTAGAGGATTAGTGTAAAAGTTTGTCTAGAATTCTCAAGTTCTAGTCCCATTTTATTTCACTGTCATTTATATTCAATTGTACTTTTACTTTTCAATGCAATTTAGTTTCAAGTCATTTAAATTTCTAGTTTTGCTAATTATTTGTTGAATCTGCCATTGGTTTATTGAAAGTTTTGGTATCAAGTTTGTTAAAAGTTGTTTTTCTTAAGCTCATGTGAGCTTACGCTTGGGCTCTCAAGTTTTTTTTTAGTTCCATAGTTCCACATGTTTCTGCCAGAAAGGGTGTTTGGATTTACTTGTTCTTGGGTGAAATGATATTTTGACCGTTTGATTCTAAAATCAGTGGTGAAGTCTTTTGCAAAGTATTTGGTGAAAGTTTGAGTCATAAATTGATTTCAAAAGCTTTGATAGTTTTTCTTTTGGTT
Source organism: Chrysanthemum makinoi (assembly GCA_910596185.1). Lineage (NCBI taxonomy): Eukaryota > Viridiplantae > Streptophyta > Magnoliopsida > Asterales > Asteraceae > Chrysanthemum > Chrysanthemum makinoi. Next base: position 254,442,445 of record OU343221.1, read on the forward strand.
TGTCTTTTTGATACAGTCCATTGTGTTCTTTTTTTTAGTTAGATTCTAGTTAGTTAGACTTAGGATTAGGTTCTGCTTTTGGTTGTGCAATTAGTTAATGGTATGAGTTCCATGTAGCTTAGCTTATTACCGGAGGTTTTAAGGGCATTTAGTCGCTTATTTTCGCTTTAGAATACACCCATTTTTCTTGTTATAGCAAACAATTTCAGTCCCAAAGCACATATTATGCAGCTTATTTATAAGGTACAGTGTGTCTTAGCTTCAAATTTGTTTATTTTGCATCTATACCATGTTAACTTTATCTTTTGCCAAACTGTCCTTGGTCACAGCTCACTTGGCAGCTTAAAAATAAGCTCCAAACAACTTGATTAATGTTCCAAGCCTGCAGATCTCAGGTCACTCTTTCCACTTGGCTTATCATTAGTAAACTTCAGCTTATTTAGGATTTAATTCACTAGTAGTTTAATTAGTGTAGGCTTAGTGTAACTAATAACTAATTAGTGCTTATTGTAGGATGTTAGTATTTATTTGGTCATTTGTAGGCTTATGCTCCTATATATGCTTAGGATTTCCAAAACTGCTTATGTCTCCCAATTAGGATCATCCTTTGGCATGTTTGTAGCTTATTTCTGATAGCCATGTTTTTAGTATAGATCATATTGGTAGCTTATCTCCATTTCCGCTGTTCCATTGCTTAATTGTGCTTAACAGTTACCTTAAAGGGTGTTTGGTTAGTTGCCTATTGTGATTTCAAAAAAATGTCAAGTCAGTTTTTAACCAAACTTTGTGGATTTTTAATTCACTCAATTCTGAGTCAATCTTGCTGAAATTTAGGACTTAAGCTCTTTGGTTGGTTGTGGACATTATGGTCATGTTAGTTTATTTTTAGGAATTTTTCTAGCTGGCTTAATGTAAGCTCAAAGTAGGTGATTAAGGGCCGTTTGGCATGTTGAGAGTTGAAATCTGGTCTCGAGCTTTTTTTCTGTAGCTTGTGCTTTTTAGGTCCCAATCAGTTGCATTAGCTCATTTTAGGTTAGATTTAGGCTTTAGTAGCTTATGGTAGCTTATAGTTAGCTTTTAGCTTATTTCAAGTGCTTATTTAAACTGCTTATTTGCCCAATTCAGCTTATTAGTGGGCTTATCTAACTTTTTATATTTTTCCTAGTATTCTGCTATCATATAGTATTTATAGAAAAAGTTTCATATTTATTAGAGTTCATTTAGTATTTATTATAATTTAAAATAGTTTAAATAATCATTAAATAATAATTAATTAATAATAAATACATAAAAAGTCTAAAAAATATATTTTCAGTTTTAACATTAGTTTTATAATATTTTAGATTTTTCCAATTTATAATTTCATTTTTAGGTTAATTTTCTATTTTCTTGTATTTTAATGTATTTTTAAATAGTTAAAAATAGTTTTTAATTAATAATAATTAAATAAATAGTCATAAAAATAAATTTCTTTTTCCAATAATTTTCTTGCATCATTAGGATTGTAAAAATGTATTTTCCATATCCGTAGGTATTTTACTTCTTTATTTTCACGTTTTATTTCATACGTTACGTAGTTTTAATTTAAACATACGTACGTTTTAGTTTTAAACGTTAATGCGTTTTAAGAATAGAATTAAAATAACTTCAAAGTCTTTATTAGATCTAATTTCCTTAGTGTAAAATCAATCATAACCTTTTCCTGATCAATATTCACCCGATCACAGATTCGTTGTATTACAGTTTACACACCTCGTTGGGACTTCGACGGAAAACACTAAACTCCTCTGGACTTAATTGCATTCTGTTCTGAGCTGTTTGACTTTTATGGTTGACAATTCACAAGTGGTTGACTAATAAAAGATAGACCGTTCGGAGCGAATTAGTTTTGCTCGAGAATGGGAAAGTTTGCCTCATCAAACTTAACCATAAGAGAGCATGTCTTTAGAATGGGAAATAGTCACGATAGCACAAGAACGTACATAGTTGGATGAGAAACCTATATACATGAGCATTGACATCATCACTTAGACTATACACACGAGCATAAACTTTTAGAACCCTTGTCAAGGATCGGACTATAGTTATCAGTAAACGAATCACGAGGACGTGATTCCTCTAACAGGGGAAGAATGTTACAATTCTCAATTTCAGGTCATTTTACAAACTTTGAAATTTTTACTATTAATCTCGGGAATTTACTATTCATCAGTTACTATTCATCATTTTACTATTCATCGTTTTTTAGGTCGATTTGATACTTTGAGAGGTTATTTTAAAATTTTACTATTCACAAAACACATAATAAAAGGTGTAAAAGAAAAGAAACTCTCTTTTTCTTCTTTGAGGACCGACCAAGCAAGAATACAAGGAGAAATCATTCATTTTTTTCCAAGATCAAGTATATTCAAGATCCATTTGGAGTACTAGTTAAGGTTTAGGATTAATACCTTGAAGTTTAACTAAGTTTTCCATCACCAATTTCTCATAATCACTCAAGTAAGCTTGTAATGATTTTTTTTTACTCTTTCATACTCATGCTTGATCTATTTTTATTATGCTATTACAAAAACATGCAAGTACTCTATGATTCATACCACTTTCACTTGTTTTTATTACTTATAATGAATATTAACTATCCTATAATTATCCCCATGAAACCTATCATTGTTGGTGAATTTTAGGAACCCATGACACCCTAAGAAGGTGTATGGTAGGTTTAGATTAGCTTTGGTGTTGATTGGAAGGGTTTAGTACAAGCTTTGAACTAGAAAAATCATTTTCGACAACATATAATTAAGGGCTGTAACGTTTTGTAAAATCTGGAAATTTCAGTAGGCTGGGGATTATTTTGGTCTAGATATTCAGAAAATAGATTTAAAAACGAAACCGTGGCCGCTTGAACGGGTTAAAACGGATTTATAACGAAGAAGTTACGCTATTTTCAAATTTAACGACGAAAACTAATTTTCTGGAATAGTACTTGCTGTCAAGGATTTTTCAAAGGTCAAAAACGAGTTGTAAACATAAACTAGAATAGTCGACTTATCAAAAATATATTATTACATACTAACACGAATCCGAGGATAAGTAGAACGTAGAAAACGGGCTATAACGACTAAGTTACACGCGTTTTAATTATGGCTATCGTAACTATTTTCACAAGTATTAACTCATATATTTTCTATTAGTCCAAAATAGTTATCCCAAGTGACCATGTTTGGAGCTGTTTTTCATATCGATAAAGTACTTTTGAAAAAGCGATGTCTTCTAGTAAAAGTGACTTCACCTAGCCTATTTTCCAAAATGTTGAACCGTTCGTCAAACGAAGTTGTAACGAATAATATACGATCACTCAAACTTTTCCGAAAACTACCCATAAACTACATTTTTAGCTCAACTACCTCACTTCACCATTATTTTTCTTTATGATCGGAACCCGTATGGATAAAAGTTCAGTGTTATGACTTTTAGATAATGTTACAAGCTTTCTAAAATCATTGAGTTTGTTCCCTAACACTCGATATTCACTATTTTACGACTAGCATTTCGAGGCCACTTAGCCACTTTCACGAATTATCAAAGTACATTATTTTGCGACGAAAAACTATAAATTCTTGTTCTATTTCTAAACGATTATCATGGGATGTTGTTTCAACATATATGAGCGTGAAGTATTTTATAACTTGACAAGATGTCATAAACATATATTTCGACGATAAACTTTATTTTCAAAATGCACAAGTGGTATGGATATCATATGAGTTTTCATGCACGACATTGTTTCATGGCTTACATTAGAACATATCATTCATATTAGGTTGCAGATAGAGATCGCACCTCATTTCAGTGTATCTAGTTTTGTCATCATAATCATTGCATCAGGTGACTTCGTAGCCCCACTTTTACTCGTTTGATTGTTTTATAAACTCTTTGGGGGAGATACATGCTCAACTACTTGCTTTTACTTTACACTTATATGAACTTAAATAACTCCTGTTTCACTACTTATGCTAGTAAGTAGATTATGCCCGAACTAAATTGATTACTATGTTATGAACAATATTATTAGAACCACTTTCCTTGATTTTGAACCCTTCGACATAGATATTTGAACTCTTTTAAATTGATTTGGACCTTTTCACATATATTTGAACACTTTGAACATGATTTGAACCTTTTGACATATAGTTGAACTCTTTTAACTTGTAAAGGACCCTCTTGATATATTTTGAACTTGTTTGACTTGATTTGAACCCTTTGACTATTTTGAACCTTTTGATATGTTTTGAGCTCTTTGACTGTTTTGAACTTTTGAACTCGACTTAAACTCTCGAACTTAATTACGAACTTTTGAATGGAACACTTGAACTTAGTTACGAACTTATGACTTGTTTTGAACTTGTTGAACCGTACGTGCTATGACCTAAGAGTCTCCCTATGTAAACGGAGCAATACCAAGTCTCGCCTTATTGGCGGAGCAGTGCAAATTCTCCCATGTTCGGAGTGTTCTTAATTGTATATAATAGTTGTATGATGTACCATTCGTACATTCGCATTGTTAGTCTCCTATCAGTAGGTAATATGGATAGCGCTATTAGAGGTCGGCCAACCTCTCGTTCACTATGTTACGGGACGCATATTATTTATTCTAGGGGCTTTGCCTGACATACATTATTATATACGTGGTGCTATATTGTGACCTTTTATGACAATGTATACTTGACTACTAGACATACATATTTTGGCAGTGGGTTGTGAACACACAGGTTGCAAGTTTTGTATGGGCGGAACTTGGAACTGAGTGGATTTACAATGCCTTTGCTTTGTGGACTATTCTCAATGACCAAAAACTTTGCCTTCACTGCATGAACGTTCTTTAAAAGCTTTACATGTTAAGCAAACTCTATGAACTCACTCAACCATTGTGTTGACACTTTTAGCATGTTTTATCTCAGGTATCTAAGGCATTCACTTAATGGCATGCATGTGGACTTATCATAGAGTCGCGGTGACGACGCGTCTCACATATATTTTATGCACTTAACTATCGTTTGATTATAACAAACTCATTTTGGTACTTTGGAAATCTATTGGAACCTATGTTTTGTACACTCTGATTATTTTACTTAATCAAACGATATTTTCAAAACGACACTTTAGGTCGTTCGATATAACTGTAACTTTGATGCTATGACAGTCATCCCCCAGGTATTCCATTCCGCTGCAAAACAGGTAATTTGGACGAACCTCTCGACATCATGTTTTAGGAACTCCTATAATTTCTTCAAGAATAAGAATGACAAACCATCCAGGCCTGGGGCCTTCTTACTCCCACAAACCCAAACCGCCTCTCGAATCTCATCAAGAGAAACATGATCTTCAAGAGTGATTCTTTCGGATGAAGATAGAGATGTGAAAGCAGAAAGACAACCAAAATTAATGGGAGCAGTTTGAGCTTTAAATTTGTCATGATAGAATTCAAGAAATGCAGCCTTTACTTGTTGTGGATCTAAGACCTAAACACCATTTATTAAAATCCCTTGAACAGATTGTTTTCTCCTTCTTTAATTGATCATCCCAAGAAATAGTTTCGTGTTTTCATCGTCTTCAACCTCCTAAGAAATTCTAGCTTTTTGAGCTAAGTCCATAGATTCAAATATATATGTATCATCAACTTCTTGAATTAAATTAACCAGTTCTTCTCTTTCTGTTGTCATAGCAACTCCTGAATCAATTTTTATTTTTAAAGCATGTAACAAAGTAACAACTTCTTGCTTACGATATCGATCCATATTTCTTGCATCTCTCGACCATGCTTTTAGTTTTTTCATTAGAAACTTCAATTATCATGAAATCTATCTATATTCTGTTGAACACACTCTTGATATGCCTGATAAAGCATCACTTCAAAACCTTGTCTTTGTGTCCAAGAATGAAAAAATTTAAACATTATTGGACCATAATCGGTCTTAAGGGAGTGTAACAAAATAGGATTATGATCCAACCAAAGACGATCTAGAACAGTTGCTTTTAAATCTGGGACATTTCCGATGATACAATCTGATAAGATGAATCTGTCCAACTTGCTCATTTTCGATCCCGCTTTGTTCATCCATGTAAATCGTCTACCGCCCATAGACATCTAACCACCCCGAATCATGAATGAATTCGTTAAACACATGAGCTTCCCTTCTTGAAAAATGCGCCCCAAATCTTTCATTTTCATCATAAACTTCGTTTAGGTCCCCAAACATAACATATTTACCATTCTGATTACGAGTGAACTGAAGTAAAAACTGTCATAGATATCGTTTAGCTGAAGTGAGGACCATAAATATTCACCAAATACACATTATCATCCACATTTAACCATCTTCCTTGAACAATTATAAAACTATCGTCACACCAAATTTTTTGTTTCACAAAAACCGACGGGTCCCAAATAGGCAACAAACCTCCCGACTAACCCCTAGCCAAGCTACAAGCATAATCGAACGAGTAATTGCCCCGCATATATTTTAAACGAAATAACTCTAAATGGGTCATTTTTGTCTCTTGAATCCCTAAGAATTGAATATTATGTCTAAAACACAATTCCTTGATCCAATTACATTTTTTTGGCTTCTTGGTGCCCCGAATATTCACGAATAAAATATTCATTGATCTACATTGAAAGCACCTGTATCATCATGCATCATTTTTTTTAATGTTCTATGGCAACCTCGAATATCATAACACATTGCTCCCCCTACTTCAATCATCTGATTTATTTCATGAAATAGTGACAATGCACGAATCTTTTTCTTTCTATGTTTTAGGTAACGATATAGAAGGTGCTGCAAGAGTCGAGAGAGAAATGAAAAGATCATAGAAAAATGAAAGTGATGACGTGGAGCTCATGTGGTGAGGGAAAACCCCTCATCACGACCTTTATCCTAAAACAAAAATGATGACATGGAACTCATGTGATGAGTGAAAACCCCTCACCATACCCTTCAGCTTAAAATATTTGACCGGTAGCTAAATATAAAGAGCTAAATGGTTAAGCACAATATGTTTGATTTTTGGTCTTATATAAGATTAAACTGAAATTGTTATTACTAAACTAATGTGGTGCGGTCAATGTGGTTGTTTAAACATAAGTACCATGCGGATAGGTCTTTGAGTAGGTACAAGGCCCAAGTTATTGCCAATGGGCGCGCATAACAGGTTGGTATTGATTGTGATGACACATTTAGTCCGGGTTGTTGAACCGGCTACCATTCAGACTGTTCTTAGCCTTGCTCTGTCTTATGGATGGCATGTTCATCAACTTGATGTTAAGAACGCCTTTCTTAGCGATGATCTTTTGGAGATAGTTTATATATATCAGCCACCAGGTTTTCTGGATTCTCGTTTTCTGCATCATGTTTGTCAGCTACATAGTTCCTTATATGGTTTGAAGCAGGCACCTCGTGCTTGATTCAAACGGTTTGCTAGTTATGCTTTACGAGCTGGTTTCTCTTATAGTAGATATGATTCTTCTTTGTTTATTTATCCCCATGGACATACTTATTAATATATGTTGATGATATTGTACTATCCGCAACTTCTACAGCTTTACTTCAGCATATTATTTCATCTTTGCATCAAGAGTTTGAGATGACAGATTTGGGGGCCCTCAATTATTTTTTTAGGGATTTATGTTACTCGTGATTCCACAGGTATGTTCCTATCTCGAAGGAAATATTCTATGGAGCTTTTGGAGTGAGCACACATGTTTTCTTGTAATCCTTCCCGGAGGAGTCCAAGCTTGGTCCTGACGGGGATCCTGTTTCGGATCCTACACTCTACCGGAGCCTGGTAGGTGGTTTGCAGTATCTTACATTTACTTGTCTTGATATCTCTTATGCGTTTCAGCAGATTTGCCTTTATATGTATGACCCTTGGAAGCCTCATTTGGCGGCTCTCAAGCTCATTCTTCGGTATGTACGCGGTACTCTAGACTTTGGCCTATAACTAATTGCTTCTTCTACCGGTTCACTTATTGCATATTTGATGAGTGTGCAAATACTCATCATTTTTGTACCTTTTAGTCTGCTAAAACATCTGAAAACACTCAGAAATGCATCAAAATGATAAAAATATCACAAATAAGTGTTTTATGTGTTTCAAATGCAAAAATACCAAAAACAGGTGAAAAACGTATCAAGTTTGCATAATTGGCAGTTTTAGTCCCCCAAGTTTCAAAATTTGTCAAAAATAGTCTCTGGTAAATCAAAATAAAGCAAAATATCATTTAAGGTCTATAAGTTTCAAAAGTTGTCAAAACAAACCCTTCAAAGTTTAAAAATTACAAAATTACAACTTTGGTCCCTCATCTTTGAAAAATGTCAAAAATAGTCCTCGGATATTTAAAAAGTGAAAATAATCAAATGTGGTCCTTGTACTATTCATATATGGCAAATTTGATCCTTGTGTTAACTTTGGAAAAGTGGCAGGTTCAGTCCCTCAAGATTGCAGAAATTACATGAATGGTCCTTGTGCTTAATCTATACCAAACGGACCCTTGTATTATTAATAACCCAAAACCCAAATCAAAAACCCAGCTGGCCCAACTTGCAACCCAAGCCCAAACCCCTTGACCCTTGAGCCAGTCCAAAACCATTTTGAACCCTGCCAATATCCATTTTGAACTCACCCCGTATTATTAATACTCGGTCAAACGGTCAACGCCCGCCAAAACCAGATATACTGTGCTTCTTCCTCACCCAATCCTGCAAACCAAAACCAGAGTGGTTTTTCCACCTTTCCACCTGTTATACAGCTGTTTAACCACTCCCCTCCACCTCCACATCCTCCCAAACTTCTTTAATTGCAAATACCTGCTTAAGTGACTTTTGGCGCCAAAATGCCAAATGGACAGTTATGATGAGTTTGAAGGATTCAATGGTTGGAAATAGGTGGGAAAGATTCAGAGATGTCGACAAGAGCCTAAAAGATCAATATAAAGAAGATTGGAGCCATGTAGAAGAGTATTTAGTTTTAATTTAGTTAATGTATGTCGTTTTAATTAATTTTCAAATTCCAGTGTATTTCTTAGCTTTCAAGTACTTTTTTAAGTAATCTCAGTGTATTGTGAATCTTTTTCAGTCATAAATTTCAGTGTTAAGTTTCATTTCAAGTTTATGCAAATTTCCTTGTTCAAATTCTCAAAATGATCGAATGTTGTTGTTAGTTGTTGTTAAGGACTGAATAAGCTCATATAAGCTCCTAAATAGCTTATGTAAGCTATTAGAAACTTTTAAAACTTAGTTTAGTATCAAAAAGAAAAAATTACCAAAAATACCAAAAAAATTAGTGAAAAATAAAAAAGTCAATGGAAATGAAGATCAAAGCTGGAGCAGGGTGAATATTGGATTGCCTTGGGTTAGAAGCTTTGTGGAAAGCTATTAGGAGTGGTCTTGTGCTTTGGTTCTCAATTTTCACTTGGAATCCATTTTGTAAGCCTTTTGCTCAATTTTAGCATTTCACTGTTAAAGTCATTAATTAACTTAAAACTTTGTGTTTCTATGTTTATGAGTTGTAGCTAAGTAGAATTAAGCATTAAAACAAGTTGCTTGTTCATTAGAATTTGTAGTTGCTAAAAACCTTAGTTTAACAGTTAAATTAGCATAATTGTCATTTCTTAGTTTAATGATGTTACTGTTGTTGTTCAGTGCTTATTTAGTCTCATCATATGATAATATAAGGTCTTTAATCAAGTGCATGGTCTGAATCTGTGAAATACTTTGAAAATCACAAAATCAGTTCTATAAAGGGTTGTTTGGTTTTACCTTATTACCTGTGTTAGAGAGTGTTGGTGTTGTTTCTTGTTATTGTTATCTGTCATACTAGCATCTAATAACTCATAGAAACCATAAAAACCAGACCTTGTTTGATCAAAAGTCAAAATCCTTTTTAATCTTACTCTATTTGTTCACTGTTAGGATTTAGGAACTAAAATTCATCATAGTTGTTTAGAACTTGTTAACATAGCTTAATTTCATTTTATTTTAGGTTAATACATCATAATCAGTAATTATCTTTGATTTAAAACTCATAAAAGTCAACTTTAGTGTTTATCTTAAAAAGTCAAAATTTCCAGTTTAGTCGTTTTTGAATAAAATAGATAATTTTATATAGGACTTAATTTTGAGTTTCAAGATTTGAGCTTTTGGGATATTAATATTCAACTGCTCATCTTTATCATAGTAATTTTTATAATTTCTAATTAGCTTATTAAACTGCTTATTTTTTAGTTTCTTTTAACACCTTGTTTGAAAAAAGTGCCCTGTGCACAGTTTTACAAGTTTTTTCATAAGCTTGTCAAAAGCTCATTAGTGAGTTCCAGCTTGTGTACTTTAGCTTTTTGTGTAGCTTAACTACCCATCTCTTTAGTCAAGTGCTTATTTTCACCTTTTTAGCTTATTTGATAGGGCTGCTATTAGCTTTTAAGTTGTCCATTTCTTGTGTAAACTGCATACTCAGTGTACTTAAGCCATTTTCACAAGCTCACACAGAGCTTATTAGTGGTCCCCATAGTAAGAGCTTTAGCTTTTTGGACACCCCACCAGCTCAACTAAATCCCTCAGTCCTTATTTTGAGCTTTTTAGCTTATTACATAAGCTTAAATTGCTTTTAGATATGACTGCAGGCCTGTTTGTTTGAGAGGTTTAGTGTAATTGCTTATTTGCTTATTTTAAGCTTATCAGTGTAGTCCTTTGTGTCTTTTAGCTTCATATAAGTTCCTTTAGCTTATTTGTATCTTATTTTACCTTTGGTTCCAGCTTGTAAGCTTATTAGAACTTAAATCATTAAAATAAGCAAAAACTCAAACTGTTAAGCTTTTTAGCTTTCAAACTGCTTATTTTCAAGTTCCAAAATTTGTGTTTTCATAAAAGTTTCATATTATCAGTAGTATAGTAGGTTTATAAAAGAAAAATCACAAAAACATCATTTTAAAAATAGTGATAGCGTTTATTTAATATAAATTAGCTTTTTAATTTTCTTTTTCCACTTATTATTAAGCACTTTCTGTTTTTATAATTTTCTTAGATTTCTGTCATCATAAAATATTTATAGAAAAAAGTTTAGAATTTTCTTAGTTTGTTTAGTATTTATTAGAATTTAAAATAGTTAAAAAGTATTAAATAATTAATAATAAATAAATAAAAAGCATAAAAAATATCTTTTTAGTTTTAAAATTAGTTTTATAATATTTTAGACTTTTCTAAGTTAAAATTTCATTTTTCCAGGTTAATTTTATATTTTCTTGTATTTAAGTGTATTTTAAATAATTAATAAATAGTAATTAATTAATAATAAATAGATAAAAAGTGTAATAAATATATTTTAAGTTTTAAAATAAGTTTTATAATATTTTAGATTTTTCTAAGTCATAATTTCATTTTTCTAGCTTTATTTCACATTTTCTTATATTTTAGAGTATTTTTAAATAGTTTAAAATAGTTTTTAATTAATAATAATTAAATAAATAGTTATAAAAATAATTTTAATTTTCTAATAATTTTCTTTTATTATTAGGATTGTAAAAATATCATTTTCATATTTGTAAGTCTTTTATTTCTTAAAATTTACGTTTTATTTTGTACGTTTACGTAGAATTTAGTAAACATACGCATTCACGTTTGTTTAATCTGATTGTTGTGCTTTATAATTCTGTATCCAAATACCATTCCAATCAATCAGTAGTGTAATTACCAATCAAAATCCTTACTGATCATTATCCTTAGTGATCATTCTATTTCTGAAACGTTTATACACCATTCATCCTCCGTGGGACTTAACGACCCGGGAATCCACTATATTCCAAGGGAAATTGCATTGGTTTTAGACTGTTTGAATTTTATTACGGTTGACCATTCACAAGTGGTTGACTTGTGTAATAAACTTGACAGTTTGAAGCGAATCAAATTTTGGCGCCCCTGCCGGGGAGGCTTTAGCGTGTTTTAAACATTTCCAGACCCGTACTTGCACATATACCACCTTTTGTAAACAGTTTTTTTTGTAAAGTTATCAAAATCAAAAAGCTCATTAACACTTTTCCTAAAGTGTTAACAACACCAAACAAAATATAAAACAACAAAACAATCGTAAGGTTTCTACTTTGTATTTTCTTTAAGGTGATTCTTAAAAAGATACGATTTGGTTAAACGAGACGATACCAAAAATATTGTCCAAAAGTTTTTAAACCCTTAGCACAAATCCATACCTACTTCTTTTTAGTGGTACTTAATACATAAAAATCAACCACCGCAAATCAAGGCAGAACACCTACCAACTGGGGGTGTGAACATTAATAAGTTCCCAATCTTAAAGATCAAAACTTGCCTTTGTGTCCTTGTAAATTGGTATACCTTTTTCAAAGAAGCCATTTCATTTGTGATTATTGGTTTAAGTTCACTTGTCGTTTTGCCTCGCATTTGTTTTTGAAAACTGATTTTTAAACTTAGTGCATGCGCACTCGTTCTTCCAGCTCCACAAGTCCACTTTCAGAGCTTGCAAATATTCCGCGTAGACGTAGAGGACGTTCTGCTCCTTCAGCCGTAACTGAGGAACGTCTAGCACCACCACCCCCTGTTGTAATGGCAGAAGATAAACCGGTGAATGAGCTTCTCCAAGCACCCATCGAGGGTTACGGAGATGCCATTATTGTCCCACCATAGTGGTGCGATACCTTTGAGCTCAAAACCGGGTTGCTTAATCTTGTAACCCAAAGCCAATTTTATGGTTTTGAGCAGGACGACCCTCATGCACATATTCGATGGTTTAACAAGATTGCATCTACCATCAAATACAAGAATGTCCCACATGAAGCAATTAAGCTTCTACTGTTCCCATTCTCTCTAGAGGGACAAGCCCGGAATTGGCTTGAGAAACAACCCCTCGTTCCATTGAGACATGGGAGGATTTAGTCACTAAGTTTGTTAACGAATTCTATCCTCCATTCCGAACTACAAGTCTTAAGAATGAGATAATGAAATTTGCTCAAAGATTTGATGAATCATTCGGTGAGGCATGGGATCGTTACAAAGAGTTGCTCCGAAAGTGTCCACATCATGGTTTTACCGAGTTAATGCAAATGGATACTTTCTACAATGGTCTGAACCAAACTAACCAAGACTCTTTAAATGCTCCGCGGGAGGTAATTTCCTGAGCAAGACCACAAAAGAAGCCTTGCAAATCATAGAAAACAAGTCCCAGGTCCGCCTTTTCCGAACAAAGACATATCAGTCTCAGTCTTGTCACAGGACCTTCTACTTCATCTCACGTGAGTACATCTAGCACCGATGCTAAGATTGATAAACTCGCGGATGCTATTCAGGCTTTGGTTCTTGCTAACCAAAAGAAAGTCACTTTCGCATAGACACCATCACATGGTGAAGTGAAGAAAGTCGAGGTCTGTGTTACTTGTGGTGGCCCTCATGCATACTACAATTGTACTGCCACCGATGGTAGTCCGTTTGAAGCCAATGCTATAGCCGGTACTTCACATCAGGGAGGTAATCAATACCGTCCTCAAAATGAACCAAACTACCGTGCTAATACTTATCAGGGACCACCCGGTTTTAACCAGAATCCTATACAAAACCGGAATCGAGAACCAACCTAGAATGAACCAAGGTTATCAAAACCAAGGTAATTTCTATCCCGGACCAAATCAAGGTTTCCAACATCAAGGAAACTTTAATCAAAACAATTTCAATCGAGGGAATCAATTTAAGGGAAATGTGAATCCTAATCAAGGAAATTTTCAAAATCAAGGCCCTAATCCGAACATTAGAGGTCAGAATTTTCCTAATCAAACTCAAGCCATTGTTCCAACTGGACCATCATCTGATGAGCTATTGAAGCAATTCATGAAATCCCAAGATGAAATGAACAGGTTGTTGGTCAGTCAGATCGCTGATCTAAAGAAGTCTTTAAATTATCAACCCTCGGGCTCGGAAAACTTCCGAGCAACACGATCGCTAACCCGAGGGGCGATGCAAAGGCGATCACAACCATAAGTGGTGTATCATACGATGGACCCACTATTCCTACTACCTCTTCTTCTTCTCTCCCGAAGGTAGTGGAAAGTGAACTTGAGGCGACAAAGGACAAGGAACTTCCTACTAATAACATAGGTACCAATGATGTCCATCCTCAAGTTGTCCCGAAACCCAAATTCAATCCAGGAGTTGTTTTTGAAACTCCTGTAGCTCCCGTTGAAAACCCCAAATCCAAATCTTCTATTCCTTACCCATCACGTTTGAATGAGCAGAAGCTCCGCGAAAAAGCCAGTCATCAAATGGACAAATTTTTTCAAATTTTTCAAGAACTACATTTTGACATAAGCTTTGCGGATGCTATCATCTGATGCCCAAGTTTGCATCAACTCTCAAACACATGTTAAGCAACAAGGAAAAACTGTTAGAAATGGCTAAAACTCCTCTGAACGAGCTGCTCAGCAGTCTGTTAAAAAGCTTCCCGAAAAGCTTGGAGACCCGGAAAATTTCTCTTACCTTGTGTATTTCCCGGAATGGTTGAATGCTTTGCCTTAGCCGATCTTGGTGCAAGCATCAATCTGATGCCTTATTCAGTATGGAAGAAACTTTCTCTTCCCGACCTTACTCCTACATGCATGACTCTCGAGCTTGCAGATCGTACAATATCCCGTCCACTTGGCATTGTCGAGGACGTATTCGTGAAAGTAGGAAAGTTCCATTTTCCAGCTGACTTTGTGGTTGTTGACTTCGATGCCGATCATCGGGTTCCTCTCATTGTTGGACGAGGATTCCTGAGAACGGCCGTGCTCTCATTGATGTATTTGAGCAAGAAATCACATTACGTGTGGGTAATGAAGCTGTCACCTTTAACCTTGATCAAACTTCGAGGTACTCCGCAAACTATGATTCTGAGTCGGTTAAACGAATAGATATCATTGATGTTGCTTCTGAAGAGTACTCTCAAGAAGTTCTCGGTTATGATCATAATTCTTTGAGTGATAATCTCACTCATTCATCTCAACCCATCATTGCCAATTCTACTCCTTCTCTCACTCCGTTTGAGGAAAGTGACTTCATCTTGGAAGAGATTGAAGCATACTTGTCTAGTGATTCGGTTTCATGGGAAATTGATCACGCTCCAATTGACATCGAGGGAGATATTCTTCTCATTGAGAAGATGCTCAATGATGATCCTTCATCACTCCCTCCCGTCGAGCTTCATAATAAGGAAGTCAAGTCAGTTGAGAAAACGAAGAATTTCACTGAGTTGAACTTAAGGACTTACCACCTCATCTCGAGTATGCATTTCTTGAGGGTGATGATAAATTACCCGTCATTATTGCTCGAGATTTGAGTAAAGATGAAAAAGATGCTCTCATAAAGGTCTTAAAGTCACACAAGCAAGCAATTGCTTGGAAACTCTCCGACATTAAGGGTATCAACCCTGAGTTTTGTACTTACAAAATCTTGATGGAGGATGACTTCAAGCCAGCAGTCCAACATCAAAGAAGGGTGAATCCTAAGATCCATGAGGTTATTACACAGGAGGTTCTCAAACTTCTTGATGCCGGCTTAATTTACCCGATCTCTGATAGTCCTTGGGTTAGCCCAATTCACTGTGTTCCTAAAAAGGGTGGCATAACTGTTGTCACAAATGAAAATAACGAGTTAATTCCAACTCGGCTGGTAACGGGATGGCGTGTTTACATTGACTATCGTAAGTTGAATGACGCCACCCGAAAAGACCATTTTCCTCTACCCTTCATGGACCAAATGCTTGAGAGATTAGCAGGGAATGAATACTATTGTTTCCTTGATGGTTTCTCGGGGTATTTTCAGATCCCCATTGATCCACAGGATCAAGAAAGACCACATTCACCTGCCCATACGGAACTTTTGCCTACTGACGTATGCCTTTTGGCCTATGTAATGCTCCTGGCACGTTCCAACGATGTATGATGGCCATTTTCCACGACATGATCGGGAAACAATGGAGGTGTTTATGGATGATTTCTCGGTCATTGGGGACTCATTTCAAACATGTCTCTCCCATTTAGAAAAATGCTAAAACGGTGTGAAGACACCAATCTTTGTCTAAATTGGGAGAAGAGCCAATTTATGGTCAAAGAAGGCATAGTCCTTGGCCATAAGATTTCAAAAAATGGGATTGAGGTTGATAGAGCAAAAGTCGATGTTATTGCTAAATTGCCTCATCCTACTACCGTCAAAGGTATTAGGAGTGTTTTAGGTCATGCCGGTTTTTATCGCAGATTCATACAAGATTTTTCTAAAATCGCCCGGCCTATGACTCATCTTCTTGAAAAAGATGCTCCTTTTATCTTCTCACCTGAGTGCATCGAAGCTTTTGAAACATTAAAGAAAAAGCTTACTGAAGCACCCATTCTCGTTGCTCTCGACTGGGACTTGCCTTTTGAGCTCATGTGCGATGCAAGTGATTTTGCTATCGGTGCAGTCCTGGGCCAACGCAGAAACAAGCATTTTCAGCCTATCCACTACGCGAGTAAAACTATGACTGAAGCTCAAACCCATTACACCACCACAGAAAAAGAGCTACTAGCCGTGGTATATGCGTTTGAGAAGTTTCGGCCGTACTTAATCTTGACCAAATGCGTGGTGTATACGGATCACTCGGCTCTCAAATATCTCTTTGCAAAACAAGATGCAAAGCCGAGATTGCTTCGTTGGGTTCTCCTCCTGCAAGAATTTGATATCATTATACGTGACAAAAAAGGAGCTGAGAACCTAGCTGCTGATCATCTGTCCCGATTAGAAAACCCTCATCAGGATGTTTTCGAGAAAAAGGAAATAAATGAAACATTTCCTCTCGAGACACTCAATGCGGTTACTTTTCGTGGAAACTCTACTACCCCATGGTTTGCTGACTTCGCAAATTACCATGCGGGTAACTTCATAGTGAAAGGAATGTCGACCCAACAGAAGAACAAATTCTTCAAGGATGTTAAACATTACTTCTGGGACGACCCCTACTTATTCAAAATCCGTGCGGATCAAGTCATCCGACGGTGTGTTTATGGACAGGAAGCTATGGACATTCTCAAGGCTTGCCATGCTGGACCCACCGGGGGCCATCATAGTCCAAATTACACCGCCAAAAAGGTGTTTGATTCCGGGTTTTATTGGCCCACTATTTACAAGGATGCCCACGAAATATCTCGCAAAGAAATGAAATGCCGCAAAACGCCATTCAAGTATGTGAGATCTTTGACATCTGGGGCATTGACTTTATGGGGCCATTTCCATCATCTCGAGGAAACAAATACATACTTGTGGCTGTTGACTATTTGTCAAAATGGGTTGAAGCGAAAGCTTTACCTACCAACGATGCCCGAGTTGTTGTGAAATTCTTAAAATCTCTTTTTGCTAGGTTTGGAACTCCGCGAGCTATAATTAGTGATCGTGGTACACATTTCTGCAATGACCAGTTTGATCGAGTCATGCAAAAGTATGGTGTAACTCACCGTCTCTCTACTGCATACCACCCCCAAACAAGTGGGCAAGTGGAAGTTTCCAACCGTGGTATTAAAAGAATTCTTGAAAGGACAGTAGGCGAAAACCGTGCATCCTGGTCGGATAAACTAGATGACGCACTCTGGGCCTTCCGTACAGCTTATAAAACACCCATCGGGTGTACTCCATACAAGCTAGTATACGGAAAGGCGTGTCATCTGCCGATTGAGCTTGAGCACAAGGCATACTGGGCCTTGAAACATGCCAACTTCGATATTCAGACAGCTGGTGATCACCGGAAAGTTCAATAGAATGAATTAAATGAACTCCGTGATCAAGCATACGAGAACTCTTTAATCTACAAACAAAAGACAAAGAAGATTCATGACTCCAAAATCAAGAACCGCGTTTTCAACGTCGGTGATCGAGTCCTTCTTTTCAATTCAAGATTGAAGATTTTCTCAGGAAAACTAAAATCCCGCTGGTCTGGACCATTCACCATCACTAAAGTATTTCCTTATGGTACCATTGAGTTATCTCAACCCGATGGTCCAAATTTTAAAGTGAATGGTCATCGATTGAAACACTATTTTGGAGAGGACATTCCACCCATGGTTGTCCCAGATTTACAAACTTTCCCCATGAACCAATGAATGCGGGGATCGAGTCAAGCTAGTGACTCGGGAATCAAAAACAGTAGCACACCATATGGGTTTTCACCCATATTTCTGATCTCTTTCTACTTTCTACCACCCTAGTGTGGGGGAGTTGCCCCCGCTGTTGTAAAAAAAAAATGTGTGTATATACCAAAAATAAAATAATGGCCGTAATATTTCCTTTTTACGTTCTTTGTTTCGGCATAACAGCCGGTACTTTGAATATTGAGGACAATATTCATTTCTAGTGTGGGGAGGAATTCTCACGAATTTTATGATGTAATTATACCACCCAATTCCCCCATTTTTGGCCAAATTGTTTTTTGGAGTAAGTGTTTTGCACTTACTCAGCTTACGGTTATCAGTCCGCCATGTCTAACAAACTAAAGGATTGGCTAATCCAGGAGCAAACAGCTCTTGGTAAAGATATCTCAAATCCGTTGACGGCTTGCAATTTACCCAAAATTGTATGGTGTTCAGCTCACCATATCTTTAATTAGTGGAGAGTTGGCTAGCCCGCAAGTTTATGGCTTGTGGTAAAGGCAGTTGGAAAACCATAATTGGTAATCGACTCACCAAAGATATTTTATCTAAGAGTTGGCTAGCCCACAAGTTTATGGCTTGTGGTAAAGGCAGTTGGAAAACCATAATTGGTAATCGACTCACCAAAAATATTTTATCTAAGAGTTGGCTAGTCCAGAAGCAAACGGCTTCTGGTAAAGACAAATCAAAACCGTTGAAAGCTGGTGATTTGCTCAAAATCATTTGGTTATCATTGTGCCAAGGTTCTTACTTGAACTGAAACAATTGGCTACTACAGAAGTAATGGCTTTTGGTAAAGAGATGAAATCCATTAAGTTTTCTCAAAAGATTGCTAGGGACTAGCAATATCTTAGTGTGGGGGATTGATGAGTGTGCAAATACTCATCAATTTTATACCTTTTAGTCTGCAAAAACATCTGAAAACACTCAGAAATGCATCAAAATGATAAAAATATCACAAATAAGTGTTTTATGTGTTTCAAATGCAAAAATACCAAAAACAGGTGAAAAACGTATCAAGTTTGCATAATTGGCAGTTTTAGTCCCCCAAGTTTCAAAAGTTGTCAAAAATAGTCCCTGGTAAATCAAAATAAAGCAAAATATCATTTAAGGTCTATAAGTTTCAAAAGTTGTCAAAACAAACCCTTCAAAGTTTAAAAATTACAAAATTACAACTTTGGTCCCTCATCTTTGAAAAATGTCAAAAATAGTCCTCGGATATTTAAAAAGTGAAAATAATCAAATGTGGTCCTTGTACTATTCATATATGGCAAATTTGATCCTTGTGTTAACTTTGGAAAAGTGGCAGGTTCAGTCCCTCAAGATTGCAGAAATTACATGAATGGTCCTTGTGCTTAATCTATACCAAACGGACCCTTGTATTATTAATAACCCAAAACCCAAATCAAAAACCCAGCTGGCCCAACTTGCAACCCAAGCCCAAACCCCTTGACCCTTGAGCCAGTCCAAAACCATTTTGAACCCTGCCAATATCCATTTTGAACTCACCCCGTATTATTAATACTCGGTCAAACGGTCAACGCCCGCCAAAAACCAGATATACTGTGCTTCTTCCTCACCCAATCCTGCAAACCAAAACCAGAGTGGTTTTTCCACCTTTCCACCTGTTATACAGCTGTTTAACCGCTCCCCTCCACCTCCACATCCTCCCAAACTTCTTTAATTGCAAATACCTGCTTAAGTGACTTTTGGCGCCAAAATGCCAAATGGACAGTTATGATGAGTTTGAAGGATTCAATGGTTGGAAATAGGTGGGAAAGATTCAGAGATGTCGACAAGAGCCTAAAAGATCAATATAAAGAAGATTGGAGCCATGTAGAAGAGTATCTA
The DNA here is from genome assembly GCA_910596185.1 of Chrysanthemum makinoi. NCBI lineage: Eukaryota > Viridiplantae > Streptophyta > Magnoliopsida > Asterales > Asteraceae > Chrysanthemum > Chrysanthemum makinoi. Next base: position 254,462,516 of record OU343221.1, read on the forward strand.
GTTTTAATTTAGTTAATGTATGTCGTTTTAATTAATTTTCAAATTCCAGTGTATTTCTTAGCTTTCAAGTACTTTTTTAAGTAATCTCAGTGTATTGTGAATCTTTTTCAGTCATAAATTTCAGTGTTAAGTTTCATTTCAAGTTTATGCAAATTTCCTTGTTCAAATTCTCAAAATGATCGAATGTTGTTGTTAGTTGTTGTTAAGGACTGAATAAGCTCATATAAGCTCCTAAATAGCTTATGTAAGCTATTAGAAACTTTTAAAACTTAGTTTAGTATCAAAAAGAAAAAATTACCAAAAATACCAAAAAAATTAGTGAAAAATAAAAAGTCAATGGAAATGAAGATCAAAGCTGAGCAGGGTGAATATTGGATTGCCTTGGGTTAGAAGCTTTGTGGAAAGCTATTAGGAGTGGTCTTGTGCTTTGGTTCTCAATTTTCACTTGGAATCCATTTTGTAAGCCTTTTGCTCAATTTTAGCATTTCACTGTTAAAGTCATTAATTAACTTAAAACTTTGTGTTTCTATGTTTATGAGTTGTAGCTAAGTAGAATTAAGCATTAAAACAAGTTGCTTGTTCATTAGAATTTGTAGTTGCTAAAACCTAGTTTAACAGTTAAATTAGCATAATTGTCATTTCTTAGTTTAATGATGTTTGTTGTTGTTGTTGTTCAGTGCTTATTTAGTCTCATCATATGATAATATAAGGTCTTTAATCAAGTGCATGGTCTGAATCTGTGAAATACTTTGAAAATCACAAAATCAGTTCTATAAAGGGTTGTTTGGTTTTACCTTATTACCTGTGTTAGAGAGTGTTGGTGTTGTTTCTTGTTATTGTTATCTGTCATACTAGCATCTAATAACTCATAGAAACCATAAAAACCAGACCTTGTTTGATCAAAAGTCAAAATCCTTTTTAATCTTACTCTATTTGTTCACTGTTAGGATTTAGGAACTAAAATTCATCATAGTTGTTTAGAACTTGTTAACATAGCTTAATTTCATCTTATTTTAGGTTAATACATCATAATCAGTAATTATCTTTGATTTAAAACTCATAAAAGTCAACTTTAGTGTTTATCTTAAAAAGTCAAAATTTCCAGTTTAGTCGTTTTTGAATAAAATAGATAATTTTATATAGGACTTAATTTTGAGTTTCAAGATTTGAGCTTTTGGGATATTAATATTCAACTGCTCATCTTTATCATAGTAATTTTTATAATTTCTAATTAGCTTATTAAACTGCTTATTTTTTAGTTTCTTTTAACACCTTGTTTGAAAAAAGTGCCCTGTGCACAGTTTTACAAGTTTTTCATAAGCTTGTCAAAAGCTCATTAGTGAGTTCCAGCTTGTGTACTTTAGCTTTTTGTGTAGCTTAACTACCCATCTCTTTAGTCAAGTGCTTATTTTCACCTTTTTAGCTTATTTGATAGGGCTGCTATTAGCTTTTAAGTTGTCCATTTCTTGTGTAAACTGCATACTCAGTGTACTTAAGCCATTTTCACAAGCTCACACAGAGCTTATTAGTGGTCCCCATAGTAAGAGCTTTAGCTTTTTGGACACCCCACCAGCTCAACTAAATCCCTCAGTCCTTATTTTGAGCTTTTTAGCTTATTACATAAGCTTAAATTGCTTTTAGATATGACTGCATGCTTTTGTTTGTTTGAGAGGTTTAGTGTAATTGCTTATTTGCTTATTTTAAGCTTATCAGTGTAGTCCTTTGTGTCTTTTAGCTTCATATAAGTTCCTTTAGCTTATTTGTATCTTATGTTACCTTTGGTTCCAGCTTGTAAGCTTATTAGAACTTAAATCATTAAAATAAGCAAAAACTCAAACTGTTAAGCTTTTTAGCTTTCAAACTGCTTATTTTCAAGTTCCAAAATTTGTGTTTTCATAAAAGTTTCATATTAACAGTAGTATAGTAGGTTTATAAAATAAAAATCACAAAAACATCATTTTAAAAATAGTGATAGCGTTTATTTAATATAAATTAGCTTTTTAATTTTCTTTTTCCACTTATTATTAAGCACTTTCTGTTTTTATAATTTTCTTAGATTTCTGTCATCATAAAATATTTATAGAAAAAAGTTTAGAATTTTCTTAGTTTTTTTAGTATTTATTAGAATTTAAAATAGTTAAAAAGTATTAAATAATTAATAATAAATAAATAAAAAGCATAAAAAATATCTTTTTAGTTTTAAAATTAGTTTTATAATATTTTAGACTTTTCTAAGTTAAAATTTCATTTTTCCAGGTTAATTTTATATTTTCTTGTATTTAAGTGTATTTTAAATAATTAATAAATAGTAATTAATTAATAATAAATAGATAAAAAGTGTAATAAATATATTTTAAGTTTTAAAATAAGTTTTATAATATTTTAGATTTTTCTAAGTCATAATTTCATTTTTCTAGCTTTATTTCACATTTTCTTATATTTTAGAGTATTTTTAAATAGTTTAAAATAGTTTTAATTAATAATAATTAAATAAATAGTTATAAAAATAATTTTAATTTTCTAATAATTTTCTTTTATTATTAGGATTGTAAAAATATCATTTTCATATTTGTAAGTCTTTTATTTCTTAAAATTTACGTTTTATTTTGTACGTTTACGTAGAATTTAGTAAACATACGCATTCACGTTTGTTTAATCTCGATTGTTGTGCTTTATAATTCTGTATTAAATTACCATTCCAATCAATCAGCAGTGTAGTTATCAATCAAAATCCTTACTGACCATTATCCTTAGTGATCATTCTATTTCTGAAACGTTTATACACCATTCATCCTCCGTGGGACTTAACGACCCGGGAATCCACTATATTCCAAGGGAAATTGCATTGGTTTTAGACTGTTTGAATTTTATTACGGTTGACCATTCACAAGTGGTTGACTTGTGTAATAAACTTGACAGTTTGAAGCGAATCAATATTCTTATGCTAATTGGACTGGTTTCCTTTCTACTCGACGATCCACTTCTGGTAATTGTGTATTTTTGGGCAATAATATCCTTTCTTGGTCTTCTAAGCGTCAACATACCATATCAAGATCTAGTGCAGCGGCTGGAAACCAGGGTGTTGCGAATGATGTTGCTGAGTCTGCTTGGATTTGTAATCTACTTCGGGAACTACGTTTCCCTATATTGTTTGCCACTCTAGTCTATTGTGATAACACCAATGTCATTTATCTCTCAGCTAACCCTGTGCATCATTAACGGTCGAAGCATATAGAGATTCATATTCATTTTGTTCGTGACATGGTTACTAAATGTCAAGTTTGTGTTCTTCGTGTTCCATCGCGCTATCAGTATGCGGATATATCTTCAGTAAAGGATTGTCTTCGGCTTTGTTTGGGGAATTTCTTACTAGTTTGAGTGTTCGTTCCTCTCCCGCTCCAACTGCGAACGCGTGTTAGTCGATATTTATTATGCATATGGGCTTTATGTTTTTGTATATGCCTAGCCCACCTTTGTAACTTATAAATTGAATTAGTTTAATGAGAAGGCAAACAAATCACAAAATTAATAGGAGTGTGTAATGAAGAAGAAAGCACAAGTGATTTCATCTCAAAACACGTGTCTTGGTTAAACCTATTTGAGGACAGGTTTTTAAGCCCACTAACTCCATGGATTTTTTTTATGGCTTCAATCGGCTCGGCTCGGCTCGACTCGGTTTGGCTTGTGAACAGTGTCGGCTCAAGCCACGGCTCCACAATACACCCAAGCCATCATCCTCCCTCAAGTCATTCTCCTAATAGGTGGCTTCGCAAAAATACCGGCTCTAAAACACTTCCATGAATGTTATATACAGATAATTATAAGTTTGATATCATAACAAAAATATATATGGGCCAAACGATAACTTATTTAGCCTGCATTATCAAACTATAGAAAATGTGAACATATACAAAGTAAGTATTACTTGTTATATTTATATCACATGTATTAACTTATGTGAACTATCTTGTAGCTTATATGATCAAATCTAAAATGTCTTTTTTTCACATCTTTATATTTACTATCTAAAATGGAAAAATTGTCAAAGAGAAAAAATGAAAACTTGAATATTGAATATTGAAAGTCAAGTTTTTTTAAACCTTTTCAAATGTCACATGATTCTTGCACGAGTTGCATGGAAAATAGTCTTGCTTTTTTTAAACCTTTTCAAACTTAATAAAGTCAAACGCTACCTTTTCAAACTTAAATGCGTCTTACATGGTGGCATGGAAACGATTTCATGTATGCATGGAAATGAAGGAAAGTATCACAATATCTAAACTATATATGGCAACATAAATGTACATTCAGTTGAAATTATGAAACAATACTGGCGAGGCTGTGGTGGCAATAACTATACATTCAATTGAAATTATGAAACGTGTGCAACACAAATGATGTGCATTCAAGTTAAACATATGCCATTCACAACTAATAAACACATACACAAGCACACACACACAACACTCTAATCTCTTCCACCACCATACAAACACCACCACTGCCCAACACCACTACCACCCGACTCCGCCACGACCGAACGTCACCACCATCAACCCACGACCACAGCAGTCAAACCATTCTGCATCGTAACCCGACCTCCACCGAAGTCTCCACCACCATAGATTCACGACCACCAAGACCATCGGCCACCAAAAGTGTTTTTTAAGTTTTGAGGTATTTTTTGAGTTTTTAATAGATCCATGTATCTTTAAAAAGTTTTGAAGGTTTTCTTTAATAGATCTATAGTTTTATTTATAGATCTAAGTTTTTTTTTTTTTTTTTTTTTTTTTTGCAGCCGTCGCCGTTGTTTTGCCGCCGAGCCGACCACCACGAGCAGACCATCGTAAGCTATTTTTGATGTTTTCTTTAACTTATTTACTAGATGTATATTATTTACCAAGATTTGCAAGGTTATTTTATAAATATATATATTCAAGAAATTTTGATAGTTTTTTAATAGATCTTGACTTTTTTTTGTAGATCTTAATAGCCGAAGTTATTTCACTGCCGTTGATCTTGTCGGGATTTTCCTCGGCTGCCGACGCCGCCTCTCTACCCTCATCTGGAATCATGACGGTCACTAGAAAATATGATTCTTTTTTAAAGTTTTTGCTATACAATTTTATGTTAAAGTTAAGTTTTTGTTTTATTGTGTAGATCTATTTTTTGCATTTAGGAGCGTGAATTTTATTTATTTGGTAAAATTTGTTTTACTAAATTGTACGTAAATGTATTGCGCAAGTTCTTGGCTAATTGGGTTATGTAATGTATTTGTTGGTAAAATTTGTTACAATAAATCGTATGTAAAATTGATTTTTTTTAGTTCTTGACTAATTGTGTTTTGCCATATGTTAGTTAAAGGCTAAACGTCATATGTGAGGCTGAATTTTTTGGAAGTGGTAGTGATTATGCTTAATTTGTTAAGAAAATAAAGATACCTTTGTTTCAATAAGTGTATTTTTTTTGTGTTACACACTACTATTCGTAGATGGATTTTTTGTGTGTTAGAAAAAGGGTTTTTATTTTAGTTTTGTGCTTAGTTGGTATGAACACACATGAAACAAGAAAGTCAAAATCGCGAGACTCATTTTTTCTTGAACACACAAATAATTAAAAATTATAATATTGCAGATAGGGGTGGCAATTTCTGACCCGACACGAAACCTGACCTGAAACCGACACGAAAATTAACAGGTTCGGGTTGTGCTAAATAGATTTCGGGTCAGGTTTGGGTCGACCTATCTAACCCGTTTATTAAACAGGTCAGGTTCGAGTTGAGAATAAAATAAGTGGGTCGATTTGCCAACCCGTTTAATAGTTTTTTCATAAACTCAAAATTATTTATATTTTATTATGCGGGTTAAATGTATTAAACAGGTCAACCCAACAACCTGTTTAACTCGTCTAATGTGCCAACTTTTGTGTATAAAAAAGGTTAAATGGGTCAACCCGAAACCAGCTGAACCGATTCAACCCGTGTAACATATTTAACCCGCCAACCCAAGTATATATACGGGTTAAATGGGTTAGGTTCGGTTTATGTCTAAACAGGTTAGGGTTGAGATAGCTGACCCGATGATTTAAATGGGTCAGGTTTGGGTTGGGATTTTCTGACCCGCCAGTCTAACAACTCGAACCCACCAACCCGAACCCGACCTGAATTGCCACCCCTAATTACATATATCTCTTAATACTAAAAAGTTAACTAATCTTGGGATGTGAATCATACAATTGCAATTAACTTTCACCATATATTAAAAAATTAAGGGCCTGTTTGGTTTAAGGGTTGGGCTTAGATTTAAAAATGGATAGATAAAAGAAAATGTTTGTTTGACGGTTTAACTTTTGAATGTGTCGATCAATCTCACAAATTTATACTAAAATATACTCCGTATTTGTTTGGAAACATGTATTTCGCAAACTCACATTCAGTAAAATAAAGTGTCAGTTTTCATCAACAAATGCAACTAAAAATCTTTACAATAAAGTGGCGTTTTTTAAACATTAATTTGCTCTACCTCTACCACAATATGTGAGTACTCAACTGTACACACAAAATAAAATATAAACATCGCATCGCTATCCGCAAGGACTCGACTATTACATACAACGCTTGTACGTATTATTATTATTATACTCAATTCGTCCCAAAATATAAGTTCAGTTTGACTTTATTTTTTCAAAGCTGGCATGAATTTCTTTTTTAGTGCTATATAATACTTGATGCAAAATATATAAATGAATTGTATTTTAAATATATTTCCTTTTATATATTTTTCATCAAATATTATATAACACGAAAAAATTAATAATTAAGGTCAAAGTTGGTAATTTTTTTTTTTTTTTTTGAAATGGACTTATACTTTAGGATGACGAAGTAATTATTATTCTTATTATTATTTTACAAACTTAATTGACTGTAACTTACAACAATGCCATTGTGAAAGATACTCGCAAAAACGGATTGTCCGTAAAGATTTTCGCTAAAAATTATACTAATCATCGTTGTGCAATGATGACTTTAGAAAAATATTTCTTTAAAATGATTCCTCAATGGTAAAAATACAGTTTTTCATAAAGAAATTACAAGCTGCCAAAATTTTGTCGATCGGAACAGTTCAACTGGTTGAACCACCCGGGTCGAACCGGGTTTCAAAATATTATGTTTAATCCCCAAATCTTCAAACTTTTATTATTTTTCGTTTATAACCCATAAACTTTTTTTTAACACAAAATGATATGTCCCTATATAAATATATTATATATATAAGTTTTTCTTGAAAAAACGATTATAATGTGTTAGGATTTAGAAAATCCGTTAGTTAAAGTGTCGGTCTCCTCAAGTATATGTATTTGTTAGAAAGCTCATAGTCGTAATCAAGTTATTGTAATAAGTAGTTTGTTTAGTAACACCGTGGAGGACGGACGGGTCTTTACCCACTGTATGCCTGATCCACAGCCCGTAAGAGGCGTATTTTGTAAGATACTATAAATACCCTCTACCTCCCAAGGTAGTGGGTTGGAACTCATAATAATACTTTTACTTTCTCTCACTAAGTTCCCAAACCTATTAACTCTCTCTCTAAAACCCTATAAGTGTACGCCCCATATTAACCATGGTTTGATGTGTTTGTGAAATCCAATATGCTACAAATGGTATCAAGAGCCATGGTTTGATCATCTCTCTTACATATTCTTGGATTTCTAGTGGTTTTATATGGTTTTTGGGTTGGAAAAAGGTTAGTGGTATTTGCATCATTTGGACCATTTCTTGTGTTAAAGTTTAGATTTTGATTGTACTTTTGTATTTAGAATCATCATAAGTGCTTAGGTTTTGATTTGGAAGGCTTGAATCACTGTGGTTGGATTGTTTTTGGATTTAAAAGTGGCGTTTTGTTTGTTTTAAAGGAAGTGACTTGTGCCTCGTACACCTTTTTTGACGAGCGATTTGTCTTTGTTTGGAAGCGATTTGTGTCTGCTTCAAATCACTTATTTAAGCGATTTGTCCGGGTAGTGGATGTACTTGTGCGATTTGTGCGGGGAAGCGATTTGTCATCTTTCAGCGACTTGCTTATTTAAGCGAGTTGTTTGTTTAAGCGGTTTATTGTATTTGTGCGATTTGTCACTTCAAGCGACTTGTTCATTTAAGCGACTTGTCATTTTAAGAGGTTTGATGGGTTAAGCGACTTGCTTATTGAAGCGAGTTGATTGGTTAAGCGATTTGTCTTATCAAAGCGATTTGGCACTTTGAGCGATTTGTCTCTTTGAGCGATTTAGTGTTTTCTTTGTATTAAGTTTTACGGTTTTCTCTTGATTTAGTAAAATCCCGTGAAAGAATCTATTTTCCGGTTTAATTAAAGAGTTTTAAAATCCCGTAGAATTTGTAATCATGTCTAGCAACGTACCCACTATCATCTCTTCTGTTGCTGAAGACGTTCAAGCTGCTGGATCCGATACTCGTCCACTTATGCTTGACAGAACTGATTATGACTCATGGGCTCAATGAATTATGTTATACTGTTTGGGAAAGGAGAATGGGGTTAACATTCTCAAATCAATTGATGAAGGACCTTATCAGATTGAAACTACAAGAGATACACTTGAAACTGCGGTGGACGGTACAGTGATCTTAGGTTTGGACAGACCAAAGACGTATGATGAGCTCAATGATAAGGAGAAAAAGAGATACGATGCTGATATCAGGGCTTCAAACATTATACTTCAGGGTCTTCCAAAAGACATCTACAAGTTAATCAATCACAACACTGAAGTCAAGGCAGTTTGGGACAATGTTAAGATGCTTCTCTCTGGTTCTGAATTAACTAAAGAAGACAGAGAATCTCAACTGTATGATGACTTTGAGCACTTTAAGATGAAACCAGGGGAAAGTATCACTGAATATTACGTGAGGTTCCACAAGCTTGTGAATGACATGAGGAATATCAAAATGACTATGTCAAATATTCAGTTAGATTCAAATTTTGTGAACAACATGAATACCGAATGGCACAAATTTGTCACTTCAGTCAAGTTAACAAAAGGTATGAGGAACACTAACTATGAGCAGTTGTATGTGTACTTGCTATAGAATGAGAGACATGCTACGTTTGAACGAATGATCTTGGAAAAATTCAATTCAAATTCTGGTAATGCAAGTTCGTCAAATGATTCAACAGCCTTTTACACCAATGTAGGAATAACCACCAAAGCATCTCAAGTCATACCTACTGGAAATGGTAACCACAAACTCATTCCTGATCCAAGGTTTAAGCAACCTGATGCTGAAGCAACCATGGAATATTTCATCAATCAACTGGCTCTTATGGTTAAGAAAAATCTGAACCTCACTCCACACACTAACAATGATATCAGAACTGCATCCAATCTTCACAATCATGTTATTGTCAGAGATGGAAAGATCATGGTGCAACCAGTGCAAGGAAGACAGTATGAACAAGGAAAAGGTGGTGTAGGTGGAGGGTTTGTGACAAATCAGAATCGTGGAAGGAATGCAACTCAAGGACAAGGAAAACAATCAAGTACTACAAACTGTGGTGGTGAAGGACATATTGCAAGGAACTGCACATCTCCAAAACGCCCTCAGAATGCAGAATATTTCGAGGGGACAAGATGCTGCTGGTGCAAGCTCAGGACAAAGGAGCGGTTTTGAATGAAGAAGAGTTGCTTTTTCTTGCTGAGGGAAATGCCAAAACATATGATGCTGATGTGGATGAGCAGCCAATTCAGGAAATAGGTCACAATCATCAAAATGCCTTTCAAGTTGCTGACTGTGATGCATTTGACTCTGATGTCGATGATGAACCTACTGCCCAGACAATCTTCATGGCTAGCATTTCACCAATGGTCTCTCTAAAGGTCTCATCACCACAACAGACTGGTCCATCCAAAGACTCAATAATTTCAGAGGTATTAAAACTTTACGATGAAGTTGATGAGCAAAAGATACATAACAAAGTACAATCTCATGAAACTAATGAATCAGATATTGATAATGTGGGTAATAGTAATATTATCTCATATGATCAATATGTGATACAAAGTGAAAGTGAGATCGTACTAAGTGATGCATCTTCTGCAGTCAATGATGACTATGTCTGTGATGAATACACTGCATGTGCCCCTGATGATTCTATTATCTCTAAACTGAATGCCTATAAAGAACAAGTTGCTATTTATGAACAACATGCTAAGTTTGAGTTAACTACCTGTGAGCAGGAAATGGATAACCAAATGCGTACAATTATTAGAAAAAGTAATTTTAGAGAAGAAGTGTTAAAACAAGAGTTAAACTCCTTACAAGAAAAGCTTTCTAAAACTGTTAAGCAAAAACAGGAACTTCAAGATAATGTTAAAGTGCTTAAACAAGAATTTAATGCTAAGGAATCAAAACTTTTGAATGACTTTTCCAATCTAAAAACTTTGAAAAATAAGTTGTACGTACAAGGGAATACCATTCAGACTGCTCACATGATCACTAAGCACAGAGTCTTAAGCGATAAGCATAGTGTTCCCCTAGTAGAGGAGCCAAATTCCTAGTATTGTAAAAAGGCTAAAGCTTTCCATACGATTGTATATGATGGTAATGAGATCCTCAAGCCTAGACAAACACCATCATGTATCGGAAGCATGGAAGAGGATAGAAAATTAGAAGATGCCTTTAGGGAGAAAATGGATAAGAAGCTAAAAGATCCTGAGTGTAAAAAGAAAAACATAACGATCAAACCCCATGATTACACAAAAGAAAATTGGATCTGCCTGAACATGTTTAAGCCTCAAACTCAATTAACCCCAGAACAAATTTTTTGGAAGAAAGACATGGATAAGCAAAAAGCAAATGTACTTGTTGAAACAAACACTCCCCTTAGGAAAGTGCCTGCAGCTACTGTGTATCCTCCGAATACACCAAAGCATTTATGTGGACGTATAGTCCGGACTGGGCCAGGAATGGGTCAGGCCCGGCAGACAGCGGCCCACTCTACGCCTAAACCCTAATCCATGCCCTATAAATACATGGCTGGATCTCCTTCTTGAGGACAGGATGATATATGTGACGATAACATGACAGGTTACTCTAACAATAACTCATCACATCGCACCGATACTAACTTGACCGTCGGAGGTGGACCCCGGGGCTACGGCCTCGGGTCCACTCCTAACGGGTTCTCTTTGTTGATAGGTCTACTTAGGGCTCGAGAAGACGACGAACGGCGAAGGGAGAGTCGTCGAATCCAGCCTGCGCCAGATTATGCATCAACAAGTTGGCGCCATCCGTGGGACCACGAATAAACTATGTTTCGTGTTCTCATATTACCGAAAATCAGAAATCAATTTCTAAAGTCGGTAACTCTAAAACTTTTGCATTCTGCCATGCGTAAAACTTGCTTTACCATCATGTGAATTTAATATCACTTTAAAAGCATCTGAATAACAGGCTCGTTAACATTTGGCATGTGAAAAACACGATGTTTGTCCCTTACTTCAATGCCACTTCAAGTTATTATTTGAATTTTGGTCCGGATATATTAAACTTGATTCAAAATAATTAAGGTCCGGATATCACACCTAGATAAATATCTCATCTAAAGCACCTGCTTGTATTTAATAATGATGGCATGCACTTTTTACCCGCGTTAGGCCGTGCGTTAATTCGCGCACGATCGGACCTAAGAAAAAGTCCGCACGATCGGAGCTATTTTATCTTTTAGCCGCGAATTAATTCGCGCAGATACTGTTTTTACGGTTGGTATGCCTGTTCGCGCGTGTTTGTACGATCGAACAACGCAGTCACGATAAATCTACCCGCGTTAGGCCGTGCGTTCTGACATCTTCGCAGATTAGCTACGAGCAAACACCACGATGCTAGTCAATCGCCATGAGCGCACTGGACAAAGGTCGTGGTCATGTTATGTTCATCTGCGATCATCCACAAACGTTCGAGTCTATGCGGTCACGATATATCCATCTGCGTCTATTAGTCGCGGTCACGGTACGTCCATCCGGGTTTTTTTTTATATTAAAAAAAAAAAAAACAATTAATTATTTCTGTAGTTTGTAAAACTTCGCGATAGGGGTAATTCGCACTGCCACTTCTCTTATGTGTTAAGTTCACCTGCTATGTGCTATATATTGCTTCACTTCATTAGGTTTTATATGTTTCGATTCGTGGCATATACTTTTAATATTTGCATTAAGTGTTTTACGCAGGCATAAATCAGTTTAATGCTCCTACACGAGTAGCACCATCAAACTTGGGGGGCTACCGGGGTATATAATACCACTGTTTCCGTACGCGTCACGCAGGTATATTTGGAAGCAGATCGTATGTAAGAGGTATTGCAAGCCCGTTACAAAGACGGATTTAAATATTCGCACCATCTTGCCGCAGGGGAGACGTCCTCTGTCGGTTGTAAAGATGGATGTAATAGCGCGCACTTCTGCTACAGAAGCACGTCTTCTGTCGCACTTCTTTGTCGCGCACTTCTGCTACAGAAGCACGTCTTATGTCGTACTTTTTTGTCGCGCACAGCGCGCACTTCTGCTACAGAAGCACGTCTTCTGTCGCACTTCTTTGTCGCGCACAGCACGCACTTCTGCTACAGAAGCACGTCTTCTGTCACACAATGCTGCGTCGCTACTGGTACAAAAGGTATGCCCTTACCCAGGATGCAGCATACGGGATCCACTTTCACCATTGTGAGACTCTCACAACCTCAATGTCACTGTTACCCCAACTATATGCGCATTCCTCCCCGTCATGTAAGAACGGGTGTTACTCAGGATGGAACATGGTCACCACGTACGCGCCTACAAGGTCGCGGATTCAGATATAGTCTAATGGGCTAAACAGGACAGCGCCATGGGTCAAGTACGCACTGTCGCATTTGGGCTGCGCAGTATGGTCCGTCCCATGTGTACACTTGAGTTGCGCACTCATGGGCCATGCCGTCATGATTGATTGGGCCTACGCGGCCATGAACAGAACTTAAGTCTAGCATAACATAGCCATGTACTATCTCATACTATACTTGGGGGGCTTATGGACGTATAGTCCGGACTGGGCCAGGAATGGGTCAGGCCCGGCAGACAGCGGCCCACTCTACGCCTAAACCCTAATCCATGCCCTATAAATACATGGCTGGATCTCATTCTTGAGGACAGGATGATATATGTGACGATAACATGACAGGTTACTCTAACCCTAACTCATCACATTGCACCGATACTAACTTGACCGTCGGAGGTGGACCCCGGGGCTACGGCCTCGGGTCCACTCCTAACGGGTTCTCTTTGTTGATAGGTCTACTTAGGGCTCGAGAAGACGACGAACGGCCAAGGGAGAGTCGTCGAATCCAGCCCGCGCCAGATTATGCATCAACAATTTAGTTCCTAGAACTATTTCCACTAATAGCAAGACCTTAATCAGCATGGATGTTGTTTATCAACTATTCGTTGATTTTGAGAAGACATGTAAGAAGAGAATCACACCTACAGGGATAACTGAAGGGGAAAGGGGTTTTGAGAAAACTAAAGAATGTTATTTGACTGAGGTCATACCTTTCTTTAAACAATTAAAAGGTCAGTTTGAAAGTCTTCAAAAGGGGATAGACTCAGACATTAAAGAAATGGAAAAGGAATTTGATGCAATGATAGTTGAGGTCAATGATTATGAACAGGAACTCAAATATAATGAAATTGAAAGGAAGAATCTGCATATCTTAAATGAGAACTTAGTATTGAGTTGTGTGACTCAAGATGTGTTTTATACTGTTACTAAGCATTCTATTACTGCTTCTCAATTTCATGAATTATCTGTTGCTTTGAAAGTTTTCTATGATCGTGTCATTGATCTTGAAAACAAAAACTCAAAACTAAATGAGAAAATTGACCAGGATGATCACGATAATTTGGTAAAAACATTTTTCTAAGTTAGAAGTTGAACATTTTGATTTGCAACTAAAATATCAACATCTCAAAGAAAATGTCAAAACTTCAAACATCAAGACATCCTCAAATGTTCCAGAGTTTGATGCAGTTTTTGAAATAAACAAACGTGACGAACAGATTCAAGCTCACTGTAACACGGTCAGAAAGTTGAAAGCCTAAATTTCACAATTAAATGGTGAAAAGAACAATGTGATTGGCTCCCAAATGCCTCCTCCTTTAGATTCTCAATTTTCTCAAAACTTTCATCTTCAAAATATCATTAACGTATTGCAACAAGAAAATGAGAGTTTTCTTGAAGAAAATGAAAAGGTCAAAAGACACTTCAAATAGTTATACGATTAAATGAAAGTCACTGATGCAGGTTTTACTGACCAAGTCTTAATATTTATAGTGTCTCGCTATACCTATGGTCTACCCTAATGCACTAATGGGCAGTGTACCCGGTCGTGTGTAGTGTAGTAAATGGTAAAGCCGAGGTCATCCCAAGAGTTATGTGTGTCGGATAATTACTAAGTCTAATTGTCACAGAATATTAATGGTTTGAAAGGGTTTTAATTAAGTAAACTACTAATGCAGAATATAAAAGCAAATAAATGGTAGAAGGGAAATCAATAGAGGAATAGTGGTGCTAACCTAGTTAATCCTCCTAACTAGTTATGTGTACGTCTACCTACTTCTAATTACTTCAGGTGGGGTCAAATTCGAGAGGACAGCATTTGGTCAATTCGCCCTAACCTATTAGCAAAGATGCCACCACAGGAGAAATCAGGCGCACCGTCATAAGTCCTGTTGTTCCTGGTCCCCTAAGTCAAGTCATTAAGTACCGCTACATGCTAGATTCTAAATAGTGAGTGCCCGGCCGTTAGGAACTTAGACACTACACCCCCCAATTCTTAAGTTCATCCAAACGATAGGTGATTAGCTGGTCAAATCGCACAAGTAGAAAGGGTCTTCAGTTGGTCATATCTTACCCTTCCCGTCTCAGTCCGCTCACCTAGGGTCACTTGGTCATATCTCCTAGGCAATTGGCCTCTACCGCCATTCAAAACTACCGAACCAGGGGTGACTACCAAAGAACTATGCATGCATACACTTAGAAATAATTGTACGGAAGTAAAGATAAACGCAAACAAAACAATTAAGGAATCATAACTAGGCTAGCACCAAAGGGTGCTTAGCCGCTCATATTAATCATGCACATCAATTCAATATTTAAAGGTACGAAATACATGAATTGAAAGTAAAAGAAATAATAAACGCTAAAGCTTATCGTAATGGTGTGACTTCTCCCTTGGAAACAACTCTGTATGCTTCCCTAGACCTCCTTTGAGCTTTTTACCACGTTCTCGAGAGTGTGTGTGTGGAATGGGATGCTTTGAAATGCTGGAATTGGTGGGGTATTTATAGGCAGGTCTCGATTACGGCGTAACCAATAAATGAGTTACAGTAACCTTCTATTTCTCCGTAAATGCACTAGACTGCGCTAATTACGGCGTAACCTTATAAGTGGTTACGTCATAGTCTTCAATAAACTCGGTACGTCGTAAGTGATGCAGTAGTTACGGCGTAAGTATCAGCGGCGTGGAACCTCTTTTGACCTAATGGAGTTACGTCGTAACCTTTGGGAGGAGTTACGCCATAACCTCTTGATAAGTTGGACTTCTGGGTCACCCAATAGATACGGCGTAATGTGAGAGATGAGTTACGCCGTAACTTCTTCAAAATAAGCATACTGTGATAAATCTTTAGTAACGTTTCCATTTCCGCGTCTCTTTAGCTCCAATGCTCGTAATTTACCTGAAAGTGCAAAACAATGGAAAACAAGCATAAATCCATATAAATGATATAAATAACAAGCATTAATGGGGGAAATTGACACTTCATATTCAGGACTATCTGATGTTATCAAATATCCCCCCACTTGAACTCTACTTGCCCTCAAGTAGACCTTATCAGATAGATTCCTAAAAAGATATTTCCCAAAACCTGGAAAATATGAGTTTACAAATCCCTTATGCTAGAATAAAACAAAACCGAACACCTCACGAATGGGGAACAAACACTCAAATCTCTCAACTATTCTAAGTGTCAATTTCGGGGTGATCACTCAATCGCATAGTCATAGCATGTATTCTATCATAAGCTTGGCGGTTACACAAATCTCCACCACTAGAGTTAAGGGCTAAACAATTCTCGAAGGCAATATGGGTAGACACGACAAAGGTTAAGGGGTGACTCGTCATTACTAACATGTCACGGCGAAGTGGACAAAATCAATGATACATGACCAAATCCATGGCCAAGACACCATAGATTGCTCGTTGCATCACCTAGACATGCTTCATGACTAAAAGGGTAGGATAAGACATGGATATATAATTGGTGTAAAATGAAAAACAAGCAGGTAGTCTATATCTATAACTAAGTCATCACCACTTACCGTTCGCCCAAAGTTCAAGCTTAGAAGTCTAAAGACCGGATCATGAAATACAAGGTAGATGTGTCATTAGAGGACGTCGTGATGGGCACACTACCTTTTCTTCTTTAGTTGGTATAACTCCAACTCCAATCTTCAAATGTGACCGAGGAGGCCTCCTCGATGCTTAACAATAAAGCTCATACAATAGTGCTTATAACATCGCACTTTACAAAATCATAACCAATCAACTATTTTTTTTTATCATAACATGATAACATAACATCCCCCCACTTGAGATGAACAATGGGAATTTGGGGGGTCTTCAATGATCTTCATAATTGTTGTCGATGAAAGCGTGATTTCCAAACCTTTCCACTCGAACCTTGAACATAGGCAAATGATGACTTCCCAATTACAAATAAAGACTACAGGGTAGGCTAAGGTGTAAGGGTGTAACGAAACAATATATTGGGGTGACAATATGAAAGGAATGGCTCGAGGGTGTATCTAGAGGTATCTTGCACTAAAGGTGAGTGCAACAAAAGGGTTTCACATGGGGGTCGAAAGTCGAGGTGACTAATCGATAGACTCACAATGGTAGGCTGTTTGGGTGATAATCCTATAATACTGCCTTCTAAAACTGAAAAGTTCAAATACATCGAGCTAACTCAACATACCTCGTCTATGGTCTCAAAATGATGCAAAGGCCAAGTTTTAAAGTTTACAAGCTACCGGCACACTCATAATTTGGTGGATTTGGGGTAAAATATAGGAAACGGATAAGGCTAATCTCTCCATGTAATATCAAGGGTTGTATGTGCTCGGCTAAGGTCTAATCTAGTTAGGTTCGGAAAAACATGTCAAAATTTTAAAAATGGCATAATTTTTCAAAATAAAATAGAAAAATGAGGGGGAAATAAAGTTCAAGAGATAATTCTACTCCCGTCCCCCCACTTGAATTGTAAAAAGTCCCTTTTGTACTAGGCATTAAAATAAAGGTGAAGAGAAAGGTAGAATTAGAGTGAGAACTTCCCTGAAATTTGCTCCAAAGAGAAGAAGGCCCACGAGAAAGGATGCGTTAAGCCTTCGTTTTAAGCGTCATGAACAAACTTCAATCCCTGAAATCACAATACCGACAAGCATAATTCTAAAAAGAAAAAATAAAATGAAAAATAAACCTAACTCACTTTCGTAGGAATCACAGTTGCATTTAGCGAATGCAACAAGCCTTTTAAACACTTGGTGTCCCAAGTGGACGAGTGAAGTCTCGTGAAGGTTTACAGGGAACACACCCACAAAGTTTATTTAAAAACTAATACAAGGTTACTGTGTTTTAAAATGAAAGAATTAAAGCAGAGGAGAGTTACGTCGTAACTCCTATGAGAGAGTTACGCTGTAACTGGCAAAACCTGGAATGAGCTGTTGAAGCGAATAGTAGGCGTAACCACTGAGATGGTATTACGCCGTAATTGGTAATGCGACAAGAATTTTGCTGCTAAAATGTTGGTTACAGCGTAATCACCAAGATGAGTTACGCCGTAACTCTATTCAGATCAGCAACTGCAGCAGTAATTACTTCATTGTTTCCTGCAAAAATAGTTAGAAACACAAAACCCAACAGAAAGCAAATAAAAACAAAAGAAAGGGATAATTCGGGTTGTCTCCCGAAAGAGCACTTTTCTTTATTTACGAGTCTTTAAGTTAGACTCTTAGCCGAGGGGCTCCTATAGGGGCCTTTGAGCTTGCCCCACTTTTTCAATATCATTTATGGAATTAGGCTGGTCCCAAACATGCGGTGAAACATAATGAGCCATGGATGTCGTTTATTTAGAAAATTAGCTCGTGCCCATGCGAAACGAAACCTAGCCTTTTTTCTCATTAATTTTATCATAACCAAACTTTACTCGTAACCATTTTCAAATGAGATCCCCACATGTATCCTACATTGCTCCTCTTATTCTCGTCAAACATGCCCATTTCTTGATTTGAGCCATTTAGGTTCAGGCAGGGTATTCCTCCATCGCAAATCTTGCGATTGGGGTTATATGTAGGCCATGCCAAGGTGTATTCATCGTGTATCATGACTGGTTCACAGAAATGAATGGTCCAGTCAACGTCGGAGAACCACTCGCAAAAAGCACTATGCTCTTGTTACCATTTTTTTATATCTTCTTCATTTTCCCAGCACCACCAAATTTTTGCAGCTTCATTAACCATCGAATAGATACTTCCCTCTCCTCCATTACATCTTTTGGAAGGGAACATGGGAAATATTACTCACGGTCCGCCGGGTAAAAGAACACAAACAGTGAACTCTTCCTTTTACAACATAGCGGGACGAGAAAGCGGATTTCTTCTCATCATCTTCATCGTCATTGGATTGGGACTCACGCAAATGGCTAAAAGATGAAGGTGGAAACCTATCCAAGTCATATAATTCTATTTTTGGAGGTTCCTTTGTAACAATTTTGTCCGGCTCAAGGCTTAAGGTTTTATCAATTTAAAACTCCACTATATCTCCATAGATTCCACGTAACATGCTAGCGTGTCAAGAATGGTTTACCAAGAATCAAATCTCCTTTTATCTTTTATATTATTAGGCTACCACAAATTAGGGGTTGAGGTAAATTTATCGAATAACTATACATTACCATACAATACCTAAAGGGGTTGATCTTAGTTTGAGTTGTTGAACCAATCCACCCGAAATGTTTCGAATGGATCATCTTGGTTTAGAATATGGATAGAGGCATGATGTTTCATAAAGATCCAAAATCTACTATCCCAAAAGTTAATATTACCAGCCGAGAACTGAATGATTGCTTGCACTAACATCATAAGCAGGAATAAACTAGATGCTAACGGGCATTCTTCACGGAGCATAGTTACGGGAACTTCGAGTAGTTGCGGCGTAACTCATAAATGATTATGTCGGTACCGCCGCATTCAATACCCGATCGAGAAATACATTCCTCTGTCATCTCACGAGAATCATAGGGTGAAACGGCATTGCATTCCTCCTAAGCGGCTTCATTAAGTTCCATTCCATCAATCTTTGAAAGGTTTTCGATCATAGCTCAAGATTTGTTAGGGTTTAGAATGCGTACTGGAAAGATTTTTGTTAGTGTTTTCCTGAAACCCTTTAACCAAATATCTTGTTCTTTTTGTTCTGGGCGAAGTCTCCGGGGAATTTGTTAATTTTTCTTCAAGCGGGCTTTCTTTCCCATAAGGCCGCGGTTGTAATTTCCACGATAACCATTACTATTTTCGATTATCCCGTAAAATGGTCGATTATCTCCATACTTAGCTTCTTCAAAATCCCGCCGTCCCATATAAGGACAATTTTTTGGAATGTCTTCCTCCACGGCTTTCTAAACCACTTGGATGGCATGAGCGGTTTCTCTAACTTCGGCATATCTCGACGGGGCTTTCATTTTCTTGGCGATAGGTGCAATTCGTCGCTTCCACCTTGGTTTCTTTTGCTTCCACCGTCGTGCCATTTTTGAGAATGGTCCGCCATTTTTTGAATGGCCTCAATTATAGATAGTAGAGTCATGTTTGGAATAGGTCCTTGATAGTCTAGCATCTGTCTTGTAGTTACATTTATTCCTTTGTAGAAAATATTAACCTTTTTGGGTTGTTAAGATCATTGGTAGGACACTTAAAGAAGATCGTTGTATCATCCCAAGCTTCACTGAGAGTTTAATTAGTCTTCTTGTTTGAAATTGTGGATCTCCAAGAGTTGATTAGAAATCTTTGATGGTGGGCAATATCTTTGAATAAAGTGTTTCTTTCTGGCGCCCAAGTATTAAGCTGCCCGTGGACAATCTTCGATCCATCTTACTCGGCTCGGAGAGTCATAGGAAAGACCACAGCATAACGGCATCATGAGACATGAGATGTTGAAAAGGCTAGCGATGTATAGGACATTTTCAAGCGTGCTCATATGCGTCTTCGTCTGTTTCCTAAAAAGGGTTAGCGTGAAGCTCCCTCATAAATTGGTCTTTAATCTGAAGCGAACATCGCTCCGATTGCGGTCTTACGAGGCCGGCCGTGATCGGCTCTAGTCAGCCAAGTATTCCTCAAGAGTGAGGTCATACGATGCTAACAACTTCCATGGTACTGAAAACTTGAAATATGATGATGTGAGAAAAGTTTAAAAATGAAGTGAAAGACTTAATATAATATAGCTCCGGCGGTAATGCAAAAAACGATCTGAGGTTTCTTACTGTGAGTCTTAATATTTATAGTGTCTGCGCTATACCTATGGTCTACCTAATGCACTAGCGGAGGTGTGTACTGATGTTGTGTAGTGTAGTAAATATAGTAAAGCGAAATTCGTCCCAAAACTTGTATTGTGTGGATAATTACTAAGTCTAATTGTCCGAGAATATTAATGGTTTTGAAAGGGTTTTAATTAAGTAAATACTAATGCAGGATAAAGGAAGGAAATCAATAGAGGAATAGTGGTGCTAACCTAGTTAATCCTCCTAACTAGTTGTGTCTACGTCTACCTACTTCCAATTACTTTAGGTGGGGTTGAGTTAGAGGGCGGACATTTGGATGTCATGCATAACATTAGCAAAGATGCCACCACTGAAGAAATCGGTAGAGTCATAAGTCTGTTGTTCCGGTCCCCACTGTCCAGTCATTAAGTACGCTATATGCTAGATTCTAAATAGTGAGTGCCCGTTAGGAACTTAGACACTACACCCCGATTCTTAAGTTCATCCAAGCGATAGGTGATTGGTTGGTCAAATGCACAAGTAGAAGGGTGGATGAGTTGGTCATATCTTACCCTTCGTCTCGGTCCGGCTCACCTAGGGTGGAGTTGGTCATATCTCTAGGTGACTGGCCTCAGCCATTCAAAACTACGGAACCAGGGGTGACTACCAAAGAACTATGCATGCATACACTTAGAAATAATTATGCGGAAGTAAGATAAGCATAAACAAACAATTAGAAATCATAACTATTTAGCACCAAGGGTGCTTAGCCTCATATTATCATGCACATCAATTCAAAATTCAAAGGTACGAAATACATGAATTGAAAGTAAAAGAAATAATAAGCCTTCTAAAGCTTATAAGTAATGGTGTGACTTCTCCTTGGGAAGCGACTCCAGTATGCTTCTAGACCTCCCGAGCTTTTTCCCGTTCTCGAGGTGTTATTATGTGGAATGGGATGCTTTGAAATCTCAGATTTATTGCTGGGGTATTTATAGGCGAGTTTGGGTTCGGCGTAACCAATAAATGAGATGCGTCGTAACCTTATTCTCAGGTAAATGCGCTAGATGCGCTGGATTGCGGTAACCTTATAAGTGCTTTGTAAGTAGTCTTCAATAAACTTGGTTACGTCGTAAGTGATGCACGTGGTTGCGGCGTAGAGTATATGTGGCGTGGAACCTCTTTCGACCCTAATGGAGTTACGTCGTAACCTTTGGGAGGAGTTCAGTAACCTCTTGATAAGTTGGACTTAAAGTTGGCAATGAATTCACGAAGTAAAGTGAGAGATATGAGTTCGCGTAACTTCTTAAAATAAGCATATTGTGATAAATCTTTAGTAACGTTTCCATTTCCGCGTCTCTTTAGCTCTAATGCTCGTAATTTACGAAAAGTGCAAAACAATGGAAAACGAAGTATAAATCCATATAAATGATATAAATAACGAGGCATTAACGGAAATTGACATAATATTTGGGACTATTTGATGTTATCGGTCCTTTCGTGGCAAAACAATGAAAAATAACTTCTTTACAAAAGGAAATTGAGAATCGAAGAGTCGGTAAAAGGGAAAATACTGCTTGTCTTCAATGAGAATGTTGCATCAAAGTCATCTACTGATTCTAAATATCTTGTGGTTAAATACATTCTTCCTCATCTTAGAAATAACGAACTTGTGTTTCATAACTACTTCTTTCACCTTAAGGATAGTCTAGAATGTCTCATTAAGATTGTAGAAGAGGATTACATAAATAAGCCGACTTGATAGTGAAATTAGTTTGCTTACATCTAGGCTAAGCGATCTGGGATTTGTTAGAGATGTTTAAAGAGCAACATGTCTAAATCCTATGTGAGAAAGATAAAGGCTGTGATGCCTTGCTCTATACCTAGTGCTAAATATGCAACCCATCGATGCCCGATATTAAGAAAGTGAACTTTAATGTGCCTTCAAGTAGCCGAATCCCACTGACTAAACACGAAAAGCGAAAAGTAGCAATACCAACAAATGTTCCCATTCCACTCTGAAGGTAAAAGTGACACCATGGCGGTCAAAGCCTCAGGGCAACACAAAGAATATGAGGACCTTGCAAGCTAAAGATGTTCAGTGGAAAGAAGTAGAAGATCACCTTAGGAAGAATGAAACTATGTTGAATAAAATGAATCGTGTTGATTCCAGTGTTAGCTCTAAGCATCTTTGTAATTAATGCGAATTACATTTACTTTAATAAAACATGTAATGATGATTGCTTGGTTTTACGTTACTAATCATGCATGGTATGAATGATTTGATTAATCTGTTAAATATCCGGTTAAATTTGTTAATGCCAACAATCATGTTAAGAAGAAGAGGCTAAGCGAAGCGGAAGAAGGTTAGAAAACATTGAAAACCTTAGCGAGGAAGAATTTAGTAATGTAGGCTATCAATGGATACCTCTTGGCCTAAATTTAATCTTAATGAGTTGTGCCTAAATTATCTAAGTCAAGTGCACATTAGGAAATGGATGCTTACTGGTAGAACTATACCTTTAAGAAGTGATCATACTTTGAATAGATCTGACTTTCTACTAGCCGGCATCTACCACTAATGATTTTATTATTCTGCTTTAAATGTGGATGTTCCAATCTC